>OY720433.1:22746767-23157755 GCA_963082735.1 Pocota personata | reverse complement strand
CCGCCAACCAATACCTATAGACAAGAGCACACAGTAATTTTTGGGTGTGAATGCTAACAAAAAATAGTTAGCATAATTAGATAGTTCTCAATGACTTAATTCTAAATCTAAGTGTCTTGCATGCCGTAGTGGGGGCAATAGTGAGTAATAATACTATATCAAAAACGCAAATTTTTCGAAAATACAAATAATTGTGATAACAGTTTTTTTCTACTCCTAAATGTAGAGCTAGCCTCCCTGATTACGAATATGGTGGTCCGAGACGTTTTGTAGGGGGCGTTCTCCCTGCAAGACGCGCTAATAGTAGGCTAGAAATCGATTTTTTAAATAATTGTGATAACAAAAAGTTTTATCTCCTCGTACTTAAATACCTTTTTTTAATAGGCATTGGTTTTTTTACTTCATCTTTTTAAGCTTTTAATTGGTTGATGCAGCTTTTATTTTGATCACATGGTAAAAGTAGGAAAACAATTGATAAACTTTGAATTTTTTTGTACTTAGGCATGTTGTGTAAGTTGGTGACTCACTTATAACTGAGATGAACTTTAACTGTAGCAAAACTTTCAAAACAAACTAAACTTCTTCAGCAGGTAATTTTAAATAAATGTTCTAAGCTTAGTACTTAATTCGAAACTTAATAAGAAAGTAGCTTGAGTTGTATTCTTTGCCGTAACCATGAGTGACGTGCGTGAAAGTTTAAAATGCGTTTTTCGTATAGAAAATAATAATTCAAATTCAAAGGAAAAAATTAAACTATTTACGGAAAACACTTTAAAGAAATGTGTAATATATCACTATCGTAAAAATATGAATTATAAGTTTTCTACCATAAGTTTTCCAAAAGTGATTGGTAGTGTAAGTGGGTATCATAATACATGCTATAGACGCTTCACTGCTATTCCTAAAAATGTGATTTGCCAAGAAAAAATTGCGAAACAAGTAAGTACATATTAGTTATAAGTTTAATAGACCCAGTTCGGATGTATAATATCACTGAGCCGGGGTTAAGAATTCTTCTCTGTAGCATCTGAATCATGTAGCAAGAAATATTTATCAATTATTTTTGCAAATGCAAATACTTTATAACTTTGCAGCTTGTAAAAACCTCAGCGATGATAACTCAAATATTGAAAATGCCGACCAGATGCCTGATAATGTACCCACTACATCCAATACTATTACAGCCATATCGATTGAAAGTTGTTTATTTTGTAACAGCCTAACAAAACGTTGTAATGGCAAAAAAATAAACTTACAAGCGCGACAAGATCTAGTTTAGAGCACATAGTCTGCAAAGCTGTGCTACTGGAAAATGATGATGTGTACGAAAAATTAATAAATATGTAGCAACAATAATGAACAGATAAAATACCACAGAGTGTGCATTTTGAGATTCCTTCAAGAAAGTAATAATTTAGAAAGAAAATTAACCAAATCTACACAACCGAGATTTAAAAAGAAGAAGAAGAAGGTAAAAGAATTTCGCACCTTTAAAGAAATTTGTGATCTATACGAAGAAAAATTATGCGAGAAAATTGCATCAATAATGTTTTCAAAAGAATCATTGAAAAAAAAGCTGCAAAAAATTTACAAGGAAAAGATTGTATTTAAAAAAGTTGAGAACCAATTAGTCATTTTAGATGCGACGATTTGCGAGAACCAGGAAAGTTTGTTAAATGATATGCTAAGAACTGAAAATCAGAAATCAAGTTTGAGGTACCTAGTACCTATAATATCGCCCGATGTTTCGAACTATTATTATGTAATTATATTTATAGGACCATAGCTTACAAATTGAGGGAAGAAATAATGCAAATCGATGATCGAACTCTCCCAGATATTTTAACATTAAAGTCTGTGGTAGATAGTGAAATAAAAGTTTCTGATATGCTAGCAGAATTTTTCCAATATCTTCTTGTGTATCTTGACACCCGTTATGGAAAAACTGAAGATGTAAATAGGATAATTATATCCCTTTGCAATGATACAATATACTGTGTTACAAAAGGTAGGATTAAGCCTGTAAAGCATATCCAATTAGGTTAGTGTTAGTATACATATGTTTGTAGCCATGTATTTTTTGCATGCAAGATTTATTTTCAGGTCTGGCTATGAAAAGTCTTACCAGCAGTAGACGTGTAATTGAGATACTTAACAAATTGGATCATTGTGTGGATTATCACTTTATTGAAGAGTTGGAAACAGGACTTGCTTTTTCAAGTGACATTTTGTAATCTTCTGTACTTCCACAAGGAATGCCAAATGAAGAAAAACTTTGCACTGGGCTTGCTTTTGATAACTACGATTGTTTTGTTGAGACCAGCAATGGGAAAAATACTTTCCATGATACTGTGGGGATAGCGTATCAAATAATATCATGGTCTCCATGTGCGTAAAGTCATACATTTATAGTTATAATACATATAAGTATATAGAAAGAATTATTTTATCTACAGGTGAAATTCCGCTACCTGAAAATATTGCATTATATATATATATATTATATTGGGGTAGGAAAAGAAGGTCTTACACTTCCACAAACATCGAAATAGAACCTTATTTCAAAAAACCTAAAATCATATCAACTCTTTCCGAAAATGTCATTTCTAATATAAATCCTTATGAGCAATCTGTGCAGAAGGCAAGACATCTTGATTATTTATGGCTCTTTTCCTTAAGCTGTGGTCGAGAGAATACACCAATGTGGACTGGGTGGAACTCAATTCATGTTGAAGACAATCTTCCACAGCAACAAGTTTTTTATTTACCTCCAATAAATTTGTCACCTACAAGCTGGAGAAAGAACTACAACGCAGAGTAATGCACTCTGGGTAAGGATGGAATGGCAGATAAGAGCCAGCTCTCGTGTGCTTTATGCAGGAATCGGGACACACTATCGGGGTTGTCCTAAGTTCCAGTATATTAAGAACGTAAATCTGGTTAGTCAGGAGAAGGCCGTAGTGAAACGTCCACCTGCTCCAATTCAAATACAATCCGTGACTCCCCAAGGTCACTCCCCAAGGTCACGCCCAAATTGCGGCAGGTCGGAGAAACGCGGAACAGAAAAGACCGAAGGTTGCTTCTCAGGCCCCAGCGCCTAGAACATCGGAGGCTCAAACTGACCTGCTGGCCATCTTGCGCTCTATCCAAGGGCAGATGGAGCAGCTTCAACGTCAGGTACAGGAGCAGGCGAAGTGGGTGGACCAGATCTACGCACTTCTGCCGGGCCTAACGCACCTCCAGTCGCAATGGGTACGAACATGGAGGACCAACCCTTGAAGATCCTTGCGGTGAATGTGAATTCACTGATTAGGATCGAGCGAAGAGCCGTATTGTTTAAGTTGCTAGAAGACCAAACCCCTGATGTGCTTATGGTTAGCGAAACAAAGCTATCCCAGAAGCACAAATTGGGACACAATAAATACAATATTGTCAGAAGAAACCGACCCAACTCCACACAAGGAGGAGGTGTTGCGATCTTCATACGCAAACAACTGCAATTTAAAGTTATGTACAGCGGTGAAGTGCGAAGGTTCCAGCAGCTGGAAGCGTGTATCGTGTGCATCCCTCTCCGTAGTGGAAAGAGGATGGCCGTGGTGTAGTGGTAGTATCATCGCTTGTCACGCGATCATCTATTTATTTTGCATGAAATAAATAAAAAGTCGATCAATTGCGAAAGCTTATATCAACTCCACTGCGAAGGCATAACACTGGCAGTAGGGCGGTCATATGGCTAATACGCAACATGATCGTGATGATGAGATCAGGAGAACGGAAAAAATACTGTGAATCATGAGCAATGACAAAAGCTAAAACAAACAAGCTCCCCAGTTATCTGGACAGCCACTCTTGGAGTTCAATGCAACTTAATACCAGCTGAGTTTCAAACCAACTACACCAGTCTGTCTTTCTCTCTGTCTCTTCCCCTTTTCTCAAAACGCCCGTGTCCTAAAATTAGTATAAGGGTATTCATAACCCCTTTCACACGTGCAAATTATAAAAAAAAAAAAAATGTACTTGGTCGCACTCTATGCACCTGAAGCTTCTCAATCTACTTTATTTATTTCAGAAATCGAGACACCTTTTCGATGCCTAACGCTGGAGTCGGAGGAGAATTATTTGATCATGGCCGGAGATCTAAACGCCGAACATAGAGATTGAGGAAATAACACACCTAATCCTACAGGGAACCTACTATTGGTGGTGTCGGTACAGTGTCGAGTATAAACTCGATTTGAAAGCTACAGATAGTCCGTCGTTTCCTAGACGTACGGTTACAACTGACCGACACGGACCGACAAACTATAAACTGCTTGCACACTTTTGTATATGACAGTGACCATTGCGGACTCAGTGCCGTAATAACGATTCCCAACGAAATTGCGGAGTTGGAGGAGTTTGTCCAAACGTACTCCTACAATTATAGTAGGACACGTTGGACTCGCTTCTCAAGAGTTTTGACAACTTTTTTTTTTCATTTACAAAAAATAGTGAATAAAAAGTTAATAACAACCGCGAATCATGCGATAAAAGGTGAGCGATTCGCGCTCCCATTAGCGGGACCAGCTGAAAATGAGTGTCAGCCGATGAGGCAGTAACATCTGATCACACAGCAACAGTGGCTGCAGATGGTACGTCGAAAAGGAGAAGGAGATTGAAACCATCTCCCAATTTGGTAAAGCGCCCCACCACATCAGCTACAGCTGAACAGCTGCCAGGTGGGGTGAAGGAAGGGGTGCCGAGCACAACAAAGTAGCAGCAGAAAAAAAGCTACAGAGATCGGACGATTCGGTCGAATTTCCATATATCTCCGACGGTGGTGAAGGCAACTACGTTGGAGATAAGAACAACAGTTTCGCAGTTTTGGAGGCCTCCGAATAAGAAGTCGAGAAGTCGAGAGTCTGACTAGCAGCATGAGGCAGATCGAATAAAGGGTTCCTGCCATAAAGGCTAAACAAATGGCCAGAACAGAGAGGGAGCGGCAACAAGAGCTCCAGCGCCCCCAACAACAACAACAACTACAGCAGCAGCCACCAGAAAACCAGCGGCAACCATCAGTACAGCCGCAAATACTGCAGCCGAAGCAGCAGCAACTACAACAGCTGAAAAAACAGCAGCAATTACAACAGCAGCAGAAAATGCAGCAGGACAAACAACAACAACCGCAGCAGCAGCAGAAACAACAGCAGCAGACACAGCAGCAACAGCAGCAGCAGCAGAAACAACAGCAAGCAGAAGCAACAGCAACCGAAGACGACGACAGTCAATACCTACAAGATTGAGCTTATGGACACCATTAAACTATGTAAGTCGGCCATAAGCAACAATTTTTCTATTGAACGATTAAATGTTGACAGGCACGCTATCCACTGCAATACAGTGGAATAATATAAAAAAATTAAAGATTTGTTAAAGGACACGACGACGGAGTTCTTCTCCTTCTCCCCGAAGGGGGAAAAGCGGCAAACAATGCTGCTGAGGTGGATAGATCCGTCTACTGATCTGGAGGCGCTCCTGGCTCGGTATCAACATACTGACAACGCAGACATATTTCGTAATGCAACAATTGAGGCACTACACCAACACAAAAGTAGACTGCTGGCGAGACTAAAAACCTTGTACAGACAGTTTACTGACAGACAAAACTCGGAGGTTATGACGCTGAAGTCGTTGATTAAATACCTCGAGAAATTAATTAGAGATAAATTCAGACCTTCTGTAAATTTGCATTGGAACAACAAAATTCGGGCTGTAAAATCCAACAACCCGAGTATGTTCCCGCAAATAAATAAAATATTACGGAGGAATAATCAAAACGATCTTCCGTGTCTTAAGATCCCCCCAACGACGAACAATGGACGAATACTTATAACAGAAGGCATAGATCCATATAACGCAGTAGATGAGGACAACTTCTTTGTGATCGAAGATTCGCAGGAGTAGAGGCTATAGGAGCGACTTTCCAGGAAGTGTACAAAATGAATGATACCATTTGCCCAAACCACGACCTGGAAAATCGCGTACTTGTGCACAATTTCTACCTTCGAAATGACATAGAGCACTGGCAATCCGAAAACATAGGTTTTTAACATGGGAAATAATGTCATCGCCGATGAAAGGGTACATCCCCCGTACATATCGAAGGTGGAGCTCCAAGCGATCTTCGACTCATTAAGGAGGAAGAAATCTGTGGTTATCGATGGAGTATCGAAAATTGTGCTTCTACATCTCCTCATCACTGAATAATGCACATTATCCAGCGCATTGAAAAACAGCAGTGATACAACCCATCCCGAAAAAGGGTAAGGACACTTCCAATCCGGCAATTCTCCGTTCGATAAGTCTCCTACCCAACATCAGCAAGGTATTAGAGAAAGTGATCAATAGAGCCCTGCTTAAGTGGACTGAGAACAGTAATATAATTCCGGATACCCAATTCGGTGTTAAGGCGGGGCATGATACAACACATGCCGCGTCTAAAGTGGTATCGGATATCCAATAGAACAAAAGCAAGAACCAATGCACGGGTGCCTGAGTGATTGACTTGGAGAAGGCCTTCAACACCGTATGGTTAGAGGTCCTCTTCTACAAGCTAAGCCGGCTGGGCATAAGCAAATGACTGCTGTACATACTTCATAACATGTTGGACGACGCACAGAGGTTGCCCTCCACTGAAGTATAACGTTGGGCAGTTAATTGATTAACTGATTGTGCAGTTAACTGTGGTTTTCCTTTTGTCTTTTGGAAGCGAAAACACTTCTTCTTAATCTGATGGGCAAATCTAACTTAGTCACCTATTTGCCACTTAGCCGAACCAATCATTTTTTTTCTATCTTGCTCATCTTGTAAATCTGGTTAATCTTGTTGATCTTACTCTTTAATCAAAACTTAATCAAAATAAAATTGAATTGTACTAATTGTACATTTGGTCTTTTCAAATATCAACATTTAGGGGCTAAATTTATGTTAATATAGTGTAATATGCAAGCTACGGCTCGAGTAGATAAAAGAATATTCTGTGAAATTATTTCTTTATTTTTTTAGTCTATAGAACAATTCAGGTTCACACTATACTATTCTTCGCAATTCTTTTGTTACAATGTCTCTTTCCTCTCAAATCACTTATCTCCTTTCAATTACTTAATTCACAAATCCAAACTAATTACTTCTTCTTGTTAAATCTCAACTTTCAATTTATCACAAAATTACAACTTCGCCCATTATAACTTTTCTAATCTCTTCGCCACAGTTTAAAATCTACTGCCCCTTCTCAATTGCCATCTGTCCTTATATAGCAGCCAGAAACTTCTAGCAAATTCTTCGACCACTGGAACAAGAGAAATTCTGATGTAATAATTCTTGCAGTTATAATTCCCTCTTATCCGTGATATTATCCGTCTCTTTCGTTGACATGAGCTGTGGAGACTTCATCGCAGACACGAACCTCGAATGAAAGGACAGTTCGGACCAACATTCTGCCAGAATGAAAAGACACTTCGGAATTTGTTGCATCATACTTTTAGGGAGCGTAGTTATTGTTATGCTACAATAGCATAAAAAAAAGAGAACTGATGAGATAAGTGGTCGCCGCGGCTGTATTTTGCTGTTATCTCTATTTTGCTGTGGGTGTTTTTCCTGGTTCTTTTTTCGGTGCATTGTGTTGCTGCGAATAAAATGCAAATGGAGGCCCAAAACAAAATACTGATCAAGGCAATGGAGCTCCCAACTCAGGAGATAAAAAGCCTTTTGGAAAGCTATAATCTGCGTCAAAATGGTATAAGGCGGGTGCTACTAAAACGATTGCGGCAGGGTTTACTTGGTGAGGTGGACGGCTACGTGGGCAACGGTGAATCTGATGGAGAGAGCAAGGAATCGGATACAGGTGCTGGCTTTGTAGGTGATGCAAGAACATGGGAAGATGCAGGCGAAGATAAGACAGAACCAGATGGATCTCAAGTCAAGGAATACACAAAATGGAGAACCACACGTTAAAGTTGAGACTCAGGCACGTTTGACATCACATATCATGTGCGGAGGTAATTTCTCATTTCATGACATTGAACAAACTGTCCAGTCATTCTCAGGTGATGACGATTTGAGTATTTCACGATGGTCAAATGAGTTTGAAGAAATGGGGAGCATTTGGGATGGAGCAAATTACAGATGCTAGTTTACGCAAAACGGCTGCTAAGAGGTTCAGCAAGAGACTTTGCTTGTTCGTTGCATGGGGTGCGATCGTGGGCAGTGCTAAAAATTCGTCTTCTTGAGGAATTTCAAGAACAATAATCAGCTGCTGAAATTCATTCCATGATGCAAAAGGGGAAAAAATTACCAACGGAGACGTACAAGCAATATTGTTATGCAATGCAGGGGATTGGGAGCAATATAGCGATGGATCCTGGTTCAATTATTCATTATGTCATCAAGGGAATTACTGGTAATGAAGTGACTAAAATGGTATTGTATGGTGCGTCAAAATTCAGAGAATTCAAGAGAAAATAAGAATGCTATGAACAAATTATTGCAAGGCGTGGTAGGACGAGCTGGAGTTCGAGAAAGTTGGAACGTCGATCCGGTTTTAGTAACAGAAGTGCATACTGACGCATGTATCGGTGGATTTGGTGCTGTCTTTTTGCAGCGGAAAACTTATTAAAAGAATCTTCACCCTGTTTATTTCATGAGTAAGAAGACATCACCTGCTGAAAGGAATTACTGCAACTTCGAGCTTGAGATGCTAGCCGTCATAAATGCTGTAACGAAATTTAGGGTTTATTTGCTGGGAACGAGCTTCAAACTGGTTACGCACTGCGATGCATTTACAAAAACGTTGAAGAAGAAAGATTTGTCACCGAAAATTGCCAGATGGGCAATGTTTCTAAAAGAGTTTGAGTGCACTGTAGAGCATCGGAGTGGGACAAGCATGAAACACGTTAATGTACTTTCAAGGCACCCAGTCTTTTTTGTCGAACCAGTTATAACTAAACTCATCGAGAATCGTCAGGACGCAGATGATTCGATCAAAGCGATAAAGTTGGCGCCACAATCTCAGGCGGATTATGATGGGTATGTTGTAGTTAATGACGTTTTGTACAAGCAGATCAGAGAGGAGAAAAACTGTTGGTCATCCCTGATGTCTTACCACCTGAAGTCATTCGTACGGTTCACGAAAATGGACACATAGGTTCCAAGAAGATGGAAGATATTCTCACCCGAGAATTTTTCATAAAAAATTTACACGAAAAAGTCATGCGCTGCGTTAGCTCTTGTGTTCCCTGAATTCTAGCGGAAAGGAAACATGGTAAAAAAGAGGGTTTGTTGAACTCTATTGAAAAGGGAGAGGCTGCTCTCTTTGTATATTTTTTTGGTAATTGATGGATTTTCCAAATTCGTTTGGCTGTACTCAACAAAAACCACGAGTGCGGCCGAGGTCTTGAACAAGCTGAAAAGTCAACAACCGGTATTTGGAAATCCCAAAACTATTGTGTCGGGCAGAGAAATGGTGTTTACCTCACAGGCGTTTAAGGAATTCTGTGACTCCGAAAGTATAAATCACCATCCTACAACCACCGGCGTACCCTGTTCAAACGGACTAGTGGAAATGAATTGTCATTCCGATGTTGCTTTCTGAGGAGAATCCTGATCATTTGTATAAACGTGTCCATAAAGTTCATCGTGTTTTGAATTCGACATTTCAACGCTCTACCAACATGTCACCCTTTGAAGTTCTTATGGGCGTAAAGATGAGACAAAAAGAAGACGGGAAGCTGCTGGAGACCCTTCAAGAGGAAGTGATAGCCGAGTTCGAAAGAAGCAGAAATCATTTAAGGGCAGAAGAGAAAGCTCAAATCAATAAGGTGCAGGACGAGATGAGAAAATCATATAACTTAAGCCTCCTTAAGTTATATGATTTTCTCATCTCGGCAAAATTATTTTCTTTAAACGACATTGTAGCTATAAAGCGGTCCCAATTCGGGCCCGGTAACAAGTTAAAGACTCTGTTTCTAGGCCCCCCTATAAAGTAACTAGCTCTGATGGAAGAAAACGCTATTTCTTGGATCGAATTGGTGATGGTGAAGGACCTAAAACAACGACATCAGTTGCGGAGTTTATGAAGCCATGGGGCTCTGCATTCAATCGAAACGGTTGAAAAGAAGGATGGCCGAATGTTGGGCGACGCACAGAGGTTTCCCTCCACTGAAGTATAACGTTGGGCAGTTAAATGATTAACTGATTGTGCAGTTAACTGTGGTTTTCCTTTTGTCTTTTGGAAGCGAAAACACTTCTTCTTAATCGGATGGGCAAATCTAACTTAGTCTCCTGTTTGCCACTTAACCGAACCAATCATTTTTTCCATCTTGTTCATCTTGTAAATCTGGTTAATCTTGTTAATCTTACTCTTTAATCAAAACTTAATTAAAATAAAATTGAATTGTACTAATTGTACATTTGATCTTTTCAAATACCAACACCAGTAGACAGTTCATTGTCAAAAATGGCAATGTGACTACTGCTGGAACATTTTTAATTAAAAACGGTCTGCAACAAGGTGCGCTTAATTCACCGATCCTTTTCAATATTTACACGAGCGACCTCATATTATCACTACACCATGCCATAGCGTACGCAGACCACTTGATCGCGTACAGATCAGGACCAAAAATTGAGGTCATTGCAATTCTCTTGCAACGTAACTTCGATAAGATTCAACGATATTGCGATGACTGGAAGTTAAAGATCAACTTCCAGAAATCGGAAACCATTCTTTTTAGGACGCCATTGTCTGGTGCCTCTAGGGATACCAGAAAGAATTGGCGAAAGTTCTCAATAGTTGGACCGCACGGACAGCCACTTGCGAGTCGAAGTGTAGTCAAATACCTGGGGCGTAGACCAATCTCTATATTTTAACATATAGATGCTGCTCTGGCCAGAGCCAAAGGTGCTTTTGCCCTTACAAAGAGACTTTTTTATAGCAAGCAACTCGATGCAAGGGTAAAGGTAATCTGCTACATGGCCCTCATCCGGCCCATGATCGTATATGGATGCCCCGTGTGGTTCAACGTGGGAGCAAGCTTGTTGGAAAACATTCGTGTTTGAGAGGGCTTGCCTTCATTTATACAGAACACCAGAGCCCCAGTACATAAAATCCTATCCGAATGAGGTCCTATACAACAGGGCTACCTAATAAGAGTGGATAATTTCGATATCAAGCTGATTCGAAGGCACATTGCAAGAGCAAAGAGCTCGACGAACAATCTGATCTCCGGGGCTTATTACCCCAATTACGAGTATCATGAGAGAGTGCGCCTTAACGGCTTTGTTCCCCCAGAGGCGTTCCTCTATTTTGATAAGAAGGGTCTGATCCAGGACAGATTGGCGGTGCCGCTAATCTTCCACGTTGCTCGGACAGCTGTGGATAGGCGACTCAACTACGACAGAGACGTTGCACACGGCAGTGTGGAGCGTCTCCGGTTTAGTAGGGCGGTATCGGGTCGCGATGTTTAGGACGTACAACGTCAGTACGGTCATTTCTGGTGGCTAGCCGAAAAAGAGGAAACTCCTTCGTCGTTTCCTCCTAATCCAGGGTGGCCTGCTGGATGTTTGAAGTTGGCTGTTTGTTGTCCATGGCCGACTTACATAGTTTACTTTGAGGTAGTTTAGGTAGGTTGTAGGTAATAATTTAATAAAAAAAATAAACAGCACTCGATAAAAAAAAAAAAAAAATTTAAAAAAAAAACCAAAAAAAAAGAAGGTTTCCTTAGGTTGAATAAGATATGCTAATTTAGAATAAGGCAGTTTAAGATTTATTTTAGGGTAGATTTGTAAGTTTTATGTATAAGAACATTCAAAAATAAGTTCATATACTAAGTTTTTCTCTAATTTTCTTAGTTAAAATTAAAATTAAATGAATAAAAGAAATAGAAAATTTAGGTTCGTTACGTCGAAAGACATAGTTTTAAGTATTAGGTTTAAGTTAGGGCGTCCTCATAAGGCCAGTAAGTTAGAATCAGATAACTAAGTTAGTTAAGCTAGTTTTAAGCGTTTTTTTGTCTAGCTATAAGTTAAATGAATTATGAAATAAAAATGCATTAAAAATTAAAAAAAAATTAATGTTATGCCTTCGCTCCCGTCGTAACAGAGCGTGACATTTTCAATGCTCTGCATTTGTCCATAATGTAGTTATTATTACTCTTATGCAGTGACATTAATAAATAGAGATAAGCAAGAAAAATAAAGTTCAGTTGAACTTATGTCGTCGTTTTCATTTCGTCTTCTTCAAACATAAATCTCGCGCAACCAGCCAACTGAATTTGCAAATAAAAAACAAAAGAAGCCTATTTGTATAAATTAATTATCACGTTTTTCCAGTTTGATGATCTACTTTATTATGATTGTAGTTTACAAAAATAAAAATACCTTCATTGAAGACAACACAGAAGGTGTTATCATATTGCACAAAAATATGTATTTCGCCCATCATACGCAGGACCGTTCGCGGTTTCCAATGTTCGCAAATTTGTTTTGCATTGCTTTTCAATTTTTTCCAATATTTCAATTTGTTCCTTACTAAGATTGTCTGACCCATTGATTGTAACGCTAGTGTTGGTTTTTTGTTTTCTGCAAAGGGTAATGCCCGATTCACAATGCAGCGTGAGAGCGAGACTAGAGCGAGGCGAGAAATCCTCGTCCTCATAAAATCGTTTCCCAGTTAACAAAGAAGGCGATACAGCGAGCATGTATTATCTGTGTTAAAGTGAAAAGGCAACAACGGCAACACACCATCTATCTCTTTCTGGCTACATAACAAAGTCGCATCAGTCTACTGACAGGCAATCTCGTCGCGAGAGTTTTTCAATTTTCTGAAAAGAATGCGTTGCGATAGAACGAATCTCGCATCATTGTGTATTGCTTCATATTGTAGCATAATAATAACTACGCTCCTATGTCTATGCAGCAAATTCCGAAGGGACTTTCCATTCTGGCAGAATTTTGGTTCGAACTGTCCTTTCATTCGAGGTTCGTGTCTGGGACGAAGTCTCCACAGCTCATGTCAACGAAAGAGACGAATAATATCAGGGATAAAAGGGAATTATAACTGCAAGAATTATTTCTCTTGTTCCAGTGGTCGAAGAATTTGCTAGAAGTTTCTGGCTATCAGAAACTTCTGCTATATAAGGACAGATGGCGATCAAAAAAAAAAGACAGTTGGTTTAGAACCGTGGCGAAGAGATTGGAAAAGTGATAATGGGCGAAGTTGTAATTTGGTGATAAATTGAAAGTTGAGAGTGAACAAGAAAAAGTAATTAGTTTGGATTTGTGAATTAAGTAATTGAAAGGAGATAAAGTGATTTGAGAGGAAAGAGACCTTGTAAGAAAAGAATTTGAGAAGAATAGTATAGTGTGAACTTGAATTGTTCTATAGACTAGAAAATAAAGAAATAAATTTCACAGAATATCGTTTTATCTACTCGAGCCGTAGCTCGCATATTACATTGGTGTCAGAAGCGGGATAAAACTTATTCTGTGAATAACTATTTCCGTGGTGTGAAATTGCACAAGCAAAAAAAAAAAAAAAAAACGATTTCTGTGTTGAGTTAATTAGTTGCGCAAAATGGGTCGCAAATTGGGAAAACTAACTATAACTCAACTAAAGGCAGAACTCAGTAAGCGGAACCTCGACACAACTGGGGGAAAAGATGCCCTGCTGATTCGTCTGGAAGAAGCAGTAACGCAGGAAGGTGAAAATCCGCACGACGTAGAGTTTGACGTGGAAGAGGAACCAGCAAGTACAGCAGCCGACCCGGGTATAACGAGTCTGCTCCTGCAACTTAAGTTAGTCATGGACGAACAAAAGAAAGCAATAGAAGATCAAAGGAATTCTCTATAACTTAAGCTGGACGAACAAAAGAAAGCGATGGACGAACAAAAGAAAGCGATGGACGAACAAAAGAAAGCAATGGGCGACCAAAGGAATTCTCTAGAACTTAAGCTGGACGAACAAAAGAAAGCGATGGACGAACAAAAGAATTCTCTAGATGCTCTGGAAAGTAAACTTGATGAGCAAAACAAGAACTTGGAATCCAAATTCGAAGTGATCGAAGAGAAAATCGAGAAGGTCGAGACGCAACTCGAAAAAGTCGAAACTAGATTCGATGAAAATTTTGAGAAACCTGAAACTCAGTTCGGGAAGTTAGAGACTCAGTTTGAAAAAGTGGATACGCAATTCGAGATAGTAGGAAAGCAAGTCGAAAATCTTGCTAAGGAGCTCAGCAACGTGAAGAGACAGAAAGCACGGGAATATTCCACTGACGGACTGAGAAGAAAGGAGATGCAGCCTCCTATCTTCGATGGTCAAACTTCATGGCCAATTTATAAGAGGCAATTCGAAGCGGCCGCAATGACCAATAGCTGGGACGATGAAGAAAAGTCTATTGCACTCACGCTTGCACTGAGGGGTCCAGCTGCGGAGCTCTTGCAGACCATCCCGGAAGATAAACAGCAGAACTACGACTCTCTGGTTCAGGCTATCGAGATGCGGTTTGGGGATGAACACATGCAGCAGGTGTACAGGGTTCAGCTGCGTAGTCGAGTCCAGAAAAGGGGGGAAACGCTCCAACAGTTGCAAGCGGATATAGAGCGACTAGCCCATCTTTCATACCCTAAAGCCGGTGAGGAGCTTATCAACGAAATGGTGGTGGAAGCTTTTATTCAGGCCATAGAGGACAGACAACTGCAAATGGCTGTAAGGATGGCTGAAAAGCGAACACTCCCCGAGGCATTGGCATTCGCTTTGTCAATGAAGGCTGCGGACCAAGCATACCAGGGAATACACCGTGTCAGGGAAATGTCCGTCGTGGAATGCTCATGCCAGAGAACAGCCGTCTTGGATGAAGACAAAGCTCGCGGAAATCAAATCCGTTGCTGGAATTGCAACCAAACCGGACACCTACAACGGCAGTGCAGAAGTGCACCTAGACGAGGAAATTGTCCACATTGCGGAAGTAGGAGAAGCAGAGAGGAAGCATCTGGCGGTGATAACATTCATCCTGTCAGTCAGACTTCCCAAAACCAGCAGTCGGGAAATGCGTAAGGACCAATTTCGCGGGGCAGAAGTTGGTTACTGGAATCGAGGCCCCCAGGACCACCATTCAAGTTTCGCAAACCAAACGGGGTAACAAGAGCCTGACAGTGGAGGCACTAATCAACAAGAAGAAGTGCGTAGCCACCATCGACACAGGCGCCACTGCCTCCATTGTAAGAAGAGATATTGTCAGAAGCGCCTGGCTGCACAACACCAACAGCTACTGCCTGAAGACTGCAACAGGGGAAATGGCGAAGGTGTTTGGAGAAGTTCGTCTTACGATTACTCTGGCGGGACTGACGTTCTCCCATGCGTTTCTGGTGGCAGATATATGCGACGAGTGCATCATCGGAATAGACTTCATGAAAGCAAATGAAGTAATCCTGGACATCGGGATGCAAGAACTGAGGTATCGAAATGTGGAGATTCCGATGGTGTACGGAAACGAGAGTGCCGTAACTCTCAGTACAGTCATCAGCAAAGACGAAGTTTTGCCGCCGTCTTCAGAGACAATCATTTGGACGAAGCTGGAAGGTGTTCTTGGGAGCCACCGATTCTACATAGTAGAACCAGACCCAGGGAAGAATTCTCAAGACTACATCGTGGGAAAGACGTTAGGGGAACCAAAGAACACCATGGTTCCAGTAAGAGTTTTGAACGCAAGACCACACACTGTCAAACTAAGGCGAGGGGAGGTGACTGGAAAATGCACGCCGATTACCGCCGTCGCAACAATATCTGAACGTGATGCTCCAAAACCTCTCCCATCACCTTGGACAGTGGAAACGAGAGAGACGATTCTCCAGTCCAGTGAGCTGAATCAGGAGCAGCGAACTATGGCAGAGAATCTTACCAATGAGTACGCTGATGTATTTGCCTCACAGGACGGTGAATACGGCCGAACACACCTGGTACAACATCGAATAGACACTGGTGATACTAGACCAATTCGTCAGCCTGCTAGGCGCCTTCCATTGGCAAAGCAGACAGAAGTTGCAGAGATGGTGTCGGCAATGGAGAAAGAAGGTCTGATTGAAAGTTCCAAAAGTCCGTGGGCATCACCGGTTGTACTGGTTAAGAAGAAAGATGGCAGCACGCGGTTCTGCGTGGACTATCGGCAGCTCAATTACGTCACCAAGAAAGACAGCTACCCTCTGCCACGGATTGACGACACGCTAGACACACTATCAGGAGCCCGATGGTTTTCCACTCTCGACTTGAAGAGTGGCTACTGGCAGGTACAGATCCATCCAGAAGACCGGGAGAAAACCGCCTTCACCGCAGGAAATGGGCTATGGCAATTCACGGTAATGCCATTCGGGCTGTGCAATGCTCCGGCGACTTTCGAGCGATTGATGGAATGTGTCCTGCAAGGGTTAACATGGAAAACCTGTTTGGTATACTTGGATGATGTCATCGTCGTAGGAAAAACGTTTGCGCAACACCGAGACAATCTAAGGGATGTGTTTCAAAGGCTTCGAAATGCCCACCTGAAGCTCAACCCCAAGAAGTGCGCCCTGTTTAGAGCGGAAGTCAAGTACCTGGGACACATAATTTCAGCGAAAGGAGTGAGAACCGATCCAGAGAAGGTCGAAGCGGTGAAAAACTGGCCAGTCCCCAAAGACAAACACCAACTAAGGAGCTTCCTGGGCCTAGCCACCTACTACAGACGGTTCGTGAAGGATTTTGCCGGGATCGCAAAGAACCTGCACCAGTTGACGGAAAAGGGAAAACAATTCAAATGGTCAATTGAGTGCGAGAAGAGCTTCAAGGCACTTAAACAACGGCTATGCGATGCCCCGATACTGGCTTACCCCACTCCCGGGGAAACGTTCGTTGTGTATGCAGATGCTAGTAATGTCGGGGTAGGAGCCGTACTCTCCCAGGTGCATGACGGCCAAGAGAAGGTGGTTGCGTACTTCAGCAAGGTGCTCTCTAAGCCAGAAAGGAACTACTGCGTGACAAGGAGAGAACTTCTAGCTTTGATCTTGGCTACGAAGCATTTTCACAAATACCTCTACGGGAGGAAGTTCGTTCTTCGCACAGACCATGCAGCCTTAAAATGGCTATTACAGTTCAAGAGTCCTGAGGGTCAGGTCGCAAGATGGATTGAAAGGCTGCAAATCTACGACTACTAAATACAGCATCGTAAAGGAAAACTCCACTCTAATGCGGATGCACTGTCCCGGAGACCATGCAGAACGGATTGTAAACATTGTGCGCGTCAGGAAGAACGGGAGCTGGTTTCCATCCAAAGAATGAGAGCCGAACCTATCGCCGGCTGGAGCGTAGATGAGATCCGGAACGCTCAGAAGGAAGACCCGGATATCGAGCCGATTCTGGCCTGGAAGGAGAACATGGAGAAACCGGATCATCAGGACATCTCTCACAGAAGCCCGACCTTTAAGGCATATTTTGCGCAGTGGGACTCCCTCCATGTCCAAGAAGGTGTTCTGAGAAGAAAATGGGAATCCTCCGACGGAAAGTCGTTTGTAATGCAGCTTGTCGTACCGCGGACGAGAGTCAAGGAGGTGTTACAGGAAATGCATGGAATTGCATTCTGACCAAGGGCGGAACTTCGAGTCAAGAATCTTCCAAGAGATGTGTCAACTTCTCGGAATCAAAAAGACAAGGACAACCCCGCTTCATCCACAGTCGGACGGTATGGTGGAGCGTTTCAATAGGACTTTGGACGAACATCTCTCGAAGGTCGTAGGTGACTACCAACGGGATTGGGACCGGCAATTTCCCTTGTTTTTGATGGCCTATAGAAGTGCCGTGCATAGCACCACTCGACATACGCCGTTCGAGATCTTATTTGGTGGAATAGCTCGTTTACCCAGTGAGGTGAAATTTGGATCTCCTACCAATGAGCCCAGAAATGAAGAAGAGTACGTGGCGGACCTTAGGGAAAGGCTTAGGGACATACACCAAAGCACCAGAAGCCAGATTAAGATGACGAGCGACCGCATGAAGACCAGGTATGATGCCAAGGCAACAACGTCAGGATTCCAGGAAGGAGATCTGGTGTGGCTGTATAATCCCCATCGCCAAAAGGGGAAATCACCTAAATTACAGCGGAACTGGGAAGGTCCCTACAGAATAGTAAAACGCATCAACGATGTTGTCTACCGCATCCAGCGAGGACCGAGGGCCAAAATGAAAGTGGTTCATGTGGACCGACTGAGTCGATACAATGGCCGAAATGAGGATGCACTTGTTCGGGACGAACACGTCTAAGAGGGGGGCAGTGTAGCATAATAATAACTACGCTCCTATGTCTATGCAGCAAATTCCGAAGTGACTTTCCATTCTGGCAGAATTTTGGTTCGAACTGTCCTTTCATTCGAGGTTCGTGTCTGGGACGAAGTCTCCACAGCTCATGTCAACGAAAGAGACGAATAATATCAGGGATAAAAGGGAATTATAACTGCAAGAATTATTTCTCTTGTTCCAGTGGTCGAAGAATTTGCTAGAAGTTTCTGGCTATCAGAAACTTCTGCTATATAAGGACAGATGGCGATCAAAAAAAAAAGACAGTTGGTTTAGAACCGTGGCGAAGAGATTGGAAAAGTGATAATGGGCGAAGTTGTAATTTGGTGATAAATTGAAAGTTGAGAGTGAACAAGAAAAAGTAATTAGTTTGGATTTGTGAATTAAGTAATTGAAAGGAGATAAAGTGATTTGAGAGGAAAGAGACCTTGTAAGAAAAGAATTTGCGAAGAATAGTATAGTGTGAACTTGAATTGTTCTATAGACTAGAAAATAAAGAAATAAATTTCACAGAATATCGTTTTATCTACTCGAGCCGTAGCTTGCATATTACAATATTGTAGCATAATAATAACTACGCTCCCTAAAAGTATGACGCAACAAATTCCGAAGTGACTTTTCATTCTGGCAGAATTTTGGTTCGAACTGTCCTTTCATTCGAGTTTCGTGTCTGAGATGAAGTCTCCACAGCTCATGTCAACGAAAGAGACGGATAATATCAGGGATAAAAGGGAATTATAACTGCAAGAATTATTACATCAGAATTTCTCTTGTTCCAGTGGTCGAAGAATTTGCTAGAAGTTTCTGGCTATTAGAAACATCTGCTGTATAAGGACAGATGGCGATTGAGAAAGGGGCAGTAGTTCTTAAACTGTGGCGAAGAGATTAGAAAAGTGATAATGGGCGAAGTTGTTATTTTGTGATAAATTGAAAGTTGAGATTTAACAAGAAGAAGTAATTAGTTTGGATTTGTGAATTAAGTAATTGAAAGGAGATAAAGTGATTTGAGAGGACAGAGACCTTGTAAGAAAAGGATTGCGAAGAATAGTATAGTGTGAACCTGAATTGCTCTATAGACTAGAAAATAAAGAAATAATTTCACAGAATAATTGTTTTACCTACTCGAGCCGTAGCCCGCATATTACATTGGTGTCAGAAGCGGGATAAAACTTATTCTGTGAATAACTATTTCCGTGGTGTGAAATTGAAAAAAAAGAAAAAAAAAAAAAAACCATTTCCGTGTTGAGTTAATTAGTTGCGCAAAATGGGTCGCAAATTGGGAAAACTAACTATAATTCAACAAAAGGCAGAACTCAGTAAGCGGAACCTTGACACAACTGGGGGAAAAGATGCCCTGCTGATTCGTCTGGAAGAAGCAGTAACGCAGGAAGGTGAAAATCCGCACGACGTAGAGTTTGACGTGGAAGAGGAACCAGCAAGTACAGCAGCCGACCCGGGTATAACGAGTCTGCTCCTGCAACTTAAGTTAGTCATGGACGAACAAAAGAAAGCAATAGAAGACCAAAGGAATTCTATAGAACTTAAGCTGGACGAACAAAAGAATTCTCTAGAACTTAAGCTGGATGAACAAAAGAAAGCAATGGACGAACAAAAGAAAGCAATGGACGAACAAAAGAAAGCAATGGACGAACAAAATAATTCTCTAGATGCTCTGGAAAGTAAACTTGATGAGCAAAACAAGAACTTGGAATCCAAATTCGAAGTGATCGAAGAGAAAATCGAGAAGGTCGAGACGCAACTCGAAAAAGTCGAAACTAGATTCGATGAAAATTTTGAGAAACCTGAAACTCAGTTCGGGAAGTTAGAGACTCAGTTTGAAAAAGTGGATACGCATTTCGAGATAGTAGGAAAGCAAGTCGAAAATCTTGCTAAGGAGCTCAGCAACGTGAAGAGACAGAAAGCACGGGAATATTCCACTGACGGTCTGAGAAGAAAGGAGATGCAGCCTCCTATCTTCGATGGTCAAACTTCATGGCCAATTTATAAGAGGCAATTCGAAGCGGCCGCAATGACCAATAGCTGGGACGATGAAGAGAAGTCCATTGCCCTCACACTTGCACTGAGGGGTCCAGCTGCGGAGCTCTTGCAGACCATCCCGGAAGATAAACAGCAGAACTACGATTCTCTGGTTCAGGCTATCGAGATGCGGTTTGGGGATGAACACATGCAGCAGGTGTACAGGGTTCAGCTGCGTAATCGAGTCCAGAAAAGGGGGGAAACGCTCCAACAGTTGTAAGCGGATATAGAGCGACTAGCCCGTCTTTCATACCCTAAAGCCGGTGAGGAGCTTATCAACGAAATGGCGGTGGAAGCTTTTATTCAAGCCATAGAGGACAGACAACTGCAAATGGCTGTAAGGATGGCTGAAAAGCGAACACTCCCCGAGGCATTGGCATTCGCTTTGTCAATGAAGGCTGCGGGCCAAGCATACCAGGGAATACACAGTGTCAGGGAAATATCCGTCGTGGAATGCTCATGCCAGAGAACAGCCGTCATGGATGAAGACAGAGCTCGCGGAAGTCAAATCCGTTGCTGGAATTGCAACTAAACCGGACACCTACAACGGCAGTGCAGAAGTGCACCTAGACGAGGAAATTGTCCACATTGCGGAAGTAGGAGAAACAGAGAGGAAGCATCTGGCTGTCAGTCAGACTTACCAAAACCAGCAGTCGGGAAATGCGTAAGGACCAACTTCGCGGGGCAGAAGTTGGTTACTGGAATCGAGGCCCAAAGGACCACCATTCATGTTTCGCAAACCAAACGGGGTAACAAGAGCCTGACAGTGGAGGCAGTAATCAACAAGAAGAAGTGCGTAGCCACCATCGACACAGGCGCCACCGCCTCCATTGTAAGAAGAGATATCGTCAAAAGCGCCTGGCTGCACAACACCAACAGCTACTGCCTGAACACTGCAACAGGGGAAATGGCGTAGGTATTTGGAGAAGTTCGTCTTACGATTAGTCTGGCAGGACTGACGTTCTCCCATGCGTTTCTGGTGGCAGATATATGCGACGAGTGCATCATCGGAATAGACTTCATGAAAGCAAATGAAGTAATCCTGGACATCGGGATGCAAGAACTGAGGTATCGAAATGTGGAGATTCCGATGGTGTACGGAAACGAGAGTGCCGTAACTCTCAGTACAGTCATCAGCAAAGACGAAGTTTTGCCGCCGTCTTCAGAGACAATAATTTGGACGAAGCTGGAAGGTGATCTTGGGAGCCACCGATTCTACATAGTAGAACCAGACCCAGAGAAGAATTCTCAAGACTACATCGTGGGAAAGACGTTAGTCGAACCAAAGAACACCATGGTTCCAGTGAGAGTTTTGAACACAAGACCACACACTGTCAAACTAAGGCGAGGGGAGGTGACTGGAAAATGCACGCCGATTACCGCCGTCGCAACAATATCTGAACATGATGCTCCAAAACAGCGGAAACGAGAGAGATGATTCTCCAGTAAAGTGACCTGAATCAGGAGCAGCGAACTATGGCAGAGAATCTTATCAATGAGTGCGCTGATGTATTTGCTTCACAGGACGGAGAATATGGCCGAACACACCTGGTACAACATCGAATAGACACTGGTGATACTAGACCAATTCGTCAGCCTGCTAGGCGCCTTCCATTGGCAAAGCAGACAGAAGTTGCAGAGATGGTGTCGGCAATGGAGAAAGAAGGTCTGATTGAAAGTTCCAAAAGTCCGTGGGCATCACCGGTTGTACTGGTTAAGACGAAAGATGGCAGCACGCGGTTCTGCGTGGACTATCGGCAGCTCAATTACGTCACCAAGAAAGACAGCTATCCTCTGCCACGGATTGACGACACGCTAGACACACTATCAGTAGCCCGATGGTTTTCCACTCTCGACTTGAAGAGTGGCTACTGGCAGGTACAGATCCATCCAGAAGACCGGGAGAAAACCGCCTTCACCGCAGGAAATGGGCTATGGCAATTCACGGTAATGCCATTCGGGCTGTGCAATGCTCCGGCGACTTTCGAGCGATTGATGGAATGTGTCCTGCAAGGGTTAACATGGAAAACCTGTTTGGTATACTTGGATGATGTCACCGTCGTAGGAAAAACGTTTGCGCAACACCGAGACAATCTAAGGGATGTGTTTCAAAGGCTTCGAAGTGCCCACCTGAAGCTCAACCCCAAGAAGTGCGCCCTGTTTAGAGCAGAAGTCAAGTACTTGGGGCACATAATTTCAGCGAAAGGAGTGAGAACCGATCCAGAGAAGGTCGAAGCGGTGAAAAACTGGCCAGTCCCCAAGGATAAACACCAACTAAGGAGCTTCCTGGGCCTAGCCACCTACTACAGACGGTTCGTGAAGGATTTTGCCGGGATCGCAAAGAGCCTGCACCAGTTGACGGAAAAGGGAAAACAATTCAAATGGTCAATTGAGTGTGAGAAGAGCTTCAAGGCACTTAAACAACGGCTATGCGATGCCCCGATACTGGCTTACCCCACTCCCGGGGAAACGTTCATTGTGGATGCAGATGCTAGTAATGTCGGGGTAGGAGCCGTACTCTCCCAGGTGCATGACGGCCAAGAGAAGGTGGTTGCGTACTTTAGCAAGGTGCTCTCTAAGCCAGAAAGGAACTACTGCGTGACAAGGAGAGAACTTCTAGCTTTGATCCTGGCTACGAAGCATTTTCACAAATACCTCTACGGGAGGAAGTTCGTTCTTCGCACAGACCATGCAGCCTTAAAATGGCTATTACAGTTCAAGAGTCCTGAGGGTCAGGTCGCAAGATGGATCGAAAAGCTGCAAATCTACGACTACGAAATACAGCATCGTAAAGGAAGGCTCCACTCTAATGCGGATGCACTGTCCCGGAGACCATGCAGAACGGATTGTAAACATTGTGCGCGTCAGGAAGAACGGGAGCTGGTTTCCATCCAAAGAATGAGAGCCGAACCTATCGCCGGCTGGAGCGTAGATGAGATCCGGAACGCTCAGAAAGAAGACCCGGATATCGAGCCGATTCTGGCCTGGAAGGAGAACATGGAGAAACCGGATCATCAGGACATCTCTCACAGAAGCCCGACCTTAAAGGCATATTTTGCGCAGTGGGACTCCCTCCATGTCCAAGAAGGTGTTCTGAGAAGAAAATGGGAATCCTCCGACGGAAAGTCGTTTGTAATGCAGCTTGTCGTACCGCGGACGAGGGTCAAGGAGGTGTTACAGGAAATGCATGGCGGGGCGTCCGGAGGCTACTTGGGAGTGAATAAGACGCTAGAAAAGGTACGAGAACGTTTTTATTGGTTAAAAGCGAAGGAAGATATCGAAGACTGGTGCAGAAAATGCGACATGTGTGCAGCTAGCAAGGGTCCGAGAATCAAAACTCGAGGTAAGATGCACCAGTACAACGTGGGATCACCTTTCGAACGAATCGCCATTGACATCGCAGGGCCCTTTCCGGAAACCGACAATGGTAATCGGTATATACTCGTAGTGATGGACTACTTCAGTAAGTGGCCGGAAGCGTTTTCGATCCCTAACCAGGAAGCCGGCACCGTGGCGGAGCAGATCGTCTACAATTGGGTTAGCAGATTCGGTGTGCCCTTGGAATTGCATTCTGACCAAGGGCGGAACTTCGAGTCAAGAATCTTCCAAGAGATGTGTCAACTACTCGGAATCAAAAAGACAAGGACAACCCCGCTTCATCCACAGTCGGACGGTATGGTGGAGCGTTTCAATAGGACTTTGGACGAACATCTCTCGAAGGTCGTAGGTGACTACCAACGGGATTGGGACCGGCAGATTCCCTTGTTTTTGATGGCCTATAGAAGTGCCGTGCATAGCACTACTCGACATACGCCGTTCGAAATCTTATTTGGTGGAATAGCTCGTTTACCCAGTGAGGTGAAATTTGGATCTCCTCCAATGAGCCCAGAAATGCAGAAGAGTACGTGGCGGACCTTAGGGAAAGGCTTAGGGACATACACCAAAGGACCAGAAGCCAGATTAAGATGACGAGCGACCGCATGAAGACCAGGTATGATGCCAAGGCAACAACGTCAGGATTCCAGGAAGGAGATCTGGTGTGGCTGTATAATCCCCATCGCCAAAAGGGGAAATCACCTAAATTACAGCGGAACTGGGAAGGTCCCTACAGAATAGTAACGCGCATCAACGATGTTGTCTACCGCATCCAGCGAGGACCGAGGGCCAAAATGAAAGTGGTTCATGTGGACCGACTGAGTCGATACAATGGCCGAAATGAGGATGCACTTGTTCGGGACGAACACGTCTAAGAGGGGGGCAGTGTAGCATAATAATAACTACGCTCCCTAAAAGTATGACGCAACAAATTCCGACGTGACTTTTCATTCTGGCAGAATTTTGGTTCGAACTGTCCTTTCATTCGAGGTTCGTGTCTGGGATGAAGTCTCCACAGCTCATGTCAACGAAAGAGATGGATAATATCAGGGATAAAAGGGAATTAGAACTGCAAGAATTATTACATCAGAATTTCTCTTGTTCCAGTGGTCGAAGAATTTGCTAGAAGTTTCTGGCTACCAGAAACTTCTGCTATATAAGGACAGATGGCGATTGAGAAGGGGCAGTAGTTTTTAAACTGTGGCGAAGAGATTAGAAAAGTTATAATGGGCGAAGTTGTAATTTTGTGATAAATTGAAAGTTGAGATTTAACAAGAAGAAGTAATTAGTTTGGATTTGTGAATTAAGTAATTGAAAGGGGATAAGTGATTTGAGAGGAAAGAGACATTGTAACAAAAGAATTGCGAAGAATAGTATAGTGTGAACCTGAATTGCTCTATAGACTAGAAAATAAAGAAATAATTTCACAGAATAATTGTTTTATCTACTCGAGCCGTAGCCCGCATATTACAATATATTTGCATAGATCGAAACCTTTTTTGACAACTCGCGCTAGACTCGTCTCGCTCTCGTCTCGCTATCACGCTGCATTGTGAATCAGGCATAATAACGATAAATACAGTGGCACAATAATATACAAAAAACGTTTGATGTTGGCAACCAAGCAATATAATGCGTTTCGGTATGTTTTGTTAGGTGTTGAATGTGTATTTCCAGTATGAAGTAAGTAATGTATTGACAAAATATTTTCACGAGCAGTTATGTTTAATAAGACTGTTTTTGGAGGAGTTACGTCGGATATCGCTGGATTTTCTGTACGAAAAATTGTACTGTTAATCACAACTTCTTTTTTGTATTTGAGCAAGATGGTTCCATTCGTATTTATTGTTACGTTATTTTCCTTGATCTCTGCCGGGGCATCATTAATGATTATTAATCCATCTGTAGTTTGATTTATTCTCGGAATGTGCCATGCGGCTATCGTAGCGCATGTAGCAGCATTTTGATTGAGGATGTCAGTACTACATGTTTTCTCGGGTACTTCTTCGCACAGTTTTAGGTTTGATTATAATCAAGTTTTACAATGGTATTATTTTTAATTACTGGAAAAAGAGTAAGTAATTTGCAAATCTTGGAGATCTTAGGGGCCTTTACAATATATACAATTTCTTTATAAGTACTATAGATTCTAGCTTTAGATAGAGTCACTATTTCATAAAAGGGTATGGTAGAAGAAACAACTCGCTGTAGTTTATTAAAGTCTGCATTACTTAGTATTAGGGGGCTACCTGTGTTTCCATTAGCAAGGGCTATTGCTTCTACAAGGTTCGTTAGTTTGAATATTACAATACGATTGCGGGCGAAAGCGATTCCAGATCGGAATTTGTTTGCTGTTTTTGATTTATGGTTTTCAAGTTTTCATTAAATCTCTCAGTGAGTTCGTTTAATTGTTCCTGGAAAAGTATTTGCTCGTTATTGTTTTCTACTAGGGCTTCCTCTCTTGTCTTCGAAGGAAATCCAGTGAACGCCGGGGTAGACTATGTGATGCTCTTAATATATCTAACAGTTTTTTTATTTCTTCGCTGTCGTGCCTTGGAATTATCAAAACGTCTCTGCTTGCTGCTTTAGAACTTTGGAGCAGATAGTTTATTTCGTCATAAATGAGATCATATTGTGGTAGTTTAACGGGGTGATAAAAGTAAATGTATCTGAATTTGATCGCAACCTCTCCGGTGACAACAGGAATTATTGGGGCTCATGTGTAGTCTATAATTTCCGTTGCTGCAATTGCCGAGAAAAATCTGAAACAGGCAATTATCTTAAATTGTCTTTACGGACAACTTTTCCGCTTGATAATTTAACTTTGATACCTGTCGTGATTGAGTCTCGACGTGCTTTTCTTTTGCTCTCTTTTTTGCAATATCATTTGTATGTGCTAAGTGCAATAATCACCTGCCCAGTCAAAATACCATCTCTTGTGGCATTCGTTGCATAAAGGTTCACAATACTTGTGATAAACTTTCTGTTAGTGCATAGAAATTAATCAACAAAAACGTTATTCTATGTTGGAGGTATAATGCCTGCATTAGTGGCTCATTGACTGTATGCTTGCAAAAAATCAGTAATCTCTCTGCCTGTATTAGTGAACTAATATATGAATTCAAGACATTTAAAAATTCTCAGAGTGCAGGGAAAATAAATGGTAAACCTAAGTCGAATATTGATGCTAACAACGAACGACAAATTATTACTCGATCGAAGCAAAAACTTGAGTTCAATGATCCTGCAAACTCATCAACGTCTAAGAACAGAACTAACGTTTCTTCCCCTCCATAGGAAGAACAAGTGTAAAATAATTAATAATAACGTTGATCTGTCCTCTCAAAGAAAAATGCAAGTTGCAAAGCCAAACACGATTGTCGCTGCTGTTACCAAAGTGAACTAAGAGAGTGCAGCTACTCACAATGTTATTGTTAATGCTAACAGTATAGCTCGCTCTGACGTATGTCTTGGAGGTATGTCAACTGTGTCTGATAATGCTGATCGTATCGCTAATCAGATTGCGCTTGCTCCCGCTGCTGATGATACTGCTCCTGATACCCATAATGATGTTGTGGCTGCATCTACTGCAAATGATAACAGTTCGCTTCATTCTGACACTGATCATGGAGGTGTGTCTATTATGTCTGCTAGTGCTGATCGTTCTAGTGAAGAATCTGTTTGCCTGGTTGCCACTGAGGTTGTTTTTGTTGCTTCTACTGGTAATAATTTTAATGTTATTGCTTCTACGAGATTGGAGCAGAGTGAAGGCGTTAGATCGCCGGTTGTTTCCTTTGTTGCTAATGCTAATGTAAATAATAATGCTGTTGCTGTTATTAACGTTACTATTAATGCAGTTTTTTCTGGTACTTCTTATGATGCTGATGTTGATGTAGCTAACGTTCATGTTTCTGCTGCTTCTACTGGTAGCTGGTAGCAGTAGATCCTCCAACCAATTATTCACCGATACACAATCGATTCTTTAGATCTCACGTGAATAAATAAGGTTAAAGATCTTGGTGTTGTTTTTGATCAGGCATGGACTTTTTGCGATGCATATTGATAGTGTGGAACGAGTTCAGAGAAGATTTGTTGAATTTGTTTTCTTCAAAATACGCTGGAATTTTTCGCCAGTATATAAAACTAGATGCCAACTACTTGGTTTAGCTAAGCTTACGACTAGGAGGAGAAGATCCATGATGTAATGTTTGTTCTCTCTCTGTTATCATGTAAAAAGGACATGCTTGTTGGCTCTAATTCTAATATATGTACCCGAGAGACTTATACGGCAAAGAGAGTTTCTTTTTCGTGCTTTATATAGAACTAACTATGGGTTGAACGAGCGTGTTAAACTCTACCTACCTTCGTATCACGGTACAAGTATCTGAAGGGGGCGGCACATGCACCACACAACACGTTATATTAATCAGTATTTAAATTAATTTCACCTCATTTGTGCAAACACTTAAACTCCATAAACATTTTGTAGACTTAGCATAATCACAACCCAAGTTCATTGCCAACTGGGTTTGTTCAGCCTCACAGTGAGAACGCTATCGCATCAAGGATCAATTTACACATTTTGTTTTTTGATATTATTTGCAGTTTCCTTTCTTTTATTCTTTAAGCAATTGTCGTGTAATTTTGTAGAATTAGCATTCTTAGCGTTAAGTACTGTATGTATATTTAGTATACACAGAGAAATTTCAATAAAGTGAGCGAGCTGCATCGGAACAGTTACCCAAGACTTTTATTCTACTTCAAGTGAGTCTGCTTGAAGAGCTGTTCAGCGAATATAAAGCATAATCGATACACGAATCGACTTGTGCATTCTCCAACTAGTCTAGGTTTATGCACCTATAAATAAGTTCCTTGAAACAAAACTGGATAAAAACATCCAGCTTCAACATTTGGCGACCGTGACAGAACAGAAGGTCCAAAATTTAATTAGAGAAGCTTGAACGGGGCTATTACATCGTTCAGCGATTTTTCTTGCAACTGATTCGTATACTGGGCCAGAACACAGTACGACGAATCTTTTGGCATACACTGGGCCAAAATATTTTTCTCGGGTTGCGACTATTACGAGATCAACCGGCACAAGAAAAATGAAAAGCTTAACAGACCTTAAGCATGGATCTTGATGTGTATACCCAACAACAGGAAAAGCTTGGAGCAATCCTCCAGCTATGGAGAGATCAGAAGAAAGATGGCGAAGAAAGGAAGCATAAAACTCGTGGCTCCCAGCAAGAGTTTCAACAACGTCTAATTCAACTGGAGGAGCTTTGGAAATAGTTCGATCAAACTGACAGTACCATAAGTGCAACCTGTGAATTTTTTTTTTTTTACGTAATTTGCACGTGTGAAAGGGGTTATGAATACCCTTATACTAATTTTAGGACATAGGCGTATTTGAGGAAAGGGGAAGAGACAGAGAGAAAGAGAGATTGGTGTAGTTGGTTTGAAACTCAGCTGGTATTAATTTTCAGTGAACTCCAAGGGTAGCTGTCTAGATAACTGGGGAGCTTGTTTGTTTTTGCTTTTGTCGTTGCTCATGATTCACAGTATTTTTTTCCATCCTCCTGATGTCATCATCACGATCAAGTTGCATTTTAGCCATATGACCTCCCTAATGCCAGTGTTATGACTTCGCAGTAGAATTGACATAAGCTTTCGCAATTGATGGACTTTTTATTTATTTCATGCGGAATAAATAGATTATTATTGACCTCAGGATTTGAACCGTGAACCTGTAGCGTGACAAGCGATGATGTTACCACTACACCAGGGCCACCCATACTTCCTAGAGGCGGGAAGGATGGAGCCAATTCTCAGACTATTCCCAAAAAAGTCGACATTTTTGGAAACACATTCGTACCTCCTAAGAAAGGCGAAGGGATGCCAACTAGGGCATTAGTGGAGGAAGCGGCACACCCAATGAATCCCAGCATTAGTGTTGGTGCCGTTTCAAAAAATACCAAAGGGCTAACAGTACTCCAAGATGGATCCATGACCAACAGGAAACAACGGTATAAATGGGTTATGGATACAGTGAAAAATTCCTGCTCAAGAACACGATGGGCACGGGCAGATCAGATCAATTCTACCGTATCCAAATTCGCAATGTGGAACAGAATTGGGAGGAATTGCCGATGATGTATTGAAGCTTGAAAGACGATTTAACACAGGAAACGTCCAGGAGTACTTCGATATGCAGGAACGGGTTACAGCAGCATTGCTAGAGATTTACGTACACTTGGAAGGTGTAACTCAGATGTTACGAACCCAACCACAACGATGAAGATGCGAAGGTAAAGTTGTCAAAGTTTGATGGCAATTACCTCAAATTTGCGGATCTATGCACGGAAATGATCCATAATCAGCAAATGTCTGACAAAAGTCGAGCCTAACTGGAGAGGCTAAAAGGTTGGTGCGCTATCTGTCCATGTCGATTGCCAACTACGCTGCAGCATGGAAATTAATAACCGGGAGATACGATAATCCGCGAAATCCGAATGCGCAACCTGGAAATGCTAGATCTATACGCAGTTTACATGATACAATACGAGAATGTTTACTTGGACTGCAGGGGTTTAAGGTAGATACAAGTAGCTGGGATCCAATCCTGCTTCATCTTTTACTCAAGAAAATGGATAAGGATACCCATACACTTTATGAGCAGTCGCTGGATCATTTAAGAAGTTTCTTGAGTTTCTGGAAAATCGTTTCCAATCCCTGGAGGCGTTAGGGACTAAGGACAAATTGGAGGATAGCAGACCAAACAAGCCAGCTTCTAAGACGTTATCGGTAGTGGCATCTCATCAGATGGTTTGTTCATCATGCAAGGGCAACCATCCACCATAAAAGTGCCCTAAATTTTTAGAGTTAACACCATCAAAAAGATTGAGTCTGTTCAAACTAGGAAATCGGTGCGTCAATTGCTTAAGATCCGGCACTTTGCGACCAATTGCAGTTCAGTACATCAGTAACACGTTGCTGCATTTAGAAGCCGATACCAATCGTACATCGAAAAATATACAAGAAAAGAGAAGAGTATCTACAGCCGTTCAACCAATAGCTACATCGATTGATACCAACACAGTGAGGAGCGCGTTATCAATGCTAAACCAACAGCGTGCCTTGGTTATATTTGGAACTGCCAGAGTTAAGATAATAGGACCTAAACAACAAATTTTGGATTGCCGGCGCTATTGGATCCAGGATCCCAGATTAACCTCATCAGCCCAAGAGTGGTAAAGGCACTAAACTTAACACCGGAAGTTGACTCCCTTCTCATAGAAGGAGTAGGCAAAGGAAAGCAAGAATCAACCCAGCGAGTAAATGTTAGACTGCAAACCAATACAACCAACTATTCCTCGAGGGTTGAAGCATTTGAACTCAGGGAAATTATGTCACCGCAGCCTGGTCGGGCGTTGGAAATTTTATCATGGAAAATCCCAGGGAATATCACGCTCGACGATCCCGGTTTTAACCGAACGGACAAAATAGACTTGTTGTTATGTGTCGAATTCTATCACAAGTTGCTAACGGTCGGACAAATTAAGCTTAGAGATGGTCTACCAATATTACAAAATACAGTCTGGTAGGGTTGTAAGATCTGCCGCTACAACAGTCATGTGTGGAATATGCAGAAAAGATGAACCATTGTCATTCTGCCGACTGGAAGAAATTGCAGAAGATACAACCAACTTAACTCCAGCTGATCAAAAATGCGCAAGGTACTTTGACAAAACATTCCAGCGGGACAAGCAGAATGGAAGATAGTACTATAGTACTATGACCAAACTCAGGGTAGTGTTCGACGCATCGATGAAAACATTATCCAATACCTCATTAAATGTCTTGTTGCTACCTGGTCCTACAATACAAGACGACATCTTCTCGATACTTTAACGCTTCAGAGCATCATGCTTTATTTATTTATCTATTAATTTATTTGTTTATTTATGTTTATATATTTATTTATTTATTTATTCATTTATTTACTAATTTATTTAAATATTTATTATCTGATATTTATTTGTTTACTTATTATTTGTTATTTATTTGATGTGAACAAATTGTTTTTTTTTACATTGGAGGGTTTTCCTCGTATTTTCCTCCAAATTATAAAATTATAAAATAATTTAAAAAACCTATTACAAATAAAATACACAATGTTTTAAAAGAAAGATAATTACATAGCTATCAAATCTCTAAATTGTAAAATGTGCGGTAACAATACTAATGTAAACACTATTATACGAAATAAAAAGATCTATGTATCTATGTATCTATCTATCTATGCTTTGTCGAGATGATGTACCGATAAATCATTGTAAAAAAGGAGGATCGAGACTACCAACTGATATTTTGGCGGAATGGACCGGATCAAGAATTGAAATGCTATCAGCTAAACACGGTAACGTACGGTACCAAATCTTTTTTTTTTATAATTTGCAGGAGAAGAGACAGAGAGGAAGACAAATTGGTGTAGTTGGTTTGAAACCCAGGTGGTAGTTAAGTTTCAAAGTATCACTGTACTCCAAGGGTGGCTGTCCAGATAACTGGGGAGTATTTTTGTTTTGTTTTCGCTATTATTGTCGTTGCTTATGATTCACAGTATTTTTTTCCATTCTCCTGATGTCATCATCACGATAGAGTTGCATTTTAGCCGTAAGACCATCCTACTGCCAGTGTTACGCTTTTACAGTAGAGTTGTCTTAGCTTTCGCAAGTGATCGACTTTTTTATTTATTTCATGCGAAATAAATAGATGATTCTTGACATCAGGATTCGAACCGTGAATCAACAGCGTGACAAGCAATGATGTTACCACTACACCACGGCCACGCAACATCTGTTCCGTATCTAGCAACACGCTGTGTTCGACAACTTGCCACGGAAAACTCACATAAGTTTCCATTCTGGGTCAAAATCTTGTCGAATGACTTTTACATGGATGACGTTAAGTTCGGCTCTAACAGCCTATCGGAAGCCGTCGCCATACAAAACAATTAGTTCAAATTTTGCAATCAATCAAATTTAACCTTCGAAAGTGGTGCAGCAATATACCACAGCAATCACATTCCAGCGAACGACCAAGCTACACAATCTAATGTTCAATTTAAGGAATCGCAAACAGTAAAAACCTTGGGGCTTATTTGGAATCCACAAACAAATGAATTCCTAATCAATTCAGCATTGCAAGTAAACAACCGAATCACGAAAAGAACAGGCTTATCGGAAATTGCGCATATTTTTGATCCACTAGGAATCGTGAATCCAATTACAATCACGGCGAAAATATTCATTCAGCAGCTATGGAAGCTGAAGTTTGATTAGGATGATGCCTTATCAATGGAGCTCCACACCACGTGGCACAATTTCCGAAAGCATTTAGTGGCAATAAGGGATATAAAAATTCCCAGACATCTATTCTCAAAACAAATCCCAAGGAAAATCCAGATGCACGCGTTTGCAGATGCCTGAGAAAAGGACTGTGGTGCCTGTTAGGTCAATTAACAATGCCAAGACAATTCGAAGCAAAGAACACGAACATGGAGAAAGAGAAGTCAAAAATAGTGATCTCATATGAAACAAGTATCATCAATAGAATTGTCATCATAACTCATTAGGGCGTTTACAGCGAATCATAGCCTATGTAGCTCGATTCATCAGATCGAATGCATCGATTTACAGAACATCTTTCTTCAAAAGAAAGAGACAACACCACTCATATGATATTGAAGGAAGTGCAGCATCAGGTGTGGAAGGAAGAGCTCAAGCAACTATGGAAAATATGTCAGCAGTCAAAGCCCACTCAGTATTCTGTCTCCAGTTTTGGACGGGGAATAGATTCTTCGTGTTGGAGGACGCTTAGAAACAGCTGAAATAGATTACGATGCCCCAAGCACCCCATCGTATTACTATATAATCATGATCTCAGTATACTTCTGATGCAGGAGATCCATCTGAAAAATCTGCACGTCGGGCCATTGGGATTGCTGGCTGTAAGTTAGAAATATTGGCCTATGAAAGGAAAAACTATGGTAAGGTCAGTGAACCACTCACTTTGAAGTAGTAGCAGATCTAACTACAGAAGCATTCATAGGGGCGCTCAAACGTTTCACAAGGAGGAGAGAACAGTTTTAAAACCTCTACTGCGACAATGTGATAAATTTTGTTGGTGCAAGAAGCCAACTCATAGAAATCGAATCGTCACTACATTTGCCTTCGTCAAAGGAAAAAATTATCTCGTTCTGAACGGCTGGGAGTACGGATATTCATTCCATTCCACCGAGAACCCTCCACTTTGGTGGCTTGTGGGAGGCTGCAGTTAAATCAGCTAAACATTTTCTGAAACGAAATGTACTTTCCTCATGAAGAGCTTGAAACGTTGATCATAGAGATAGAAGCAATTCCTAAGTCAAGACCTCTGACTCCTCTGTCATCAGACCAAAACGATTTTACTGTTCTGACTCCGGGACATTTACTAATTGGGGAACTATTAGCACCCATAATTGATGCGCGAGCCGAAAATGTAAGGATCAGTCTCGGCAACAGATGGAAGACAATCACCGCAATTAAGACGCAATTTTGGCAACGCTGGTCACATGAATACTTCAATGAGCTACAACACCAGCTCAAACGGGAACAAAGACAGAATGACATCGTACCTGGACAGTTTGTAATCATAAATGATGATAACTTACCGCCTATTCAATGGAATATGGGCAGAATTGTAAACTGCATCAGAGGAAACGACAAGTTTGTACGAGTGGTGTAAGTGAGAACGGCCAGCGGTGTGCTTAAGAGACCAAACTCGCACCACTACCAGTAGACCCTGATCCAATCCCAATAGAACACAGACAACAATCAACAGCGACACCGGAATTGAATAACGCTCGATTACCCGAAGAGGAGTTACCTAGGAAAAGAATAAGGCAGTCACTGGCTTCAACAATTGCGACAATACGTTTGACCCTGTTTATACCACCAATGAGCAAGGGATCCCCTGTTCAACTAGTGCCATTCAACACCCATTCAGGAATTTATTTCTAAAACATAGGAGCAGCAAGCATATTGTCTAGTGAATGGAAGATTGTAGCCTATTATGTTATGGAACTTTATTCAAAGGAACTACAGCTATTGACGAATACAAGTACCTTACTGAAACACCTATGTCATCTGATGAAGCCTAGTACCCCATGCGATAAAATAGTCACCCAGATTCAGCATCTGGAGGAAGAACTTGTAAGGACAAACGCGCTATTATTACCACCGTCCAGCGCTAACCGGGTGAAGCGAGGCGCCCTGAACCTGGTAGGAAATGTGGCCAATGCATTATTTGGAGTACTGGATTCAGACCACCCGAACAAAATGTCAAGGACTATTGAAGAAATCCAAAGCAATGCAGAATTACTACAAACCCACATCAGAAACGTTATCTCACCTTGGGGAAATAACCTGCAAGGCCAACAACCTCTCACGGGAACTGTATCAAGAAGAGCTAGCCCAAACCTTTATATCGTTGGCAATACAAATACTCACCACTATTTCAAATTTCCAACGCATTCAAGACTCTTTGCTAGACATTGTAACACACAGTCAACATTGAAAAATAAGTCCACTGTGAATCCCACCCACACGGTTGCGACAAGAGCTACGCTATATAAGGGAACATTTACCATCATCGTTAAAACTGCTTGCATCTAATTTGGATTTAACAGCTTTTTTCAACCTGATGACCATTGAAGAGAAACTTCTGCCGAAATATGCGAATCAAAATACCATTAATATCATCTGAAGACTTTGAAATATCGGTACCAGTGCTAGTAAATAGGACATTTACTACCATCCAGCCATCATCGCCATATATAATATTAAACCTACATCGAGATCAATACTACTCACTTTCTGAAAGGGATATGAAGGCCTGCTTGTGAATTAATTACGAAGTTTATTTATGTAAGCAAAGTGTACCTCTACATCATAAAGGTTCACTCGTTAGTGCCTGTGCAATTTCCTTTTTTAGATAGATAGATAGATAGATAGATAGATAGATACAATACTTATTTCTTATGATTTCAAGATACAAAGAATAATTTCATAATTTATATAATATGTTAAAAGCCTTAGAATAAATATAAGAAATGTTGGTGACATTCTGTATTTTTAATATACATATGTAATAAAAAATAGAGTTGAATGCCACTTCAATGGGCTTATACAATAAAAATTTAAGTTATGGGTGGGGTGACCCTATAAGAATAACTTGCAAAGTAGAACAAAGTAAATTCAGGTGTTCAGAAGAATATAGATTGATCATAAACATAAGGAAACTGCTAAAAGATGCAATATTAAAACAAAAATCCGTAAAATCTAAAATTAAATTAAAATTAAACCAAAATATCAGAAATAAGAGATTCTAAACCAACATAGTCAAAAAAGAAGAGCCAGATTTTAACTTGTTTTATAAACGTTCCAGGTATTGATATTGCCCTGATAGACTGTGGGAGTTTATTAAACAACCGATAAGAAAAAACAGAAAAAAAATTACGGTATGCAGTGGTGCGGAAGTTGGGTACAGATAACATGTTTGAAAAGTTTCCACGTAAATTATAATTTGAAATTAAACGGAAATTACGATTACCAGACATCATAAAGAACGTGTTCAACACCTTAAAACAATACAAATGACGAACAGGAAAAATGTGCAGGTCACAGAACAAGGGATAGCTGGGATGTCTGCGAGGTTTTCGACAAATTTTTCTTAAAATATATTTCTGTAAAATCAGCAACGGCTGTGTTTTATTTTGGTACACACCTCCCCAACAAGCAATTGCATATTGTAGCTTAGAATGGAAAATTCCGTAATAAATTATCTTTAAAAGCTTAGTTGAGCATACATTACGCAAATAATAAAAATGTCTAAGTGTGCATCGGAAATACTTTCTCAATGTATCTGCGTGATTCGAAAAACTCATTCTAGAATCAAGAGTGAGCCCCAAGTACTTAAAGTCGTCTACTGTTTCTATTAAAAAACATTTATCACTGCAGTTAGTAGTCTATACTACAAAATGTGGGAGAGGGAAAACCAGACGTACAATTGCAATTAGACAGTTTATATCTTTGACACTCAGGTGCGTGAAAGTACACATTCGCTTCAAATTTGTGCAAGGAAGATAAGTAGAAGAACATTATTTTAGTTTTTGAGTGTCTCAATAAATTTAGATCCCAATTTATATCAGAAACCAGGTCCAAAGGACTGTTCAAACCATAAGAGAAACCTATATCATCCGCAAAAGCAGTAGGTGATCCTTTGAAATTAAGAGCAAACAGTGAATTGATGTAAACAATTGGAAAAACTTGGAATAAGGGTAGAAAAGTCATCGATTAAATCATTATCAAAATTCATATATTATACAAAGAAGACGTAATGCACTAAATAAGTGCAAGATCATTAAAAGATTTAATAGAAATGACCTTTCCCCCTCATCCTTTCTAATGAGAATTTGATTATTTTTATACCATACATATTTTACGCCCTTCTGCTTTACTGCTTCTTTTGCCTTCATGAAGAGAGCCAGCGTGTACTTCGTGAGAGAGTCATTGATGAAAATCCCGGTACCGCTACCTTTTCTGCTGCTGCTGCTGTCGCCAACACCATCGATGCCAGTCACATGTGTGTTGAGATTATTTTTGTTTATCCTCTTTGCACACATTATTCGCTGCTTCGTTGTTAAATCAGAGAATCTGACACAGATGATCGATTTCAATTTTGATGAAGAGGATTTTGTTTGCACTTTCTTGACGTAGCATTTCTCAATTTTGTCATCAGGAACATCAATGGACAAAGCTTTTGTGAAGATTTGTTTTGCCTTCATGGTTGCGTTTGTGTCATTGACATCAGACACACCCACAATTTCGATGGAATTGCTCAGAAGGTGTTGTTGCTGCCAGTTAAGCTTGCTCACCAGGTTATTCACTTTTAATTTAAGCTCCGTATTTTCTGCTCGCAACTCATTTAGTTGTTGAAGAAAACGATGGTTTGTTTCCTCCAACTTCGAAAGCTTAGCGTATATCATCTGTAGAGTGCATTCACCCTCGCAGTTTACGTTGTATGAGGACAACACATTAGCTGTTGTTAGAGTATTGCTTCTTTCCGCTTGCTGTATATAAGCGTTAGTTCAGGCCAGAGCATTGCTGTTTTTCAGCTTGGGTACCACCTTCACTGGATTATGCAGAGAACGGCGTCTTAACACTGCACATTTATCACATCGAAACGGATTACCACTAGATTTAAAATAATCAGCATCTTCTTCTGTGATATTTACACATGCATAGTGAAAAAAATGCTTGCAATCACTGCAATTTATTTTTGTTGTACACATGCGGTCAATTTTTTGAGAACACACCGAACAATTCATCTTGTAAAAGTTTTATAGTTTAAGTAAGTTTCTAAGTGATGCGCACCTCACGACAATCCAAAGAGAACTATGTCCTACCTGCATGTGGTAAATGTAGAACACAAAAATCTGGTGATGGGCCCAATTGGATTCAACTACACAACCCAAATGAATGGATTTATGCCTTACAACAGGAAACTATCTTGAACGTGGTATGCGATCAAAACATAACATACCTTACCATCAGAGGTTCGGGTATCGCTAAGGTACAAAAGGAATGTCTAATGAAATAACAGTTCCTAACTCTTCAAGGACATAATATATATATGTACGTTAACAACCAGACTATCATATAGTCCTTTAAGTAACCTAACTGATGCTATAATCCCAAGTTCAGGGGTAACCTTGATCCCTCCATAAGAATTCTATCAACGTCATATGTCGGAAGTCAAGGAATTGAAGCAGAATAGAAAATTTCATGAACCAACTGAACTACCAAATCGCGATGTCCAACATTCTAAAGGATACGCTGGGGTATTAATCGCTATTCTAATCGTCATCTTTTTGGTTACGAAACTTTACCTAAGGTCCAGAAAGAGTAAGCAATTTCTGCAACCAACTCAAAGACCAAATGAATTGGCAGTTGGGATGGTTGTCAGATGCATTGCTTCGTAGGTGGCGCTCTCAGCTTGGAGTGAGCCATATGTAGCGATATTGAAAAATATTGGACAGTTTGAATAGCTGTGCTAATTAAGGTAGCGTAAATGCAGTTTTTCTGTGAACGATTCCATTTAGCCCTTTTTTCTTCAAAATGTGCACCTAAATTGATTCATAGAAAGTATTTTAGAGAATAATCTCTTTAGTATGTATGTATGTACATACATATTTTAATTAGAACTTCGGCACTTAAATTACTTACTTACTTAATAAATTGGTCTTACCGGTAGATTGGCGTAGGATTGGCATAAGCGACGCATGGTATAACAACAGGATCTCCGAGACGAGTTATCAGTGCAACAAGCTTTTCGTCCATTATTGGAGGGACGAGTTCACGCATTTCTGGAAAAAAGATAAAGAAATAGCTTTAACTTACTAGACAAAATATATATCTTATTTAAATTTTAAATTAAGACCACTGTCTCGTCTTATTTTTAAACAATTAACTTTGTTTGGGAACAGAGCACCCTGTGCTACCATGTGCTGACAGCACATGGTAGCAGTGCCATCCAGTGGATGTCACCAGTGTGTCGTAAAGACCGTACGATGATTTGTTGAGAAGTTCAGTTGCAGCCTATCGTGTCATCAACCTCGGTGCAACAACCAACACAGTCCTCTAGCCAAGATTAAACGTCGATTAGAGCCCTCGTTGCAGCGCAGTCGGATATTTGACTAGCCTGGCCCCCTACCACCTACCTCTCTCAAGGAAATTCTATCGTTTTGTTGATAACTGTGCTGGCATATGTAAGCAGTTTGACGGAACAGCGGGTGGCTAATCTTCGCCGCGATTCTGTATCTCTGATATGATTTGTTATTGAATGTTTAGCTAACCAATTAAACCTTCGCAGAAAGAAATGTGTAACAGTGGTAGAGCGTATCTGGGCAGTTGTTCATACTCGTACCGAAGGCAGCGTCATGCTCACACTTCAGTCCACAATCCTGACGATTACTGCGCTTATTATTTCGTCTATAGCCTCTACAACCCCAGCTGTGGATGTGGAGGTAAATTAATGGAAGCATTTGGATTGTCTTCAATTAGCTGATGCATTTGTTGGTACCCCTGGAGGCGTCGATATACTTCCTGGAGCTGACATGTGGGGACTCATAGATGAGAATGAGATCATCAATGGTAGATCTGATAACCCACATGCCCAGCGCACGCGTTTAGGGTGGGTCCTATTTGGTCCGGTATTGACGAATCCCACGTCAGGAAAGCGCTTGCGTACATTTCATGGTCGAGTGCCTGAAGAAGAAACAAGTTTGGAGGAGCTCGTCTGTAACTTTTGGAAACTCGAAGAAGTGCCCGAGTATATCGTTCAGGATGATGAGTGCGGTCATCTATTCACAGCGACGCATTCCAGGAGAGAAGATGGTCGCTACGTTGTACACATATGTACATACGAGTATGGAACTCGTCAATCAAAATGGTGATCACGCTAATTGGTACTACGTTCCACATTATGCAGTAACAACGAAATTCCACGTTGTGGTCAACGCTTCAGCGCGTACTATGAGTGGTCAGCTGGCGGGTCCAACTATTCAGAATTCATTGATCAACATATTGTTTCGTTTTCATCGCTTTCGCATTGCACTAACTGCTGATATTGTAACAGGCCAAGCAATAAATGGAGTGAATAACTCAAAAACAAAAGAATAACTCGAGGAAAAAGCAAAATGTAAAGGAGCTACCGGGGGTTGGAGTCAGTCGTTGTTAGATATCGAGTGCGAATAGACGTTCAATAAAGAGTATTTTTAAATTTGTTTTGTGGAAATATCAAATTTTGTTTCTTTTTTTTTTAAAAAAAAGCCAACGATCACAATGTTGAGAAAATGTTCCGACAAGTGCTCGTGACCATGAAACATAGCGACTTCCAGTGAATTTTGTGGAGAGAATTGCCGATGGATCCCATAGCCGTTTATCGCCTAACGGCAGTTACCTATGGTACGGCTTGCAGTCCATACAATGCCATCCGTGCGTTACTTCGTTGTGCATATGACAATTTTGACGAGGTTTTAGAGGCACTGGCAGCCCGAGTCACGATCTTGATATATTTCTATATGGACGATTTCCTAATCAGCTGTAACCACGTCAGAGAAGCAGCATGCCTAGCTGCGGATGTCGACTTGGTCCTTTCCGCTCGCGATTTAAAGCTTCGAAAATGGAATTAAAATAATATTCAGGTAATTCATCAGTTCACAGAGGAGAATACTGCTGTTGTAGAGCTCATTATCGAGTCACCTACTGCTTCAGTGCTTGGTTTGCGATGGGATCCAGTATCTGATGTGCTTTTTTTCCGAGTGAAGATTGAACCGCAGAATGTTGTTACCATGAGACGGGTGCTCAGTCAAGTTGCCCAACTATTTGACCCAACCGGGTTGCTGTCGCCAGTTGTCATCAGTGATAAGATGTTCATACAAACGCTTTGGTCAGCTGGCAATTCCTGGAAGCTAAAGGAGGAGTGGCGCAAATTTCTCGATGGCCTTGAGGCACTCAATTTTCTCAGGGTTCCACGATGGTTGAGTATGGTGGGTTGAGATATCCTCCAGTCCTGAGAAGAAGTTGCTGCCAAGAGCTGTTCTTCTTTTAAGGGTTAGTGCAGGGCAATCGCACAGTAGATGGCGAATAGATTCTATTTCTTCTTTGTCCCTACAACTTTTACAGTAGTCGTTGTATGGAAGTCCTAGCCATGCTGCATGCTTGCCTATCGAGCAGTGCCTAGTCAGAATACCGGTGACTTTTCGAATCCCCTTACGACTAAGCTCTATTAGACTAATAGTCCTCTCCTTATCGAAGACTAGCCATAACGCTCTAGCTGTAGCATATGTATCTAATTAGCACCAGCGCCTATTAGCTATTTTATGGATTCTATGTCTATTTATCTGTAAAGTGAACTAAGCAGTGTGCTAGAGTCGAGTAGGGCAAGAATAAAAAGACGTTGGGTTGTATCAAAAAGAATTTCTGGTTTCCACGAATGAATGCTGAATGCTGTCTGAACAAAATCCAAGGCAGTAAATCGGAAAGACAACTTCATATGGCGGTCGATTTTCTGATTCCTTTTCGGTGTATAAACATGGATCATCTAGGGTACTTCCCTAAAGAAAGAAATATAATTCTCGCATAATCGTTTTGTTAAATTTCTTTCAGCAAATATACCATGCTAAGAGCTGTTGGGACTACAACGGATATTAGTAGAGTATCATTAATTTTGGGATGAGAATGAAAATTTAGATTTCGCCTTAAATTGTGATCCCACAAATCCCAGAAATTAAATTTGAAATAAATTCGTCCAGTCATTTACGCTGCAGTCGAATGTACATACGTATGACAGGCGGACAAGCGAACAAACAGACGGACAAACAGACAGACAAACAGACAGATTTGAGAGACCCACTTTTTTTTAGATTCTCTATAATACCAAGATTAATCAAAATCTCGAGATCGAAAATTATCACGAAACCTTGCCCTTTATAGGTGCTTGTAGAAAAGGATGTTTTCTAAAAGCTCTGTTGTGAAGTTAACCTTCGAGAGGAGGGAATAGAAGCAAAGATATGATGATTTATATGTATAGGCCGAAATGTCTCTTGTCTTTCCCTATGTTATGTTTTTTTTTTAAAAAAGACTAGCTTAAACCCCGCCCGCTTCGCCAGGCTTTAAAAAAAAACATTTTTTTGTTGCACTCAGCTGTACTCGTATGTACCACAACGGTATCGCACACAAAAATGTAAAAGTTTTTTTTCAATGTTTTTGAATGTTTTTGTAATTTTTTTTTTGCCTATTACCTACATTGAAAAAAAAAAATTAATTGGTTGAAAATTACGGGCGGTAAAAGGACACATACGCATTTTGATACTTAGTTTTATATATGATGATGCTCCAGCGAAATAGCCAGTTGCTTTCCTCCCCTTCAAAATTTCACCCGCGATACGGGACATGCTTCGAATGCACATCAGTTCACCCTTAAGCCCAACTTCGGTCGTATTGTCAAATATAGAGATTCGTCTATAAGCTGAACGACAAGGATGTGGAAGGCTCTTTATTTCCCCATCACTACAACTTTCAAACATTCAAAGTCAACGTGCACAGGCTTCTATTCTGTTCCTCTTCCCCATCTTCCTAAACGCCCGTGCCCTGAAAAAATATAAGGTGCACGCGGATTATAAAAAAAATAGGTTAATATAAAAGTGAGGAACAATTTGTGTTGTTGAATTTGGTAATTTGAATCAAGTATGTATAAGGCACTGTAGGAGCAATATCAAATGCCTTGCTTATATGCTAAGCGTTCCATAGCTTTATCAACTCAGCAACTCATTCGAACCCATAGTCGTTCTCTACCGAGTATCCAGAGATATTTTGTTTTGAGTTATGCTTATGATACGTCCAGTGTTGAATATTGTACATCTTTAAAGATACAAAAAAACTAGGAGCGCCCAAGGAAAATCGTTATTTGTACCTACTCGTATGTATACTTAAGTTAAATTCAAAACAAGTAGAACCTAGGGGTCTGGTAGACATATCTATAATCGATGTGAATTGAGATGGGTGAGATGGAACACTCATGTCTTTGGGGAATAAAAACCTTTGCAAAAAAAAAAGAAAAAAAAAAAAAAATAGAAGACGAAAATTTCAGCTGTACAGACAGTTTTATTGATGTTACCACTTCGATGGTTCAACAGCAAGAGAACGAGCTACCGTAAAATGCAAAAATACGTTACAACATACAATAGAATGAGTGGACTGTAAAATTAACTGTTTAACCGTGGATTCTCTTTACATTAATTTATGTCTACTATATTAGGGCAAATTATGTATTGTTCGGTTAAGTTTAGAAATAGCAAACAAAATAGGAAACATAATAAAGCAGATAATCCATTGTGAAATTACGTAGAAAGACTACACGGTCTTTCAGCTAAAGGAAGTGGGGCAATCTTTACGATGGATCGAACGTAATCCCTGAATTGAGTCTTAACGGTGACAACTCGATGCTTGTTGTCCTTTCCGGGATAGGTGATACGACCAAGAATCCATTTTGAGGGTGGCAAGTTCGGCTCCTTTAACAGGACGATGTCATCTACTTGGATATTCGGCTGAGAATTCTGCCACTTGGGATGCTGTTGGAGAGACGTCGAGTACTCTTGATGCCATCGCTTCCAAAACCCTTGAATGAGCGTCTGTAAAAAATACCAATTAGTTTTCAAAGAAACATTTTTTGTGTTAAGTTCCGCCGTGTAGGCTTCACCAATCATGAAATGGGATGGTGTCAAAGCCGTGGGTTCGCTATCGGGAGTAGACCACATTGGTCGTGAATTTAATAGACCCTCAATTTTTGATAAGAGTGTGTACATTTCTTCATAGGTTAACTTATTTTCACCAATGACTCTCCTTAAGTGCATTTTGACCGATTTTACCCCAGCTTCCCACAAACCTCCAAAGTGAGGTGCAGAAGGGGGTGTGGCGACCTGCTACATCGCAAGCTGAGAAAAACTCTTCTCAGCAGCACATTAGTGAGAGCACTTAGTGAGAAGCAGAACAAGTCAAACACGAAAAGCTTAGATATGCAGTGTGCATGCGTGTAGGAGCTTAAGTTAGTTGTTTGTTATCAGTCGACTAATAAAGAGTACTTGAAGCGTAAACCGGATTGTGTTGTTTGATTATTAGTGGAGTCATTACAGGGGGGATAAAACGCCAAGAGATATTGTCTTTCGACAGATGATCGGCAACAATATTCTGATGGTTCTGACTTCGTAAACATGTCATCAAGCGAAGAGGTTCACCCCGTGGAAGTTCGTGCCATTGTCACTCCAAATTTCAGACTGTTTTCCACGACGCGCCACGCACCGATCCAAAGCCGACGAGTTCCAAGTGAATCCCCTTGGTGACAAAACTGACAAACTGTGCGATGTATGCCTTCACGAACCGAGGGTTGTGTCCCCTAAGTTGGCTTGACGCACCAATCCGCTGACGATAGCAAATGACACATTTATGAACCACACTACGCACTAGGTTTCTGCTCCCGAAAATGTAATAACACTATTTGAGTAGTGCAAGCATTTGAGACACACCGGCATGTAAGTACTTTTTGTGAGTGTATTCGACAATTAAATAGGATATTGGATGCAATTTACATAAAATAATTGGATGCTTTGCACAGTACGACAAGTCCGATTCTTGCAAACGTCCACCAACCCGAAGAACTCCATGTGAGTCAACGAATGGGGCTAAAGAATTTAGTTTTTGTTCCTTACGTAGTTCATTTATTTCGCGATTTCAGACGCGAATAGTGAAAAGTGAGCACATTTTATCAAACGGACCTTAGCATTAGAAATTTCATTCGTAGTCAATGGGCAATGAAGACGAACTTTGTTTGGCGAACGAGAATTTTGCATAAACCGATATATGTAAGCTACAACACGAACTGGCCTCAACCAGCTTGATGATGAAGTCAAAATAACTTCTAAAATGTTTTCTTTACTAGTATTAGATGCAAATACCTGAAGTTTCGCTCTACTTCTCTCTTCTAATTCATGGCAGAATTCTTCCTTGAAAAGAAGATCTGATGATGGCCATTGATCGCGTTCTTTCCAAAGCCATGAAAGACCCTTCCACCAAATCTCGTTTACTGATAAAAGAGATGGTGAAATTCCACGTTTAGCGCTGTCAGCTGGGTTACCAGCGAATCTTGCGTGGTTCCAACATGGGAAAGATGTCCATGAGAGGATTTCTGACGTCCGATTCGCTATGAAGACCCACCATCTCTTGGGGGGTGAGGACAGCCAATGAAGAACAATGGATGAGTCTGTCCATGCGTAAAACTTAATGTCTTTTTCTTGTAAAGAATCTTTAAGTTTATTAAACAGTCGAACAAGAATTAGAGCACCACAAAGTTCTAGCCATGGCAGAGATATCACCTTTATAGAGGCGACTTTACTTTTAGCTGCTACTAATGAAACGTTTACCGTACCGTTGATATCTACACTTCTACAATATACCACAGATGCATAAGCATCTAGTGAAGCATCACAAAACGCGTGGAAGTCTAGGCCTTCTTTATGAGCCCGTAGAATTATGTGAATGTTAATACTCTCGAGAAGATGTAATTCACTTCGAATCCTTTGCCAACTTTCAGCAAACTCCTTAGGAAGTTCATCATCCCACTTTAGTTTTTCGCGCCAAAAATCTTGAAAAAGTATTTTAATCCCAACGATTACCGGTGCGAGAAATCCGATCGGGTCAAAGATACGCGACGATACCGATAACACCCGACGCTTTGTGTACACAATTCATTTGTTTAAGTGCACCTTGTATGAAAAACAATCTTTAGATGTTATTAGGACTGAAATGGAGTCCTAATGACTTAATTGAGGACGACGCTTCAAAATCAATTGGTGACAGCTCCCTTTAGTCTTCTGGTAACGAAAGCAACAGAGGCCAACAGTTAGTTGTCCACTTCCTCAAATGAAAACCAGCTCCTTTTAGAAGACTAACGAGCTCCGATTGCAAGGCGATAGTGTCCTCAATTGTATCAGCACCTGTTATAACGTCGTCAACATAAAAATCATCCAAGACAACTCTTGAGGCTCGCGGATAGGTTTCCGACGCGTCTAGTGCAAGCTGCCTGAGCGTGCGCATGGCTAAAAATGGAGCACATGATGTGCCGTAAGTAACAGTTAGCAGCCAATAATGCCTTAATGGATCTTCCGAAGATTTTCGCCAAACGATCCGTTGGAAGTCGACATGCTTTCGCGAAACCCGAATTTGGCGGTACATTTTCTCGATGTCGCCCGATATTGTATAAGCATGACGACGAAAACGCATACAAAGAGAAAATATATCTGACTGTATTATGGGTCCTATAAGTAATGATTCATTCAATGGTTTTGAATTAGCAGCACTAGCAGAACCATCGAAGACAACGCGAATTTTGGTTGTACTGCTATCCATCTTGTATACTGCATGGTGTGGAAAATAAAAACAATTGGTTGTAGGTTGTATAATTTCCTCCTCTGGAATCTCTTCCATATGTCCTAGAGACAAATATTCGTCTATGAATTCAGAGTGCTGCTGATGCATCTGAGGATTCGATTTGAATCTTTGTTCGGTGGACAAGAAACGGTTGAGAGCGACACCAAACGAGTTACCGAAATCAACTTTATCAAGATTTTTAAAGGGTGGTTGCATTGTGTAATGTGAGTTCCGCGAATGATTAGTTGAAAAATGGTCTTCAGTATTTAGTTCAGCTTTGGTTAAAGAGGGTTCAACATGGGCTTCCCCTAAGCGCCAAAAACGTTCAAGACTGAACGGTTGATCGAAGTCCAATTTTATACAAAATGATGTCACTTCGTGTTCGGAAGCATTAGGAAAAGAAGTTCCAGCCACGACCCAACCAAACACTGTTGGGATAAGACTGGGAATCCCTTGTATATTATCTTTTGCAGGTCCCCGAATAATGTTAAATACCTTATCAATACCTATTAGGACATCGATTGGCCCAGGTTCTTTAAAATATGTATCCGTAAGTTGAAACAAAAGAAGATTATTAGGAATGTTTGTAATTGTATGTGGTGGTAACAGTGATGTCAACTTCGAGAGAACAAAATAGTCAACTTCGACGAATTCTGACGTATAACACGATTTCAGGCAAACAGATACTAATCCATTTGTAGTTCCTACCGATGTAGATGCGATTCATTTGACTGGAATCCGAGTTGGTTTACGTGGAAGTCCCAAGCGTTGAACAGCTTGTTCTGTAATAAACGAGACTTGGGATCCCGTATCGAGTAAAAGTCTTACAGTTTGATATGATCCCTGCTTGTCTTGTATCCGAGCGATGGAAGTAGGCAAAATAGCACACGACCGATGAGTTGCCTCAAGGGAATGATTGACAACAAATAATGGATTTGAGGAGTCAGATGCTGACGGCAATGTTGTTGAAGAATTAACGTTGCTCTCGTTTGAGGCACCAATCGATGAATCAACGTTAGTGGGATGTACTAATGAATGATGTCTTGATTTGGAAATCCTACATCTAAAAAGCGATTTACATTTGTTTGAAATATGACCTTGTCTGAGGCAATTAAGACATAATGAATGTTCTTTCACAAATTTACGTCGAGAATCAACATGAAGAATGCTGAAGGCGGTACAACTCGATAGCGCGTGATTTGATTTGCATTTAGGACAAACCGGATTTTTTTTCTGCGAAATGTGTTCGTATAGCACCTTGACTTTTAGTCCGAGTTTGCACGGAACGAGAAAGAGAAGACCAGGATTCTAAGCAATCACAAAGCGTATGAAGAAAATCAAAGAGTTCATCAATGGATGCATCCTCCCTTGAACCGACTTCTTCTGCCAAGCTTGCTTCGCGTCGTGGTCGACCTTCTGCAACAGGAGATAAATAAGCTATGTGTCACGATTCGTAGACCCTAATGCTTTCAGACCACGAATAACCTCATCAGCCCCTTCGGTGGTCTTTCGAAGATATTGCATATTTTCCGAAGCAATTGTAGGTAAGGAAAGGTATGATTCTATGTACGATTGTACAATTAAATGTTTCCTATCGTATCGCCTTTCTAGCCTATCCCAAGCTTCTACGTAATTACCTTCCGAACTGCTCATGTGCTTTACGAAATTAGCACCATCATCACGTAGAAATGTTTTCAGATAGTGAAACTTCTGAGTACATGTCAACGATGTATTCCTATCCACTGAACCGATAAATAAGTCCCAGAAGGCCGGCCAATTTTTATAATCGCCTGTGGAAGTTGGAATGGACCATTTTGGTAAATTTATGAAGCTTGGCTGCATTAATTTGTCAGCACTTAAAACCTGCTGATTCGCAAACCTATCAGCTACCGATGCTTGTGAGCTTTCTGTAGATTTACGTATCCGAATAGCCTCAGTTAAGCTGGAATGATCCTTAAAATATTTGGCTTCATATCCGATGAACTCCGGCTCAGGATCCGAATAATCAGTATCATCAGAAAACTCGTAAAGGTGATTTTGAAGTGACTCAAATTCCGACCACGCTTCATTTAGTTTCGTTAACCGTATTTCAATCATAGAGAGCGCGATTGATTGATTAATTGATTCCGCGAAAGCTACCGTTCGTGTGATACACCCCTTTGCCCGACCACGTTTTTGCTTTAAAGCGTTCATTGTCTCTTAATCGACACGTATGTACGTATATGTATATGGATGAATAAAACAGGGCTCTCATCACGTAACTTTTCAGACCATCATTGTCTAGTCGATCCAACTGAACGATATCGTCGGTAGTTTCCTTCATGTAACTCCATCACTATCGTCCCGTCTATCGTTTATTTTTTCTAAAGTTTGAGTGCTACTGAGAGAAACATCCCTGATGTGAAAAATGACATCTGTGCTGTCATTCTCCACTTATTTGTTGTGATTTCAAGTTTATGCAAATTCACGGAATGTAAGTAGTTATCAATAATTTACCCATATATTGCAGAAAGAAGTCTAATAATATATATTTTAGGTCAGCAACACCAAAACAGATGGAACTTTTAATAAGTTTCATGGAGGACCACCCTGAAATGGCAAAAAATTATGTTCCAAAAACCGTTCAGGGTAGGTTGGACATAAATAAACTGTGGAGTGATCTCGCCAACAAATTAAATGCTACTGGACTGCCGAACAAGTCTGTATGTTCGTGGAGAAAGGTATAGTATTACTATATGCATATTTCATACAATCTCCTAGAGACTTAATGCTAATTTTTTGAAGGTATGGACTGATTTCAAATACCGAGCAAAAAAAAAATGCAGTCATAATTTGCTTTCGCTTAAGAAGACGGGTGGCGGGCCATCTGAACAAGTTCCTATATCCGAACTTGAAGAAAAGGCAATCCAGATGGTTTCGCTCCGCGCTGTAGTTTCTGGCAGCAGTGCAAATACTTTTGGGGCATCTCAGAAGGCAGAAGCAGAGGAACCAGATGACCTCGAAAGTGCATTACGTGCAATAATAGGAAGTCCACTGGAAGCTGCCGAAGAAACTGAAACTGCAGAACTCAGTAAGAGGTAAGTTGTATCATTACATTAAACTACATAATTGCAATATTAAACGACTTCATAAAATGTATTTCAGAAATTCATTGTATTTTGCTGCTGGCACACCGAAAAGAACTAGGCTAAGCAGCAAGGAAAATGGAACTGAGAAATTGCAGATTTTGAGAGATCAAGTCAACACGGACAAAAAGTTTCAGATGGACATAGTTAATATCTTAACGGAGCGGAATCGGTAAGAAGCAGTTTTCCATTCTCAGGTCTTAAAACTGCTAGGAAGAAGAAATGAGATTGCCGAAAAACAACTGCAACACAGTGTGCAACAAAATAATAAGAACTGAAGTCCACTACCTTAATAGTTATTGTTTTTCTAAATAACTGATGTGCAAATATTGACTGCCTTAAGTGAAATGTGATTTTTTTTTCTTTTGCTAGAGAATTGAACTTTTTGTTAATATTATAGATTAGAGTGAATTCTTTTTTTTTTTATTTTGATAAGTGTAACAGTGTGGCTCTGTTATGAAATTCGTGGTGCAATATGAGGATTGCGTGTTAAAAGAAAATCAAAGGCGTGCGTCTTTACCAAAAACTAAAATTGAATTCTTTATTACGTAGTAATATGACATAGTAAAATACACAGAAACCAATGGTGCCTAATGGCAAGAAAAAAAGGAGGAAAATAATCGACAGGTAGATGTCGTTGCGCTCACACGACCCCTTCTTGTAAAATTGACTCCTGGCAATTTACCTCTCATAGTCTTGGAGCCATCTTGGTGGTTTTCGGGAGCGAACCGGTGCTGTATCCTTCCGGTCGACGATTTCCTCAATGTCTTTTTCTTTGTCACTATCTTCCATTTGATATACTGATGACCCATCACTCGTAGAATATTGTTCAGTTGGCAACTCTTCCTCATCGCCGGTATTTGTCTCAATGATGTTTTGTAATCCATTGTGAGTGTCAGTTAGCAGCTGATTGTTGTTTCTTTCTTTATATCTTTTTATCTGTCCGGTGTGAACGATTCTTATTATTTCTTGTCCAAGTTCGTTGTACTTCCGAATTTTTATAACGTTGTCGCCGAGAATATTTGTTATTTCATATGGTGTCGGTTCATATATTGGGCATAATTTGCTATTTTTATTGGGATTTAATGCTAGTACCAGATCACCCTCTTTCATGGTAAAGTTTAGTCTATGTTGATCGATACTGGTTTTTGCTTGACTTTGTGATTTGTTTAGCTTTTCTATTGCTGTTTGGCGGGCTGAGTTAAGTTGTGCAATTTGTTGTGGTCTATTGACTTGGCACTCTACCGTACCCAAAAGAAGTTCGTCCCGAATTCTGGCTTCGAATCCATGGAGTAGATAGAAGGGTGATTCTTGAAGTGATGAATGTTTGCTTGCGTTAATTGCTTGTACTATTTCAGGAATGTAAGATGACCAGTGTGCGATGTCCCTTTCGGAAATGTATTTTCGGAGAATTGAAGAAACTGTTTTAACTTCGCGCTCGATAAGTCCATTCGATTCGGGCCAATATGGTGGAGTCGTGCGACTTTGGATTCCGTAATCTTTGAAGAAATTTTGAACTTCGAGTGAGGTGAAGCTGGTAGCATTATCATTGATGATGGTTTTCGGTGCGCCGTAAATTAGAATGATTCTGTTTTTTATTAGGTTCGTAACATGGCGCGAACTAACGTCGGGGACACATTTTGCAACAATGTATCGAGTTGTGTGATCAATTAAAATTAGAATGTTAGTGTTACCTTTGTTGTCTTTTGGGAAGCTGCAGTGATCCATTGAAATAACGTCAAACGGTCTTTCCGGGATTGTTCTTGGTTTCAAGAGGCCCAGTCTCTTGGTGGTCCTGTGGTTAAATTGCTGACATGTGCTACAGCTAGATACGTAATCCTTGCAGTCCTTGAAGTATGATGGCCAGAAATAGCGTTTGGATAGTTTTGAGAATGTCTTTTCATTGTCCATGTGTCCACTGTTGTCGTGACACATTTCCAGAATGGTTGTTTGAAGCGATTTCGGTATTTGGATGCATCCGCGGCCTTTATTGTCTTTGTGCATCAGGATGTTATTCTGGATGCAGTATTTTTCTTTGATTTTTTTGTCGTTTTTTGTATTAGAGTCTCTAGTTAGAATTTGTAATATATCGTTGCATTCCGGGTCGTTGATTTGGGCTATTGAAATTCGCGATTCATCGTTTGATTTTAAAATTAGTTGGGCTATTGTATTTTCCGAAATTCTTGAAAGTGCATCCGCGCAGATATTTTGTTTGGTTGATTTGTGTTTTATTGTGAAATTGTATGATTGTAAATCTAGGAGCCATCGCGCGAATTTACGATTAAATTTGCTGTTTTGTAATAAACAAGCGGTGGTCCAATTGTCCGTAATTATTGTGAACGATTTTAATCCGTATAAATAAATATGAAATTTATTAGTAACCGCCCAGTGTACTGCTAGGCTTTCTATTTGGTTAATATGTAAATTTTTTTCACTATCGGCAAGCGCACGGCTAGCATATGCGATTACTACTTGCTGATTGTTTTGTTTTTGTAGAAGGATTGCTCCCAAGCCGGTTAATGATGCGTCAATTTGAACTTCCGTTGGACAATTATTCCTAAAATGTCCCAGTATTGGTGGAGATTTTAATTTTTGTTTTAAAATTTCGACTGCTGCTGCTGCTTCTTCTGTCCAGATGAATGGGGATGAATTATATGCGTTGCGGATTGGTAATGATAACTTTGAAAAGTCTTTGATGAACTTTCTGTGATGAGATGCAAATGCATGGAATGATTTAGCGTCTGTTTTTGTTTTGAAAATTTTGTTGTATCTGTCGATGGAGTTTGTACGGGAAGGATCTGGACGTATGCCGTGTGCTGAAATACCATAGCCCAAGAAGAATATTTCCATTTGGAAAAGCTGACTCTTTTGTAGAGAAATACGTAGTCCGCTTTTGATTATTCGTTTAAGTGCGTTTTCGAAATTTCTAATAGCCATGTCAATGTTCGGAGCTGATTGACCTACGTCGTCCATGTATGTAATAGTGTTTTCGGTGTTATCGAATGTTTGCTTCATTATACGTTCCATGGTCTTTGGCGCATTGGTCAGTCCAAATGGCATTCTCATAAATTCGTATATACCGTCTTGAGTTATAAATGCTGTTTTGTGAATGTCCTCTGGTTTGACAGCAACCGTCATAAATGCTGTTTTAATGTCCATTGTGTTGAAAATTTGTGCATCCTGTTGAACCAGTTTCTCTATGATGTCGTCGATGTGTGGAGGTGGAAAATTATCTTTATATAATTTTTTGTTAAGCTGTGTATAATCTATTGTCAATCTGCGTGGGGTACTTGGATGATGAGGCTGGTTAACTATTACAACTGGAGAGGCATATTCAGATTGCGAATCTCTTGCAATGTTTAGTTTTTTCCAATTTTCTACTGTTTCGTTTATAAACTGGCGGTCGCTCCATGAATAGCGGTAGGGCTTTCTGCGAACTGGTATATCATCTACAGTACGTAAGGAATGTCGATCTATGGTGCAGTATCCTAAAATCTCGTTGTCTGTCGAGAAGGCTTGTAAATTGTTGCTGACTATTTCTCGAAATTTTTGAATTTGTGTTGGAGATATAGATTTCGGAAATGTTGAGATTTGATGTTCGACTTCTTTTAGAATACATGGTGGTATAGTCTGGCTTTGTTTTAATATGCAGGAATTTATATTTGTGTGTGTGGTGTAGCCTGAGTTCGTATTTTGTTTTAATTGGACATCTCCGTTCGTTTCGACAGTTATGGTAATGTTATTGGCCTTTCTCCAATCGCTGCCGAGTATCAGTGGTATTGGTGCATTGTTTACCACCGCTACAGGACCAAATGTGCAACATATGTCGCCTACTGCAACGAATAGGTCAATTTGTCCTACAGGTCTACACTCATTGTCAATGGAAGTTATTGCTGAGCCTTCGTATTTTTGAACTGCATAATCAGGTGGTATAGAACGACGATCGATTACTGACTGTTCAGCACCGCTATCGATAAGAGTGGAAATAGGTTTTCCATCGAATGCATAGGCATCTACGATGGGTAAGCCTCGATCACCACCTTTTGACTTCAATGCGCAGTTTGCTTGTTTTGGAGATGGTTTATTTGGGCAGTTGCTCAGTGAATGACCAGTTCTATTGCATGTGTAACAGGGTATTGGACATTGCGAAACGGGGTGTTGACCTTTTTTACAGCGTGGGCATACATAAGTATTTATTTTTGTATTTTCTGTGTATGCTGGTTTCTTGAAATTATTGTCTGTAAAGGACTGTGGCGTTCTAGTGTTGCGATACATTGTTGTTGTGTTGTGGAACTGTTTGCTGGTGTGTTTTGTGTCATCGTCAAGTTTTTGCCCCAGTTCGAATAGTTCGGTTATGGTCGAAGGTGTGCCAATGCGTAGAATACGGCGGTCTGTATTGTCAGCAACACCCTCGAGTAAATACGCAATTTGATCTTCCGTAGGAATATTTACATTCTTTGGGGGCTTAGAAATAATATCTAACTTACTGCTGAAGTACTGGATTATAGATTCGTTCGGCCGTTGGATACGTGCATTTACTCTGTCATTCCATTCGCGTAATGTTGGTGTCTTTATGAATCGTTTCCTGAATGAATTGAGCCATATATTCCAGTCGTCCCTTGAATCGCCTTCGAAGTTCTGCCAGTTTCTTGCAATGCCCGTTAATTTGCTGGTGCAGAATACTAATTTAACCTCGTCACTCCATCCGTTTATTTTTGCGGCTTTTTCGATGGATTTTATGAATTGCTCGGTGGAGTTGCTATCTTCCCCGTTGCATTCCAAAATCGTTTGCGTCATGTCTGGGTTGATGACGACAGTCTGAATAACTGCTGGACAAGTCCCTACCGAACTAGAAGTACCTGCTGATGGTTCGATTTTCCTTGCTTTAAGGGTAGATAGGATTTTATTGTGTTTGATTATGATTTGAATTAACTCATCTTTTGTTGTTGCTGTTGTTTCCAGTCCTCTTGATTTGACTTCTGTTTGGAGTGCATCCTTCGTGAACTGGTTCAGAATTTCTGCGTCGATGGTCGTTTCTAAGAGTTGCTGGACGAGAGACATTTTGTTGTCGGGTGTTGGTTGTTTCTTTATTGTATGTAGGTTGAGATACCGGCTGCGCCATGTAACAGTGTGGCTCTGTTATGAAATTCGTGGTGCAATATGAGGATTGCGTGTTAAAAGAAAATCAAAGGCGTGCGTCTTTACCAAAAACTAAAATTGAATTCTTTATTACGTAGTAATATGACATAGTAAAATACACAGAAACCAATGGTGCCTAATGGCAAGAAAAAAAGGAGGAAAATAATCGACAGGTAGATGTCGTTGCGCTCACATATCTTTCAATTAAGTTCCTTGCCTTTGCATGAACTTCATTAAAATGAGTTTTTTGTCGGTCATCAGAAGTGCGATATGGTGTAAGTAACCAAGGCTCCAACGGGTATCCACTGTCACCTAAAAAATAATTGATTTAAATTTCTCAATTAGGATCAGTCTTAGTACATCCATTTATTTTTCTAATCACCTAAAAGCCAATAGGTGTGGTTTCTCTCATTATAATTCCTTTCAAAAAAGGCTCTTTCGTTTGAATGCTTCCAAACTAGAGAATCATGAGCAGATCCAGCATATTTTGGATTTATTGCCGTTGTTCTCATTTTGTGGTCGCATATCTGAAAAACGGACTCATTGTTATTTGTTCAGTATAGCTGTATTGATAATCCTGTAATACTTACAAGCATCACATTTATGCTGTGCTTTCCCTTCCTATTAAAATAAGCCTCCTCATTTGCTCGTGGCCTTTGTAAGTACACGTGCGTACCGTCTATACATCCTACGACTGAAATTCAACAGAATTTTAGTTACTGTGATTGATAACGTACTTCTATATTACCTCCAGGTATTATAAATTTTCTAGAAAACCACTGTTTTGTTTCTTCTTTTCTGTTCTCACTTGACATCTCCCATTTAATCCATAATGGACATATTTTTTCCTCCAGCACGGCTATGGTCTGTGAAATTATGGATGAAAGAGTGCTTTGGGCGACAGAGACACCAAAATCATTCCCTGTTAGCCACTGGTAGCAACCTCCACCAAGAACTTCCCGAGTAGCAGCAAGTCTCAATATTGGTGGAATATAAGTGGATCGACAGCCACTATCTAAATTCAATGTGTGCAATACTAATACAAATGCATCTTTTGATAGACGGAAGCGTTCGATGAAACTGAAATTATTAGAACTTTATAGAACAACATATACATAAATTATGTCTTTTATTCACAATGCCTACTTCTTTGTTGGAAGAGATAACGGATCCGACGTATCTCTTAATGTTCTTCGCTTGCGTACCACTTCTAATTTTTGTTGGTTTTCACTCTCGCTTTCAATAAAAAACAAAACACTGTGTCGAAACATTTTTTTTTATTGTTATTAATATTTTTTTTTTTTTTACTTGTAAAAGTTTCACACGTTATTAGCACAACAAATTGTAGGACGATACCTCTTTACCTATCGTGCAAACGATGTCGTCTTGGCGATAGTGTTTGACAGTTTATGAAGTTACGTGAAGTAAAAGTTGAATCGTCAAAACGATATCGTCTAGACGATAGTGATTTTTAATGTTACGTGAAGCAAAACTATCGTCAAAACGATATCGTCAGACGATTGTCGTCGTACGTGATGAGAGCCCTGGGTACCAAATGTAGCGAATTGGTTCAACTAATTAAATTCAGCACATGCGACTATGCAAGCTAATTCATGTTCTATTAAATGTTCTACGTTTAATTAATCATACATATATATATAAGTAAGTATATGTTTCTAGCTACGATTCTATAATCCGGTACAAAAGGACCAAAAAATGTTTTTTGGGGAATAGAAACTTATTACACCTTTGCAAAATAAAAAATAAAAAAATAGACGACGAAAATTTCAGCTGTACAGAAAGTTTTATTGATGTTATCACTTCGATGGTCCAACAGCAAGGGAGCGAGCTTCCGCAAAATGCAAAAATATGCTACAACATACAATAGATTGAGTGGACTGTAACATTAACTGTTTAACATTGGATTCTCTTTACATTAATTTGTGTCTATTATATATGGGCAGATTATGTATTGTTCGGTTAAGTTTAGAAATAGCAAACAAAATAGGAAACATAACAAAGCAGATAATCCATTGTGAAATTACGTAGCATTGTGAACAACTCATATTCACAACGTAGGTAACGTACCTGTTAATTGTATTTTTCCAATATTGCTGCTAACCACAGCCTCCTGCGTTAATTGGTGATGTGTTCTACACCGATATATTCGATGCGCATCCACTCGTGTGATGTTGATTACCAATAGTTCGCCTGACGGTAGCATATGATTTTTTCCATCTGCAAAAAATTAATTATAATGTGATCTATTTGGCTTTGAATTTTAATTATTAGAATAAAAAAGGAAATCTTATTAGATTTCGCGCTTCAATCCCAATAAGTACCCGCCCTGATAAGGCTTTTTGCTTAAACTGCAACACGTGTACATAATTGGAACATTATTACTTTTATTTAAAATCGTTGATCGGAAGTATGAATACGTCGTTTATTTTCGAAGAAAATATGTCGCGTTCTGGCAACCATTTTGGCACCATTGCACCAAAAGTCATTTTGGAACAAAGCCACTTGGTCTTTTTGACTGAACTGAAAAGTATGTAACATAACATGGAAAGATTAGCATTTGGTCATTGATAATGGTTGGTATCTACTTATTTCAAAATTATAACGACAAATATAGTGACGGTAATTTTCATAACAACAATTCAATATAAGAGTACATACTTGTACGAGTATATGCATTAGAAAACAGAGCTTGTACCAAATGTTAAAAAAAAAATTAAAAGTTTCGTTTTTCCAATGATTGTTTGTTGTTGTCCAATGATTTTTAACAAAATAATTTTAGGCGCACATTTTTTGAGAATAAAAAACGCCAAGAAATTCGTATACGAGTATACAGCAATACTTTATTGGCGCGTTATTAAGAGACAGATCAATCGCTTACACTGCTTGATTGGAACTGTTTCGCTACTTAACGATCCATTCTCTTCACAATACTTCATTCAGTTTCAGTGTTGCCACAATTCGGCCATCCTAACCAGTATTCGTCTCGGCTACCGTGTGCCTTAACTATGTTCGATCTAAGCCATGGTTACATATTATCCGCTGATGGGACCTGACTATTGGAAACCAATACGTTTTCGGTATAGCTTCTAATACTCTGCCGCGTCCGATATGTCCCATCTCGTCATGATATTTGCTTAGAACCTGACTCTTCATTTCCGCTGGTACGTAAAAAATATACTATCTTTGACTTTCCTATACACTACCACATTACGCATTTCATAAAACTTCTTATCTGAATTTTCTAATAAGTTCCGAATAGTACGTATATCTTGGTCCCTATACCTGCAAATTGAAAAATTTTGTTCCTTCAATACCAATATATTTGTTGCACGGCTCAATGCGTCTACATGTTGCATTTTTACTCCATTCCGATGTTCTAGTACATAATCGTAGTTTTGCAGCTGCAGGACCCATCGGGCAATTCGAGGGTTTATGTCCTTTTTATTCATAGCGAGTGTCAAGGAACTACAATCCGTAATAATTATAAATTTTATCTCCTGTAAATATATCCTGAACAGCGATATTTCGATTCGCTTTCATACGTTCTTATGGAAATGTAAAATATTGGGTGAAACCTCCCGTCGGACTTTCCCTGCATCAATATAGCCTCAAAATCAATAGAACTTGCGACACAATGCAGTTCAGTTTCATCTCGGGGGTCGAAGATGGACAAAATAGGTGCTTCCACCAGTTTGTGCTTAAGAAGTTGAAAGCAATTTAATTCGACCTCACAAAAATGAAATTCCGTCGATTTTTATATTATAAATCGGCTGAGCGATCACGGAGAAGTCATTGACGAATCTTCGGAAGTAGAAACATAGTCCCAAATAACTGAGTATTGCTTTAACATTTTGGGGAACGGGAAAGGCGAATATGACTTTCATTCCCCTATCGGTATTACGTATACCCTTCCCGGATACCTTGTAATCTTGATATTTCACTTCTGGGATGCATAAATTTACACTTATCCAGGTTAAGTTCTAAATCATTTTCAGCTAGAATATACAGTACAGTCTTTTGAAACACAGAAATGTTCGTTCATATTAGCAGTCGCAATCACAATATCGTCCATATATACAGTCATATTTCCTGCATCGATAAGATCACTAAAAATTCTATTTACGTATCTTCGAAATGTGGACGAGGCATTCGCAAAACCTCGAACTGACCTGTCCCGAAGGATATGTACGAGTATTTGACTGAGTCGTCGCTCATAGGTACATAATGAAACGCACTTTTCATATCTATTAATGCAAAGAGGCTCTTATTTGACAATCTGCCCAGCGCAAGGGGGGCAGTTATCCCTAAAAGTTTCCTTTTTCAAGGCACGGTAATCAACACAATATCGCAACTCACCCGTTTTTTTTTACGAACGCAATTGAGGAAGCTTATTCTGAATCACTAGGTCTAATAATTTCTTTTGCTGTCAAATCGTCTATGATTTCTTGCAACCTACCTCTCTCAAAATACGAATTAGAGAAGAACACTCTTCACTCTCAATAAATTGTGTCGTATCCCAAAAAAAAAAAAAAATAAAAATTCCGTATTTTTCTTTTTATTTTATTTTTTTGTGCTTTTCTTTTCAAAGTCCAAAACCTTAATAATATGCTTAAAATCCAACTCAACATTTATAGGCTTTATTGCTTCTATATAGCAACACTTCAGTTTCTGTAACAGTGGGTTCAAAGGAGACACAATTAGTCCAATTCTAATTCCAATATGAATTTATTCTTCGCACCTTCTGTTCCATTACCTACCATTTTGATCTCCGGGTAATGGTAGGGAGATATTCGTTTACTCAGCACTTCCAGAAACTATTGGCGTATTGCTGACTTGTTGACCAATTTTTTCACAGCACTATTCCATCATCATTGAACTCCACCAGCGCGCTGGTGCTGCAGCGGTTTCATTCCATTCGATGATCCTACTAAGAAGTGGTTTGGCGTAAGAGCTTCTTCATTTTCATCGCTGAGAGGTAGATATGTTAGAGGACGCGAGTTGATTATATTTTATACTTCGATTAACATGCTTCGTAGAAGCTCGTCTGAAGGATTTCGAGTTCTTGTCATCTGGTTCAAGGTTGTCTTAACTGATCGAACAAGCCTTTCCCAGCTTCCACCCATGTGTGGGGATCATGGAGGAATAAATAGCCATTTAGTTGAAGTTGTCGAGAAAGTTTCAACAAGTCTTTTCTCATCAATGCTCCGGAGTGCGTCTTTTAGCTCTCGCTCTGCACCACGGAAATTGGTGCCGTTGTCACTATATAGTTCGATTGGCGTTCTTCGTCTTGCCATGAAATTACGAAGGGCCAGTATACACGAGTTTGTGGATAAGGAATGCGCTACCTCGATATGTATTGCATGAGTAGTTAGGCAGGTCAGTAGTACTCCCCATCGCTTTTCGGTCCTACGCAGAACTGTGACATTTAAGGGCCCAAAATAGTCAGTCCCCACAAATGAGAATGGCCTAATAAAGAAGGCTAGCCTAGCTATCAGAAACTGAGCCATGATTGGAGGTCTTGGCTGAGCTCTTACGATTTTGCAAAATTGGCAAGACCGTTGGACAGAATTAAAAACCGCCTTACCCTGGGAATATGAAATTACTGGCGAATTTCGTTCTAAACCCTTTCATGATTTTGGTGTTTGTATTGACGATGAAAGTCCAAGAGTAACAACTTAGTGATGTCATGTTTCCCAGAAAGAATAATTCGATGTTTCAGTCCATTACAGGCATCCTTGGAGTGATCGATCCTTCCACTGGCTCGTATAATTTTGTCTGCATCTAAGTGTGGACAGAGTTTGTAAATTGAGCTTGATTTACTCACCGTTTAATCTGCGGATAACTGATAGATTTCTTCCCTATATGCACTCTGTTGCACTTCTCTTAATAGGGCATTTTCCGCTGTTTGGAGTTCCATTTGACTTATCTCTTCCAGTTGGAGAACCGTTCTGGATTAAATGCAGGAGTCCCGCAGTGAACACCAACAAAATGCGCCTTTAACTCTTCATTAGTAGCAACTGGCAGAGGACACTCAATTGGCCAGGCTTCTGGGGGCAGAAACAGGAAATCTGGGCCCGTAAGGCATCGGTAAGATTAACTAAAATCTGGATTCTTTCTCCATTTGTTGGCATCATGGGCTACATTTAGCTTTGTTGAAATCCATTGCCAATCTGAGACATTAGAAAGTTCTAAGATCTCGCTGACTCGAAAGGCAACAAACTGCTTGTATTTGCGGTGATCCGAACGCAACCAGCACAGCACGTTTTTGGAGTCAGACCAGAATACCTTCCTTGAAAATGAGATGGAATGTGATTCGATAATGGGCTTAGCTAAACGAGCCCCAAGGGTGACTGCTTGTAGTTCCAGACAAGGAATCGATAATATCTCTAGCGGAGCTACACGTGTTTTTGCCCCTATCAAGGCAGTATTAATCAAATCCCCCTCGGAACATCGTAAATATGCATCAGCTGCATAGCTATTCTCACTCGCATTAACGAATAAGTGAAGCTGCATATTAGGTTGCCTTTCAAATTTGGTAGTGCTGTAGCATCTTGGTATTTGGATATTTTCAATGTTCGTCTCGGATCTCTTCATCCCATCCAGTTCCCGATCGCCAAATCTCTTGTAGTAGTACCTTCACATACATAGTAAAATTAGCAATCAAACCCAGGGGATCGAATACTGCCATCATTACCCTTAACACCTCACATTTTGTAGGACGGTGTTCTCCTGAAAGTATTTCTGATATTTTAGGCTTCTTAATTAATTTGAAGATGAACGCATCTGCAGAGGTGCACCACCACATTCCGAGCACTTTCTCCATTCCAAGTTCAGACTCCATTTTTAAATTCATTTTGATTGTGGGAGTTGACTGAAGAGCCTTGAACACATCTGCGGAGTTCGAAACCCAGTTCCGTATGTTAAAACCCACTTGGCTATGGAAGAAACGAATTTGCTTTGCGTGTTTCACAGCTTCCTGGTGCTCACAAGCAGTAGGTCCACGTAGTGAATGTCGAGAATGGCCCTTATAGCCACTGTGTAGAGATCCACAAAGTCCTTAGCATTTTTATTCTTTACGCACTGTCCGCAACAGGGCGAACAGGTTGCTCCGAATGTCATAACATTCATTACGTAAGTATCCAATGTTTTATGAAGTTTGTGTCTCTCTCACTCTCTTCTAGTTTTTAAGTTAGTTTTAAGCAGTCAGTCATGTTTTGTCATTCGACCTATGTGGTAACATCATCGCTTGTCACGCTATAGGTTCACGGTTCGAATCCTGATGTCAATAATCATCTATTTATTTCGCATGAAATAAATAAAAAGTCGATCAATTGCGAAAGCTTATGTCAACTCTACTGCGAAGGCATAACACTGGCAGTAGGGCGGTCATATGGCTAAAATGCAACTTGATCGTGATGATGACATCAGAAAAATTACTGTGAATCATGAGCAACGACAAAAGCAAAAACAAACAAGCTCCCCAGTTATCTGGACAGCCACCCTTGGAGTTCACTGAAACTTAATACCAGCTGAGTTTCAAACCAACTACACCAATCTGTCTTTCTCTCTGTCTCTTCCCCTTCCCTTAAAACGCCCGTGTCCTAAAATTAGTATAAGGGTATTCATAACCCCTTTAACACGTGCAAATTATATAAAAAAAAAACTAATAAAGTTCTCTGTGACTACAGGTTGTGTTCTCATCTTCGACTCACAAATACAGACTAATAAAGTTCTCTGTGACTACAGGTTGTGTTCTCATCTTCGACTCACAAATACCGCATGGTGTCAGATGTGCTCAAAAGAAAAAAAAAAAAAGAAAAATTGAAAATAAAGTGAAGTAAAAAAAAATAAAAAAAAATAAAAAATATATATATATATATATATATATATATATATATAACATATACACATATATTCAATAAATCAAATAAAATGACAGGTGAAGATAAATCGTCAGCCGGTGTATCAAACAAAAATGTAAAAGATTTCGCAACAATAATGACGTCAACGTTCACACCGGCTATTTTACAATTGGATTTAAGGTCAACAAATATGTCATTAGCATGGAAAAACTGGTATGCACAGTTCCAAATATATCTTCGCGCTTCCAGCTTGGATTCTCAGCCGGATCAGAGAAAGGTGGCTCTACTTCTACATCACATGGGGCCTGAATCACTAGAAATTTTTAATTCATTCAACCTAGATCTGGATACAGTCACATTTATAAAGGAACGTCTTTTAAATGAAGGGGCAATAAAACTTGAAAAGGCGCTAGAAATTGCAAAGTCAATAGAAATAACAAAAGACCACACAAAGCAGTTACAGCAAGGCGATTCAAGCAATGTAATTAATGCCATGAATCGCTATCCCGCCAATAACCGTGCTAATTATCAGGCAAAAAATAGTCACACGTATAACAGTCGCACACACAATACACAGAAATCGAAGCCCCTTGCCCAATACAATCAAAAACCAAACAGTCATTCTTCTAACTCAACATATAAAATTTGTTCCCGTTGCGGAGAAGTCCACCGCTATAAATGCCCTGCAGTGGGAGTTACATGCAATACATGCAAAAAAAAAAAAAAAATTTTTCTAAGATGTGTCGTTATAATAAATCAACTAATTCTAAAAGTGGCTATGTGCGCAACGTCGATGCTGATGATGATGACGATGATTCAAACGCATTGTTTTTGGGTTCTTTGGAGCAAAGTATACCAAAACCAGAGAACAGTTGGATAATATCACTTAAGACAATGGGCCACGACATCGTCTGCCAAATCGATACTGGGGCACAAGCGAATGTAATGTCATTGTACCAGTTTAATCAAATACGCTGCTCTTCTACACAGTTAACATCATCGTCAACACGGATTATGACGTTCAGTGGAGAACGTCTACCTGTTATCGGCTGCACCATATTGGAATGTTACTACAATGATCAACAATATTGGATTCAATTTCATATTTTGGACATACACTGTCATGCAGTTCTTGGACTATCATCATGCATTAAACTTAAGTTAATTAATAATGCAGATGAAATTAAACTTGCATGCATTATATAAAACTTATTCTAAAATTTCAGCTCTTTTAGAATGTGTTTGGTAAATCAAGATTGAGTTTGGTAAATCAAGATTCTACCCAGAGTGTAAAAAGTAGCAAATCAATTTTAGTGGATTATAGTGACGTATTTCAAGGCCTCGTGCTATTAAAAAATAAGTGTCATTTAAAGATTCTCTCTGATGTGTCTCCTACTATAGATTGTCCCCGCAAAATCCCATTTGCATTGCAAAATTTATTAAAAGAAGAGTTAGATCGAATGGAAAATATGAAAGTAATACTTAAAGTTGAGGAACCTACTGAGTGGGTCAATTCAATAGTGTTGGTCAAAAAAGCAAACGGAAAATTGAGAATTTGTCTTGAACCAAGAAACTTAAATAAAGCCATATCAGAGCGCATTATTTTTTCCCAACTATTGACGAAAATTCTTCAGTACATTAGACGCGAACTCTGGTTTCTGGGTTATCCAGAACGACGAGTCTTCCAAACTATGTACATTTATCACACCATTTGGAAGATATCGTTTTCTGCGTCTTCCTTTTGGAATCAATGCAGCCCCCGAAATTGTTCATGCTGAAATGGTCAAACATTTTAGTGATATAGAAGGTGTGGAAATTTATATCGATGATTTTTTTTGCATACCGCTACATTGGAAGAACATAATTCTATTTTAGAAAAAGTATTACGAAGAGCTCGTGAGATTGGTCTTAAATTTAATAAGGAAAAATCAAAAATATGTCTAAATGAAGTTAGGTTTATTGGCTACGTTTTCAATCAGAATGGAGTCCGTCCAGATGACTCGAAAGTCAAGGCAATTTGTGAAATGCCCCGTCCTACGTCCGTTAGTGAATTACAAAGATTTCTAGGCATGGTCAACTATTTAGGTAGTTTTGTTAAAGACTTATCAGTTCAAAACAGTAATCTTCGCCAACTCTTAAAGAAAGAGGTAGCATGGCATTGGAATGATGTTCATGAAAAAGAATTTACCAAGTTAAAGTCTCTCATATCAAGTGCTCCAATTTTAACGTTTTACGATCCTAACAAAATTATAACCCTTTCAGTCGATGCGTCCAAGGAAGCAGTAGGTGCTGTTATATTTCACGATAATAGTCCCATTGCTTATACTTCTGCAACTTTGACTTCGAGCCAGCAAAATTATGCTCAAATTGAGAAAGAGTTGTTCGCCATTCTCTTTGGGTGTATCAAATTTCATCAATATGTCTATGGAAAACGTGTCATTGTTGAGACAGATCATAAACCGCTTATTGCATTGTTTACGAAAGCACTGTATAAAGTTCCCGCTCGACTTCAAAGATTTATGCTTCGCTTGCAGTGTTATGATCTACAGGTAGTTTATAAGCCTGGCAAGTATATGTATACAGCCGACACGCTTTCCAGAGCACCATTACCAGAAAAGACATTAGCTGAATTTGACAAGGATTTGACACTTCACTGCAACTTATTAATTGCAATATTGTCTGTTCCACCAGAAAGATTACAAAAAATCAAAGCAGCGAGTAATAGTGACGAAGTTCTATCAAAAGTCAAAAATATATTAAGACCGGTTGGCCAAATGATAAAAAATCTGTTATGAAAAATTGCATGCCATATTATAAAGTCAAAGATGAGTTGCAATCAAACCGTATTGTTATTCCTTCTTCCATGAGGCATGACATTTTAAACCTTATTCATGAAGGACACTTGGGTATTCAAAGATGTCAAAGTCTTGCAAAGGACATAGTCTTTTGGCCTAATATTAACAATGATATTAAGAATATAGTCACCGACTGTGAAACTAGCATGCGTCATCGTTCATCACAGCCCAAGGAACCTTTACAGCCGCATGAAATTCATCCAATTCCGTGGCATAAGGTTGGTACAGATTTGTTTGAATTTAATAAACAAATGTATTTGCAAGTGGTTGACTATTGGTCAAAATACATAGAAATGGAGCATTTAAGCTCTGGTTTTAGCGGTCAGCTCGTTGTAAACAAGCTCAAAGCTATTTTTGCTCGTCATGGGATTCCACAAATTATGATTTCCGACAATGGGCCCCCATATAACTCTGAAGTTTTTAAAAAGTTCTGGCAAGATTGGCAGATTGACCATATAACCTCAAGTCCTTACCTTCCCCGTTCTAATGGTTTAGCAGAACGATCAGTACAAACTGTTAAAAAATTATTGATTAAGAGTAAAGAATCAGGATCAGATCCATATGTGTCACTGTTACACTATAGGACAATTTCAAAAGGTAATCTACCATCACCTTCAGAGCTTCTTATGTCAAGAAAGCTTCGAACAAAAATACCTGCCATGTCAAAAAATTACCTTTCAAAACCAATAGACTCTGAAAAAGTAGAAAAAGAAGTACAAAACAGAAACAAAAAGTCAAAGACATACTACGATAAAACAGCTAAATCTCTAAAACCTTTAAATAGTGGTCAAAAAATACACTACAAGAAGAATCCTACATCATATTGGTCTCCTGGTATAGTAATAGAAAAATGCCAAGAGCCTAAGTTATATATTACTGAAGACGAAGACGGCAACACTTACAGACGAAATAGACAACACATACTGGACACCCACTCTGAAAAAATATCAACTCTGACTCAGCGTACTCCAATCTTGAACGATGTTGATGAGACCTCACCTAGAGTTGAAAATCACACTTCCTCAAGCAGAAGTAGGTTCGGGAGGAAAATAGTTCAACCTAAATAATTTACATATCCGAGAGATCACATCAAATAATTGAAGTTATAACTGAAATTGATTTGCCGCTACTCTTGCAATTTAAATAAAGGAATATTTTTTAAAACTTATGAATTTCTAAAACTTTATATTTGAGAATTTGTTAAGTTTATTCATTACAATGGATAAGTTAGTTAGTAAGCTTATATTTAGTTTTAAGTTCTTTTGTAATACAACGCTAAAGATAATATGATTTTTATTTTGAATTTTATAATTTGATTTAGACTTCTGAAGGGGAGATGTTGTATGAAGTTTTTGTCTCTCTCACTCTCTTCTAGTTATTAAGTTAGTTTTAAGCAGTCAGTCATGTTTTGTCATTCGACCTATGAAGACTAATAAAGTTCTCTGTGACTACAGGTTGTGTTCTCATCTTCGACTCACAAATACAGACTAATAAAGTTCTCTGTGACTACAGGTTGTGTTCTCATCTTCGACTCACAAATACCGCACCCAGGTCTTGGTCCTTGCCATCACACCACAGAAAGCGTTGGAAATTCTGATCTTCTGTCCTTATCTTTACTTGAAACATCTCCATTATGTCTCCACAAAGGGCAACTCGTTTTTCTTTGAACTTGTAGAGTACTGATATCACAGCTGTGAGCTGGGCATGACCTTTAATTAACACAGAATTCAAAGATATACCTCAAATTTTGGCCGCAGCATCCCACACAATTCTCAGTTTTCCTGGTTTATTCGGGTTCTGCACTGGAAAAATTGGAAGATACCATGACTGATGATGATTCTCCTTAGCTTCTTCTACCGACAGCTTACGTGCGTATCCTTTTGAAACGTAGTCTTGGATTTTATTGCGAAGGGCTTCAGCTAGCTCTGGTTCTCGTACCATTCGCTTCTGCAGATTTTTTAAACGCTTTGTGGCCATGGGGCAACTATTTGGCAATTCAACTTCATCATATTTCCAAACAAGGCCTGTTTCAAAATGTCCATCCTTTCGTAGAGTCAGTTCTTTTAACAATGTTTGGGAATGCAACCTATAAACAGTTGTCTAATTTATTAACTTAAATTTAATCTTAAAAACTATGTACTTACAATAATCTTCATAATTTTCTGTATTTTTTTTGAATCGTCAAAAAACGTGTCATATAATACCCTATGTATTGCTTCTATTTCGTTTCTAATTTTTTTTGTTACACTTGCCGAATTATCTGGACAACGGCATTACTTTATAAATTTCGCTTCGTGCGACGGTGCATTGCAGAATCGATCTCTTTTATATAGCAACCACCAAGCGCGAAACATCATATTAACAGTCCGCATTTGTCTTGATCGTTGTCAATGAAAAATAAAGAAATTAAAACGTAGTTAAATTTGGACTTTATTTCTTGTCTTTTTTTGCTTTTTTTCTCATTGCTGATCAAACAATTTGGAAGCACGCGGTTCTTCAACAGGAATTAAAAGATTTCCGGTTTTGACAAGCCAAAGTTCTAGTTATATAAAAACTGCTTAACTAATTCCTGCAGATCAGCATCATCGCATTGTTCCCACTCGCAAACGTGAAAACAGCAGGCTTTATTTAACTTGTCCTGCAGCGTACTTCGCCTGCAACCGTGAAAGGTCCATCCCAATCTGGTTTTTGTAGCAACCTGCTCTTCGGGATCGCCTTCTTTGTATTTCAATTGCAAACGTAACTTCCAATTATTGATACCGATGGGTAATCGAGGACTCTGATTTATGTATGATGTTACTGGCAATCAATTGTCAATTAATTCCAATTGATGCTGGAAGGAAATATTCGGAGCAGTGGGGTCAGGGTTGTTAACAGGCTTAAAATCTAACGGAATTCAGAAGTTGAAAGACAGGGGAACAACATGGTCATTTTATATATGTACATTATATGTTTGCAGCCTGAAACCGTAAGCGCTGCACGGCTTAATACATACTGTTAAACTCGATAAACATAATTTTGTGCTTTATACAGAACTAACTATGGGTTGAACGAGCCTATTAAACCCTACCTATCTGTGATACTTTCATATCACAATACAAGTATCTGAAGGAGGCGGCACATGCACCACACAACACGTCATATTAATCAGAATTTAAATTAATTTCGCCTCAACACAACCAAAGTTCATTGCCAACTGGGGTTGTTCAACCTCCCAGTGCGAACGCTATCGCATAGAGGATCAATTTACATATTTTGTGTGTTGATATTATTTGCAGTTTTCTTTCTTGTATTCTTTAACTAATTGTAGTGTTATTTTGTAGAATAAGCATTCTTAGCGTTAAGTACTGTTAAGTTACGTACAATGACCACAGAGTGACGTCAGCGTGAGATAAAGGACGGAATGAACCCACGCATGAAAATTTCCCATGCGGGGAAATTTTCCCTTTTGACAAATTCAACTGTCATTTAAGAAGTGTATAAAAACCTGATATCAAAGGTTAAATAAAAAGATTTCGGTTATAGCGTTCTTACAAAGTGGTTTTGTTTTATTATCAGTTAAATTCGGTTAATTTACAGAGTTTGGCCGTTTCTTTATCTCGGTTCAAGTCCCGAACATTTGGTCCTTCGAGCCGGATTCTGATGAGTAGGAACATGGTTTCAAATATTAATATTCATCAAACGTTGGATGTCCCCGACTCTGTTTCGGACAAAGGTTTCCCACCTCGCGGGCTCTGCACGTATCCAGCACAGTGTGATCATGGAGTCTGTTCTTGCGAAGGTGGGAATGCCTTTCCCCTCAAGAGTTTATGCAATGTGGTGTATGAGTTTAGCAAGCATGACAGCTCCACACAACTCCAAACGCGGAAGAGTGACTGGACTTACTGGTGCTACCTTTGATTTGACCATGAGCAGGTGCATATGAATGTTGCCGTCTTCATCTTCTACTCTAAGGTACACCGCTGCCCCATATGCCTTTTCTGAAGAATCGCAAAAACTGTGTAATTGCAGGCGATTGGCCTTGCCAGAATCGCGCAACCACCTTGGAATACGTAGATTATTAACAGCCTGCAGATCCTTGTAAAACGTCCAATCTTCCAGAATATCAGGATCGACGGGATCATCCCAGGATTGTTTGCGGACCCAGGGAAGCTGCATGAGGATTTTCGCCTTGGTGATAGATGGTGCGATCCAACCCATGGGATCGAAGAGACGTGATATCGAAGATAGTATTTTCCGCTTCGTTGGCTGATGAATTTCTGAGGGAGTGTAATTAAACGAGAATTCGTCGTTAACAGGAAGCCACTGTATACACAATATCTTCACCCTATCCAAACCTTCAGTGGGTAACGAGAAGGATGCCTCGTGATCCTGAATGGATACACTATCGAGAAGTCCTTCTTGGTTGGCGCTCCATTTTCGTAGGTGAAAACCAGCTCCCATTAAAATCTTCTTAATTTCGTCTATCTTTTCTTTAGCTACTCGCAAGCTTTCGGCTCCCGAAATCAAGTCGCCAAAGCACATTTCGTCTCGGATTATCTTAGCTGCTCTAGGATGGTGCTCTCCGAGTTGCTCTGCTAATGCCTGAAGTGTGTGAATCTCCAGGTATGGGGCAGGTGCTGTGCCAAAAGTCACCGTTTTGAGACGATATGTCTTTAAAATGTCGGGTGGTTGCTTGCGCCAAAGTATTAGCTGGTAATTGGCATACCGTTAGGATACCAATATGTCATACATCTTCTCTATGTCTCCGGTAAAGGTGTACTGATAGAGCCTCCATCTTAGAATAATATCCGTGATGTTGTGCTGGAGCGCCGGACCTACCATCAGCTGGTCGTTTAATGAAACGCCATCAGTTGTTTTGAACAAAGCGTTCAACAACACCACTCGGAGCTTTGTAGTCGAGCTCCCCTCCTTAAGAACGGCGTGATGTGGTACAAAATAGTGATGAGATGCGTAATACAGCCTTCCCCTACTTCTTCCATATGGCCAAGATTCAGGTAATCTTCGAGGCAGTCTGTGTAGCGTTGTTTTAAACTTGGATCTCTTTCTAGCCTCCTTTCCAGACTCTTGAAGAGCGTGAGAGCACCTTCTCTTGATCGGCCCATAATAGAATAAACATCGGCCTTGAACGGAAAGGCCACTTGGAAACGGCCATCAGCTAGGCGTGGAACGTTTTTTACGAAGTGTTTCTTCCGACCTTTCGTATGGTTTGTAAGAAATTTCTTCCAACTCCTATGGAACATGTCTGGAGGAAGTTGTTGATTCGGTAGGGTACTATGGGAGCTCTACCGAATAGGATCCACCATAATTTGGTTTTCTGTGCAACGGGTAAATTGTTGTTGCTTGGTTTAACCATTTCCGGCAGCAGAATATCAGCTAGGACACCACTGCCCAGCAGTAGATCTACCTTGGCTTACTGATTGAATTTGGGATCCGCCAAAGTCAGACAATTCAGGTGATCCCGACCTGTAGTTGTCAAAGTTTGGGTCTATGCCCATACAGCAGATGCCCATACAGCGACTTGAGCACGAGAGCTTGAATGCACACTCTAAACATGGGTGAGTGGTGAGAAGCGAAGGAGATATCTACCACCTTTGAGCAAATGCCGCTGCTGATCACCCAACCCAACCTAGAAATTTCGACGGAGGTTGGCCTTTGCGAAAGAGAAAGCAACTGAGCAGCTGATGTTGTTATAAAGCTGGCCTCTGAACCTGAGTCTAACAAAGTTCGCATTGAAAGCGGTTCGCCTGTCGCCTAGCGCACCTTGACTAGGGCAGTTGCTAATAAAACGTGTGTTGTTGGGTTAGTTGCATAAAATGTGTCAACGTTCGGCCTGCTGAATAACGTTTCTGTTTCAGATGGTTGAAAAGTAGGTGCACCAGCGTTCATCGAGGAAGTGGATTACGCTAGAGTGTGTCCTTGTGCGGCGAAAGAGTTCGCTTGCTCCACCGTCAGATTGCTTTTGAAATGAAGAAGCGAATGGTGTGGTTGTTGGCAGTACTAGCATCGCCGACTACTCGGACAAAGATCAGAGGTATAGGTATGTGCTAGACAATTTCGGAAGATCCCTAATCTATTTACTGGCTTACACCTATCAGCAATACTCAATTTCAAAAACCTACTGCATTTTCTAATAGCGTGTTGAACCTTGCTGCAAATTTGGCACGAGTACTTTGCGTTGTTGGCTGATGTATGTAGAACATTTCGGTGGGCTATAGGATTGATTGGGTTAGGCGCGAATCGTACTTGGTGCTGGTTCACTGCCTCCAACGTACGGAACCTAGTTTCCAAGAATTGGGTAAGTTCAGCAAATGTTGTCAATGCTTTTCTATTAGCCTTGGATCCTAATTTCTCCTCCCATAGTTCGTGTTTTTGCAGGCAGTTTTTGCAGCAGTATGAAAATGATAATAATACCCCAGGTGGCAGCCCAGTTGAACTGGAAAATCCACCCTCGCAAGAGGCATGCTCTACGGATTCTGGGGAAAGCTATTTATTACATCAACATTTAATTAACCCATTTAGGAAAAGCGCAAGGCTACAAAGATCTCCGCCTCAAAAAACTTCTCCTAAAGCGCAAAATAAGAGTTTCGCGAACCCGGATGTGTTAATTCGGGAAACGCAAACCTCGAAACAGAGTTCTCTGGAAAAAGAAAACACCGAGCTCCGAAAGAGGCTCGACGAAATGGAGCTCTTGTGTCGGGAGCTCAAAAGTAAAGTAGAAAAACTTGAATCAGAGAATAAAGTACCTTTGCTTCAAAACGAGTCTTCACAAACGCAGACGGTTATTCATAGTGAGCCCTCTCCGCGTAGCTATCACTACAGTATGGACGAAGAAGAACTCACGCGCGAAACGGATTGGATACTTAAACGAAGACCATCTAAAAGAACGTAGGGCCGGTTCATCGCCCAAGGTTATTCCGCAACACGAACCTAATCGCAATGCGCAGCGAAAAGCAGAAAAGCAAATTGAAAGCAAACGCGCCCCTCCTCCAATAAATATTGCAGGCGTTGCAGACTATAATTCTTTGCGAACAATTTTAAAAACAACGATCGCTACTGAATTTAAAGTAACTTCCTTGCGGAACGATGCTTGGGAAATCAAGGTTAATGACTGAGGGATAACGGGCTGTATCTCAAAAGCTTAACAACGAAAAAATTCAATGGCATACTTACGAAAACAAGTTTGAGAGACCTTTGAGGGTCGTAGCTAGAGGACTTCATCCAACATGTGCTAAAGAAGACGCTATAGGTGATTTACGCGATAGAGGTTATAATATTCTTGATGCTGTGAACATTTTAAAAAAAGAGAGAAAACGACCCGATCGTGGAGAAGAAGGTATAGTGAAACGTAAATTTCCGCTTTTTGTGCTATCGTTTGATAAAACGGAAAGTCAGGAAAAGATATACAATATTCGTACAATCATGAGTATGGTCGAGCCGCTGCGTGTCAATATGAAGACAATCCCTCAATGCAAGCGTTGCCAAGAGTTTAATCATACGCAGGCGTACTGTCGGAAAGAGCCGCGCTGCGTTAAGTGCGCTGGAAAACACTCTTCTGAAAATTGCAGTCTAAGCAAAAATGAAAATGCAACTTGCGCTAACTGCAAAGGAAGGCACCCAGCAAATTATCGTGGTTGCGAGGTCGCAAAGCAACTACAGATGCGACGGAGAAAGCCTACAACGTCGACTGTGCGGGGAACGAAATCAGTCGATCGGGCTCCTAAGTCGGTAGAGCGCGTTGCTCAGCAAACTGAGCGGGCTCGTAAGCCAGTTGTACAGACTCCTAAGCCGGCTGAAGGGACGCTCGAATCAGAGGTGCAGACTCTTGAACCAGTCAATCAGCCCTCTAAGCTGATTAAAAGTACGTCGAAGTCATCCACTAAAAAGACTGAATGAAAAATATCCTCGGATAAGCCAATGAATACCAGTTGTCTGACGTTTTCTCAGGCTGCAGTCAAAGCAACCAGACGAAACGACGGGCCACTGCACTGAACTGCATTTACGCTAAGTTCGAATGTGAAACGAAAAAAATAATTCTCGAACAGCTCACTAACATCGAAAGCTTCTGTAGGGATAATCTTATATCTAAATCTAAGTAGATATGAACTCTTTGCTTAAAATTATAATATGGAATGTAAACGGACTCCTACAAAAATTTCACGAATTAAAAATTTTTCTAATAAGAGAAAATATCGACATATGGTTGATCTCTGAAACACATTTAACAAGGGAATCGCAAATAAAGATAAGAGGCTTCGCTGGTTATCACGCCTATCATCCTTCTCATAGAGCGCGGGGCGGTTCGTCCGTATTCATTAAAACTAACATCGAACACTCGGTCGATATAAACATAGAGCTCGAAAAACTTCAGTTGTGCGCGGTGAGGGTTAAAAATAAACACTTGAGCTACAACATAGCTTCTGTTTACTGTCCGCCGCGATGCTCGCTTGAAAAAGTCGAATACTTTCGTGTCTTCAATGCCCTTGGTTCAAATTTCCTTATTGGTGGAGATTTTAACGCGAAGCACACTTTCTGGGGTTCAAGATGTACATCATCTAAAGGAATAATTCTCTACGAAGTGGCAAATGAATTCGCTTGTTGTTTTTATTCGACAGAAAAACCCACCTATTGGCTAACCGACTCAGAAAAAATTCCCGATCTTATCGATTTTTTCGTTTCAAATGGTATTTACGATAAATTTATTAGAGTCGAAGAAAGTTTTGATCTCTCTTCTGATCACTCTCCGGTAATTTTATTACTTGGTGAAGCGTTGATCAAGAAAGAAGGACCTCCAAGACTTACTAGCAATAGAATAAATTGGGAGGGCTTTAGAAATGATTGCGGAACAAATATCGCCTTAAATGTATCACTTAAAACATCTTGTGAACTAGAGGACGAGGTTGATCGTTTCGTGGAAGCAATCCAAAGAGCGGCATGGAGAAACACTCCTTCTAGAAGCTATAAGATTAACCGCAACGAAAAGTATCCAAGTGATATCATTGAACTGGTGAGCGTGAAAAGAAAAGCACGAAAGAAATGCAAATCACTCGTGCACCGCAGCATAAAAAGATCCTTAACCGACTATGCAATCGCCTTAGAGATAGTATTCGGGAATTTAAAAGCAATAAGATAGCGACCTACCTTGAAAATCTCTCCACTGGAAGAGAATCAAATTATTCACTTTGGAAAGCGCTAAAGGATATCCGGAAACTTCAAATGCAAGCGCCACCAATTCGGAAAAACGATAGAACTTGGGCCAAGAGCGGCAAAGAAAAGGCGGAACTTTTTGCTTTGTACTTAGAAGATACGTTTAAACCTTTCGACGGCCCTTTGATAACGCCCGACTCCCCAGTCACGACATCTGACAACTTTAAAGTGAAAAAAAGTTGCATTAATTGAACTGAGGGAAGTGATTAAAAATTTAAAGACTAAAAAGGACCGGATTACGACTTGATAACGGCGCAGGTGGTCAAGGAATTACCGAATAAAGCTCTTATCAAACTGCTATATTTGATTAACGCTTCGTTCAGATTGCCATACGTTCCGAGACAATTTAAAGTCGCAGAGATTATAATGGTCCCGAAACCAGGCAAATCTTTGAATGAGAAGAAATCATATCGGCCTATTTCCCTATTTCCGGTTATCTCTAAAATATTCGAAAAACTACTTTCAAATTGACTACAACCCGTAATCAACGAAAGGTGTCTCATTTCTGACCATTAATTTGGATTTAGAGTCAAACATTCAACAATCGACCAAGTCCACAAAATAACTGACGTGATTGAGAAAACTCTCGAAGAAAAAAAGATTTGTTGTGGTGTATTTCTTGACGTCTCACAAGCTTTCGATAAGGTTTGGCACGAAGGTTTGGAGTATAAATTGCAACGACTACTGCCATGCCAACTCTTTCTAATTTTACGATCGTACCTCACCGAAAGACTTTTTCGTGTTAAGCACGGAAATGATTACTCTGAGTTCAAGGAGATTGCGGCCGGAGTCCCACAAGGAAGAGTTCTCGGCCCGCTTCTATATGTACTCTACACGCGTGATATCCCGCAGGAAAGAAACTGCGTCGTAGCCACGTTTGCGGACGATACGGCGATATTGACAACGGGCGATACAGTTGAAGCAGCAACTGGAAAGCTGCAACGAATTCTTGGCGTATTGTGCTGAACGAAAGCAAATCTACTCACGTCAACTTTACCTTCAAAAAAGTGGACAGATTACCCGTATATTTGAACTCGGCTCAAATACCATACGCGAACGAAGCAAAATATCTAGGAATGACTCTAGATGTTAAGCTTAAATGGAAATCGCACGTAAAAAGGAAACGCGACGAGCTCGAAAACAAATACACAAATGTACTGGCTACTCGGAAGACATTCGAAGTTGAGTCTACATAACAAACTGCTTATCTATAAGCAAGTGCTAAAGCCAGTGTAGACGTATGGTCTACAACTATGGGGTTGTACCAGGAAAAACAATAGAAACATCTTACAAACTTTTGAAAATAAAGTTCTTAGAACGATCGTTAGCGCACCGTGTTACGTACGTAACGAAGATATTCATCGGGACCTGGGAATTCCTAGCGTCGTCGAAGAGATAACAAATTTTGCTCGTAAACACAAAGATCGTGTCCACGGCCATTGTAACAGTACCGTCATTCAACTACTTGACGCGAACAATTCAATTCGTCGTCTGCAAAGGACAAAACCTTTTGACCTCGCGTCATAGTATATGCCGGTCATGAAAACAGCAGGAATTTCCATTGGAATTTAACCTGTCTAAAGCGCTACATTCTTTTTAAATTACATACGAACATCTTTTTGCAAAAATCACGAGTCTCGTAAGCGAAAATAAAACTGCTGGATAAGCGTCGGCTTAGTAGTAGTATTAATCTTGAAGAGTGGTGTTTTTATTGAGTAAAAATCTCACACTACCATAAGCACGCGCGGTCGGGCCTTATGGTGTCTTTAGAAGATTTTCACCCTCTCGGAAAAAAAAAACTACGAAAATGAGGACTACATCCCAATGATCAACAGGAACCTTCAAGTTGGCCAATCTGGGGACTACTTCGGTCGACATATCCAACAACTCCTTTATTAGCTCTGCTCGTTCTTGGGAAATAGATGCCAATTTAAACAAACACTTCAACTGGGTGTTCACTAAAAACGTTGATGATCGTACAGGTCCTTTAAGATTTCCCACGCTTTGGAATAATTCCCGCTATCCATACCCAGGTGAGCCAAAAGTTTATCAGCTTCACCAGGCACACTTAATTTTAAATAATGCATCTTTCGGATTTCAGACAGCGACGCATTGTGGTGAATTAAGGGGACAAACCAATCACGAAAGGTGCGCCAGGTCTCGTAGCTACCTGAGAAAACTGAAAAGATAATTTTTGGAAGCCTTATCTGCGCCGACCTGGACGTAGTTGGTACAACTTATGTGGTATCTTGCGGTTTGTCGTTCGGTACCTTCTTGGGAGCTTCTGCCATTTCAATAGAGTCAAGAAGATTGCTGCGATACTCGAAATAGCCTTCTCTGATTTTGTCGTAGATGGCCTCTACCGTCGCTTCCTTTTGCTCACCGCCATCAACCAACAAAGAAAGTTCTTTTGCATATTGAACTTGCGCTGTTTCCATAGTCTTTTCCAACATACACAACCGGCTATTCAAGTAATTCGCTCTACGCCTGGCTATACCTGTCTTAGCGAAATTCGCAATATCTTTCTCTTATTGTTTTAAAGTTTTTTCTAACTCGCTGTACTTCATTTTGTATTGCAATTCTTATAAACACACTTAGCAAAATAAAAATTCACTTACTTGTTAACTTTCAGCTGCTTGTTCCAGTCCTTTTCGTATTTCCACACTACCCACACTTTAGAAGAATAAACTGCGATAGCTGACAGAATCCCTCGATGAATCCAAACTTTATGGAGAAACTGCGATGCTGACGGAATCCCTCTATGTATCCAAACTTTATGGAGAAACTGCGGTGCTGATGCAAATGAAATCCTCGATATTTATGCAGGGTTCCAATCGATGAAAAGATGATTAAATTTTCCGAATCACTTAGTGTTCAATTTTAAAAAGGTGTAGAAGGACCAAATGCAGCAGATTCGGTCTCTCGAGGAATACTCCCATCAGCGCTTGTCTAAGCCACTTTGTGGTGGAACGGGCCCACGTTCTTAAGGTCCAAATGGGACTTCGAATTTCCAGAACAACCAGCTGACTTGAGCACAGATGAAGGGAAGAAGACCGTTCAAGCTTATCATGCCAACACTAACGTCACCGATAGTAGTCTTAGTCAGCTGCTTGATCGATCCTCTAGCCTTAGCCGACTCCTTAGAATACAAGTAACCTCCTACTGCAGAAGATTCGGAACAAATTCTCGAAAGCGGAGCTCAGAACGAACTCGGGGACCAATAAATCCTTCGGAATTCGAAACGGCAAGGTTCTGGCACGCTTAGCTCAAGGTGAAATGTTTCCGCAAGGGGTAGTGAAGACTAGAGGCATGGGTTCCCTGAGTCCTTTTACAGACGGTGACGGCATTCTTAGAGTCGGGGGAAGGCTTAAAAACGCCGATTTCTCCTATAATCAGCAGCATCCAATAATCATGGAACGAACGCATCACTACGCAAAACTGATCATCAGTGAGGCAGGACTCTTCATGGCTGCATCCAATTGATGTACCCCATCATCAATTGGATGGCGTCTTCGCAACATATATTGGATCTTCCAGTTGAAAAGAGCTGTTAAGAAACAAATTCACGGCTGTACAATCTGCTATAGGTACCGCAGCAAAATGGCTCACCAATTAAAAGGAGATCTCCCTAGCCCCAGGGTGAGGATCGCGAGGCCTTCCACACACACCGGGGTCGACTACGCAGGACTCATCGATATAAAAACATGGAAAGGCAGAGGAGCCAAAAGTTACAAGGGCTATTTGGCAATATTCGTCTGCCTGACAACAAAGGCACTTCATTTAGTTTGGTAGCCTTTAGAAAGTTTGCAGCGCGGGGAGGACTGTGCCACGAAAACAGCGACCGTGGGACAAATTTCGTTGGAGCCGAAGCGGAACTTAAACGGTTAATGGACGACGCAACTCAAGACTGGAAGGAGATAGCCGAAACTTTGGCAAGTCAAGGAACCGGGTGGAAATTCATTCCACCCGCTTCCCCCCATTTTGGAGGGTTATAGGAAGCGGGCGTAGAGTGTAAAATACCACATCAAAAGAGTTGTCGGGAATGGGACACTCACTTACGAAGAGCTGGCGACGCTTCTGCCACAAATTGAAGCTTGCCTTAATTGAACACCTTTGTGTGCCCTATCAGAAGGTCCTGATGACTTCCATGCCTTAACGCTAGCACACTTCTTAATCAGTCAAGACGTTCTTACTCTTCCGGAACCGAATTTAGCATCGGGAAAAATTGAAAATTGAATTGAAATTGAATAAATTCAGCCCATCCAGGAAACACAAAAACATTCATCCATACATTCATTCATTAAAAAAAAAAATTTCATAACACATCAAACACATTTTCAAATACACGGATGGTAACTTGTTCACACCACTGTCATCAAACAAAACATAATTCAAACACACTTAAATCTAAAACCAAAATCACTGAAAAATCACACTCAACCAAACTCGTCCGTATAAACTGTGGCTCAAAACAAATACACACTTTCATACAGTCCACTACACTGCACTCACTCATTCACTCAATCACCAAATACCACACACAAGAAACCATTCAACCAACTCAACATACACACCCATTCAAACGCATTTCTTCAAACACCCAACTACTGAAGAACTCCATTCATCATTCACCACACACGCACACGCATGCACATCATCGATGGACGTCAGCAAAGTTTAGCTCAGAATATTTTTATTATATTTTATACAATGAATTACTACATATATACTATAATTTATCTTACTCACCTGGATTACATTGGATTAAAAAACTTTAAATTTAATAAAAATTATCACACGATTTAATACACGCACCACCGAAATTAATCGACCGTGTACACATGTACGTCGCATATGAAAGTACACCAAAAGCAATACTGCAGCAGGAGAACTTTCCATCATCGGATTCTGCGACAACACCAGCTGGGCATTGTCATCGCAGCAACAACAACAACACGCAAGCTGCAATCAGCGATCGTTACCCTCATATAACAGCGAGAGGGTAAACAAAATAAAGAACGAAAACTCACCGCCGCTCGCAAATGAACGGGATCATGTGAGATTCACTGCTTAAATAATTGAGAGGCATTCTGCAGTAGATTTGTCCGTTACCTTCTCTTGTGTCACAGTTCGCACTTTATCATATGCAATAATCTGTTGTTTTTTTTCATGTACATAAACGCATGCATTGTACACAAACAATTTAGGCAGCACATCAGCGGCAACAAGGATAGCAGAACAGCATAAATGTAACAAGCTGATAGAAGACTGAAGAAGCATCCTGATGATCTTCGATCGTCGGTGGGGGGAGAATGTTTACGTTACGTACAATGACCACAGACTGACGTCAGCATGAGATAAAGCGCGGAATTCACCCACGCATGAAAATTCCCCATGTGGGGAAACAACTGTCATTAAAGAAGTGTATAAAAACCTGATATCAAATGTTAAAAAACGGATTCGGTTATAACGTTCTTAGAAAGTGGTTTTGTTTTATTATCAGTTAAATTCGGTTAATTTACAGAGTTTACCCGTTTCTTTATCTCGGTTCAAGTCCCGAATAAATACTGTATGTAAATTTAGTATAAATAGACAAATTTCAATAAAGGGATGGAGTCGCATCGGAACAGTTACCCAAGAATTTCATTCTACTTCAAGTGAGTCTACTTGAAGAGCTGTTCAGCGAATATAAAGCATAATCGATACACGAATCGACTTGTGCATTCTCCAACTAGTCTAGGTTTATGCACCTACAACTAAATTCCTTGAAACAATACTGGATAAAAATATCCAGCTTCAACATTTGGCGACCGTGACAGAACAGAAGGTCCAAAATTTAATTAGAGACGCGTGAACGGGGCTATTACATCGTTCAGCGGTTTTTCTTGCGACACTGGGCCAAAATATTCTTCTCAGGTTGCGACTAGTACGAGATCAACAGGCACAAGAAAAAGGAAAAGCTTAACAGATCTTAAGCATGGATCTTGATGTCTATACCCAACAACAGGAAAAGCTTGGAGGGGCAATCCTTCAGCTATGGAGAGATCAGAAGAAAGATGGCGAAGAAAGGAAGCATAAAACTCGTGGCTCCCAGCAAGAGTTTCAACAACGTCTAATTCAACTGGAGGAGCTTTGAAAATAGTTCGATCAAACTGACAGTACCATAAGGGCAATCTGTGAATTTTTTTTTTTTTTTTATATAATTTGCACGTGTGAAAGGGTTTATGAATACCCTTATACTAATTTTAGGACATAGGCGTATTTGAGGAAAGGGGAAGAGACAGAGAGAAAGAGAGATTGGTGTAGTTGGTTTGAAACTCAGCTGGTATTAATTTTCAATGAACTCCAAGGGTGGCTGTCCAGATAACTGGGGAGCTTGTTTGTTTTTGCTTTTGTCGTTGCTCATGATTCACAGTATTTTTTTCCATCCTCCTGATGTCATCATCACGATCAAGTTGCATTTTAGCCATATGACCTCCCTAATGCCAGTGTTATGACTTCGCAGTAGAATTGACATAAGCTTTCGCAATTGATGGACTTTTTATTTATTTCATGCGGAATAAATAGATGATTATTGACATCAGGATTTGAACCGTGAACCTGTAGCGTGACAAGCGATGATGTTACCACTACACCAGGGCCACCCATACTTCCTAGAGGCGGGGAGGATGGAGCCAATTCTCAGACTATTCCCAAAAAAGTTGACATTTTTGGAAACACATTCGTACCTCCTAAGAAAGGCGAAGGGATGCCAACTAGGGCATTTATGGAGGAAGCGGCACACCCAACGAACCCAGCATTAGTGTTGGCGCCGTTTCAAAAAATACCAAAGGGCTAACAGTACTCCACGGTGGTTTGACGATGATGTATCGAAGCTTGAAAGACGATTTAACACAGGAAACGTCCAGGAGTACTTCGATATGCAGGAACGGGTTACAGCAGCATTGCTAGAGATTTACGTACACTTGGAAGGTTTAACTCAGATGTTACGAACCCAACCACAACGATGAAGATGCGAAGGTAAAGTTGTCAAAGTTTGATGGCAATTACCTCAAATTTGCGGATCTATGCACGGAAATGATCCATAATCAGCAAATGTCTGACAAAAGTCGAGCCTAACTGGAGAGGCTAAAAGGTTGGTGCGCTATCTGTCCATGTCGATTGCCAACTACGCTGCAGCATGGAAATTAATAACCGGGAGATACGATAATCCGCGAAATCCGAATGCGCAAGCTGGAAATGCTAGATCTATACGCAGTTTACATGATACAATACGAGAATGTTTACTTGGACTGCAGGGGTTGAAGGTAGATACAAGTAGCTGGGATCCAATCCTGCTTCATCTTTTACTCAAGAAATTGGATAAGGATACCCATACACTTTATGAGCAGTGTTCTTGAGTTTCTGGAAAATCGTTTCCAATCCCTGGAAGCGTTAGGGACTAAGGACAAATTGGAGGATAGCAGACTAAACAAGCCAGCTTCTAAGACGTTATTGGTAGTGGTACCTCATCAGATGGTTTGTTCATCATGCTAGGGCAATCATCCACCATAAAAGTGCCCTAAATTTTTAGAGTTAACATCATCAAAAAGATTGAGTCTGTTCAAACTAGGAAATCGGTGCGTCAATTGCTTAAGATCCGGCACTTTGCGACCAATTGCAGTTCAGTATATCAGTAACACGTTGCTGCATCTAGAAGCTGATACCAATCGTACATCGAAAAATATACAAGAAAAGGGAAGAGTATCTACAGCCGTTCAACCAATAGCTACATCGACCGATACCAACACAGTGAGGAGCGCGTTATCAATGCTAAACCAACACCGTGCCTTGGTTATATTTGGAACTGCCAGAGTTAAGATAATAGGACCTAAACAACAATTTTTGGATTGCCGGCGCTATTGGATATAGGATCCCAGATTAACCTCATCAGCCCAAGAGTGGTAAAGGCACTAAACTTAACACCGGAAGTTGACTCCCTTCTCATAGACGGAGTAGGCAAAGGAAAGCAAGAATCAACCCAGCGAGTAAATGTTAGACTGCAAACCAACACAACCAACTATTCCTCGAGGGTTGAAGCATTTGAACTCAAGTTTTTTCATGGAAGATCCCAGGGAATATCACGCTCGACGATCCCGGTTTTAACCGAACGGACAAAATAGACTTGTTGTTATGTGTCGAATTCTATCACAAGTTGCTAACGGTCGGACAAATTAAGCTTAGAGATGGTCTACCAATATTACAAAATACGGTCTGGTAGGGTTGTAAGATCTTCCGCTACAACAGTCATGTGTGGAATATGCAGAAAAGATGAACCATTGTCATTCTGCCGACTGGAAGAAAGTGCAGAAAATACAACCAACTTAACTCCAGCTGATCAAAAATGCGCAAGGTACTTTGACAAAACATTCCAGCGGGACAAGCCGAATGGAAGATTTATAGTGAGCTTGCCTTTTGCACGCCAACCTTTAAGATTAGGTGAATCTAGGGAGATAGCTCTATGAAGATAGTACTATAGTACTGTGACCAAACTCAGGGTAGTGTTCGACGCATCGATGAAAACATTATCCAATACCTCATTAAATGTCTTGTTGCTACCTGGTCCTACAATACAAGACGACATCTTCTCGATACTTTAACGCTTCAGAGCATCATGCTTTATTTATTTATCTATTAATTTATTTGTTTAGTTATGTTTATATATTTATTTATTTATTCATTTATTTACTAATTTATTTAAATATTTATTATCTGATATTTATTTGTTTACTTATTATTTGTTATTTATTTAATGTGAACAAATTGTTTTTTTTTTACATTGGAGAGTTTTCCTCGTATTTTCCTCCAAATTATAAAATTATAAAATAATTTAAAAAAACCTATTACAAATAAAATACACAATGTTTTAAAAGAAAGATAATTACATAGCTATCAAATCTCTAAATTGTAAAATGTGCGGTAACAATACTAATGTAAACACAATTATACGAAATAAAAAGATCTATGTATCTATCTATCTATCTATCTATGCTTTGTCGAGATGATGTACCCATAAATCATTGTAAAAAAGGAGGATCGAGACTACCAACTGATATTTTGGCGGAATGGACCGGATCAAGAATTGAAATGCTATCAGCTAAACACGGTAACGTACGGTACCAAATCTTTTTTTTTTATAATTTGCAGGAGAAGAGACAGAGAGGAAGACAAATTGGTGTAGTTGGTTTGAAACCCAGGTGGTAGTTAAGTTTCAAAGTATCACTGTACTCCAAGGGTGGCTGTCCAGATAACTGGGGAGTATTTTTGTTTTGTTTTCGCTATTATTGTCGTTGCTTATGATTCACAGTATTTTTTTCAATTCTCCTGATGTCATCATCACGATAGAGTTGCATTTTAGCCGTAAGACCATCCTACTGCCAGTGTTACGCTTTCACAGTAGAGTTGTCTTAGCTTTCGCAAGTGATCGACTTTTTTATTTATTTCATGCGAAATAAATAGATGATTCTTGACATCAGGATTCGAACCGTGAATCAACAGCGTGACAAGCAATGATGTTACCACTACACCACGGCCACGCAACATCTGTTCCGTATCTAGCAACACGCTGTGTTCGACAACTTGCCACGGAAAACTCACATAAGTTTCCATTCTGGGTCAAAATCTTGTCGAATGACTTTTACATGGATGACGTTAAGTTCGGCTCTAACAGCCTATCAGAAGCCGTCGCCATGCAAAACAATTAGTTCAAATTTTGCAATCAATCAAATTTAACCTTCGAAAGTGGTGCAGCAATATACCACAGCAATCACATTCCAGCGAACGACCAAGCTACACAATCTAATGTTCAATTTAAGGAATCGCAAACAGTAAAAACCTTGGGGCTTATTTGGAATCCACAAACAAATGAATTCCTAATCAATTCAGCATTGCAAGTAAACAACCGAATCACGAAAAGAACAGGCTTATCGGAAATTGCGCATATTTTTGATCCACTAGGAATCGTGAATCCAATTACAATCACGGCGAAAATATTCATTCAGCAGCTATGGAAGCTGAAGTTTGATTAGGATGATGCCTTATCAATGGAGCTCCACACCACGTGGCACAATTTCCGAAAGCATTTAGTGGCAATAAGGGATATAAAAATTCCCAGACATCTATTCTCAAAACAAATCCCAAGGAAAATCCAGATGCACGCGTTTGCAGATGCCTGAGAAAAGGACTGTGGTGCCTATTAGGTCAATTAACAATGACGATACGATAACGACCCAGCTTCAATTAAACGGGGAATGAATCAGGATATCATTACTGCAACTACTATACTACGATTCGTACTCTGTGCAGCCAAGTTGACAACGGAGCTCACCGATCGGGTTAGAAGGGACCTAGGGCTAGGAGAATTTGAAATATACTTCTGGACAGATTCAGAGATCGTGTTAGCTTGGATAAATAGCAAGGCATCTAGCTACCACAGCTTCATAGCAAATCGAATAAGATCAATCAGAAGTAAGACTACTCCTCAGCAGTGGCGGCATGTACCGACTAAGCAGAATCCGGCAGACATCATATCAAGAGGAATATCTGCTTCAAAACTCAAAACCTGTACAATGTGGTTTTATGGGCTTTTATATCTATATGGCCTAGAGAATACCTGGCCAAGAGAATTCGAAGCAAAGAACACGAACATGGAGAAAGAGAAGTCAAAAATAGTAATCTCATATGAAACAAGTATCATCAATAGAATTGTCATCATAACTCATTAGGGCGTTTACAGCGAATCATAGCCTATGTAGCTCGATTCATCCATAATTGCAAGTACAAAGATCGAATGCATCGATTTACAGAACATCTTTCTTGAAAAGAAAGAGACAACACCACTCATATGATATTGAAGGAAGTGCAGCATCAGGTGTGGAAGGAAGAGCTCAAGCAACTATGGAAAATATGTCAGCAGTCAAAGCCCACTCAGTATTCTGTCTCCAGTTTTGGACGGGGAAGAGATTCTTCGTGTTAGAGGGCGCTTAGAAACAGCTGAACTAGATTACGATGCCCCAAGCACTATATAATCATGATCTCAGTATTCTTCTGATGCAGGAGATCCATCTGAAAAATCTGCACGTCGGGCCATAGGGATTGCTGGCAACTGTAAGTTAGAAATATTGGCCTATGAAAGGAAAAACTATGGCGAGGTCAGTAGTGCAAAAATGCACTCGTTGTGCCAGAGCAAAACCCAAGTTGATGAAGCAGATAATGGGAAATTTGGCGGTAGCACGAGTCCAACCGGCCAAACCCTTTTTGAACGCAGGGGTAGATTTTTTCGGATCAGTGTGGATTCACTTCAAGATCAGAGGCAAGCAGCCCCGCAACACCTACGTTGCAGTATTCTGTTGTTTCGCAACCAAAACCACTCACTTTGAAGTAGTAGCAGATCTAACTACAGAAGCATTCATAGGGACTCTCAAACGTTTCACAAGGAGGAGAGAACATTTTCAAAACCTCTACTGCGACAATGTGACAAATTTTGTTGGAGCAAGAAACCAACTCATAGAAATCGAATCGTCACTACATTTGCCTTCGTCAAAGGAAAAAATTATCTCGTTCTGCACGGCTAGGAGTACGGATATTCATTTCATTCCACCGAGAACCCTCCACTTTGGTGGCCTGTGAGAGGCTGCTGTTAAACCAGCTAAACATTTTCTGAAACGAAATGTACTTTCCTCGAACCCAACTTATGAAGAGCTTGAAATGTTGATGATAGAGATAGAAGCAATTCTTAATTCCAGGCCTCTGACTCTCTGTTATCAGACCCCAACGATCTTACTGTCCTGACTCCGGGACATTTACTAATTGGGGAACCATTAGCATCCACAATTAATGCGCGAGCCGAAAATGTAAGGATCAGTCTCGGCAACAGATGGAAGACAATCACCGCAATTAAGACGCAATTTTGGCAACGCTATTCACATTTGTTTTTTGGTTTGTTAATGAAGGTGAAAATCTCGAAAGACGCAGAGGGGTTAGAAACCCGAAGCAGTGTGGGATTCTAACCGCACTAAAAACACCTCCTTGATAATGATCAATCAAAAAAAGATCGACAAATGATTTTATTTCCAACGTTTAGTTGCATTTGAGAGGGTATTATAATTTAAATACTTGCTCTCATAATTGTCAGATTATAAGTTCATGAGGTTTTATTCTTCTTAATCTACGAATATTATTTCGTATATTTAAGACATCTTCTATTGAAGGATTTATATGCATCTGCAGACGCACGTTGTGACGAATTGCGTTCATTTTAATTTCTTGCGTTACCGGATCTTCAAATCACGATGCAAGTCAATATTTCTAATGTACCATGGGGCATTTACTATTCCCCAAAGAACTTTATTTTGAAAAGTTTGTATTATTTGTACATTGATTTTTTTTGTACAACCGCATAATTGGACACCATATGTCCAAACAGGTTTTAATATCTGGTTATATAATAAGATTTTGTTCTCAATGGACCCTTCTGAATTATGTCCTAACAACCAATAGAGTTTTCTATATTTAATATTTAACTCCTCTACTTTCTTTTTTACATGTTCCGTTTAGTATACAGATTCATACCCAGATACTTAGCCGTGTTAGAATAAGGAACTACTTGATTATTAATAAATAACAGGAACGTTCGTTATTTTTTTATTTGTAAAGTTGATATGGGTGGACTTAGACTCATTAAGTTTCATTCGCCATCGTTTCGTCCAATCACATATCTCGTTCACTGAGTTTTGTAGCTTTTCTGTTGCTGTGGCCATGCATCCATCAGTTGATAGAAGAGCAGTGTCGTCTGCGTATGTGGCTAACATTGTATCATTCGCATGTGGAATATCACTAGTATATAGTAAATATAGGGTAGGGTCTTGAAAACTTCACTGTGGAAAACCTGCTTGTATTTCTTTAAGTTCAGAATACGCTGAACCATAGCGAACTCTAAAGAATCTATTAGCTATATATGACTTAAGTATCTCATAGTATTGTCTAGGTAGATCCCTATGTAGTTTGTATTCCAAGCCCTTATGCCAAACTTTATCAAAGGCCTGAGCAATGTCTAGGAGTATTGTAGAACAAATTTGTTTTTCTTCTAGTGCTTTTTCTATAACATTAGTTATACGATGCACTTGGTCTATTGTCGAGTGCTTATTTCTAAACCTGAACTGATATGTGGGAATAAGCCTTATTTGCTCTACGATTCTATCCAGCCTTTTAAGAAGCAGGTTCTCGAAAATTTTTGATAATATCGGTAAAAGCGATATTGGCCTATATGAGGTAACTTCTGTTAGGGGTTTACCTTGTTTAGGTATAACAATAATTTCTGCTATTTTCCAGTGATGTGGGACATATCTTTGTGTAAAACAGACATTGATTATAAGCTTGAGTTTTAACAATACTACGAAGTGTAGTTCTTTCATGTGCTAATCTGTCTTGTCGAAACATAAGGGATTACGTCTTCATCTATTTTATCAGAGAATTCTAGTTCATTTGCCACGCTAGGTGGAAAAGGTTTAAACATCGAAAAAAGGGGATCCTGCGCTTGAGGTCTCTTTAAATGATTGGCAGCCTTCCAGAGGAAGTAGTCTGTGGCTTTATCAACAGTTAAGTTACAAAGGTAATTAGTTAAGGATCTATTTTTAAATTCACTGATACTTTTTTTGAGTTTGTTATTCAGTCTATTAAACACAACTTTATCATCGGGATATCTTGTCATTTGCCACATCCTGCGAGCTCTTCTCTTTACTAATATTAATTCCGTAATTTCTGAGGGATATTTTACCGATGCTTGTTTTTTTTGTTGATAGGTCGGTGTACTATCTTCTGCTGCCTGTTGTATATCGGCAATGAATTGTTCCACTTTGATGTCAATATGGTTTGTTGTGGTCAGAGGGGATCTAGGTTAATAAATCCTTCGAGTAATTCTCTGAATATATACCAGATCGTTCTTTTGTTGGTAAGTTTTACATTTATTATCTTTTGTATTGTAATATGCAAGCTACGGCTCGAGTAGATAAAACAATTATTCTGTGAAATTATTTCTTTATTTTCGAGTCTATAGAACAATTCAGGTTCACACTATTCTTCGCAATTCTTTTCTTACAAGGTCTCTGTCCTCTCAAATCACTTTATCTCCTTTCAATTACTTAATTCACAAATCCAAACTAATTACTTCTTCTTCTTAAATCTCAACTTTCAATTTATCACAGAATTACAACTTCGCCCACTGCACACTTTTCTAATCTCTTCGCCACAGTTTAAAAACTACTGTTGCTTTCTCAATCGCCATCTGTCCTTATATAGCAGAAGTTTCTGATTGCCAGAAACTTCTAGCAAATTCTTCGACCACTGGAACAAGAGAAATAATTCTTGCAGTTATAATTCCCTTTTATCCCTGATATTATTCGTCTCTTTCGTTGACATGAGCTGTGGAGACTTCGTCCCAGACACGAACCTCGAATGAAAGGACAGTTCGAACCAAAATTCTGCCAGAATGAAAAGTCACTTCGGAATTTGTTGCGTCATATTTTTAGGGGGCGTAGTTATTATTATGCTACACTGCCCCCCTCTTAGACGTGTTCGTCCCGAACAAGTGCATCCTCATTTCGGCCATTGTATCGACTCAGTCGGTCCACATGAACCACTTTCATTTTGGCCCTCGGTCCTCGCTGGATGCGGTAGACAACATCGTTGATGCGGGTTACTATTCTGTAGGGACCTTCCCAGTTCCGCTGTAATTTAGGTGATTTCCCCTTTTGGCGATGGGGATTATACAGCCACACCAGATCTCCTTCCTGGAATCCTGACGTTGTTGCCTTGGCATCATACCTGGTCTTCATGCGGTCGCTCGTCATCTTAATCTGGCTTCTGGTCCTTTGGTGTATGTCCCTAAGCTTTTCCCTAAGGTCCGCCACGTACTCTTCTTCATTTCTGGGCTCATTGGTAGGAGATCCAAATTTCACCTCACTAGGTAAACGAGCTGTTCTACCAAATAAGATTTCGAACGGCGTATGTCGAGTAGTGCTATGCACGGCACTTCTATAGGCCATCAAAAACAAGGGAATCTGCCGGTCCCAATCCCGTTGGTAGTCACCTACGACCTTCGAGAGATGTTCGTCCAAAGTCCTATTGAAACGCTCCACCATACCGTCCGACTGTGGATGAAGCGGGGTTGTCCTTGTCTTTTTGATTCCGAGTAGTTGACACATCTCTTGGAAGATTCTTGACTCGAAGTTCCGCCCTTGGTCAGAATGCAATTCCAAGGGCACACCGAATCTGCTAACCCAATTGTAGACGATCTGCTCCGCCACGGTTCTGTCTTCCTGGTTAGGGATCGGAAACGCTTCCGGCCACTTACTGAAGTAGTCCATCACTACGAGTATATACCGATTACCATTGTCGGTTTCCGGAAAGGGACCTGCGATGTCAATGGCGATTCGTTCGAAAGGTGTTCCCACGTTGTATTGGTGCATCTTACCTCGAGTTTTGATTCTCGGACCCTTGCTAGCTGCACACACGTCGCATTTTCTGCACCAGTCTTCGATATCTTCCTTCGCTTTTAACCAATAAAAACGTTCTCGTACCTTTTCTAGCGTCTTATTCACTCCCAAGTGGCCTCCGGTCGCCCCGCCATGCATTTCCTGTAACACCTCCTTGACCCTCGTCCGCGGTACGACAAGCTGCATTACAAACGACTTTCCGTCGGAGGATTCCCATTTTCTTCTCAGAACACCTTCTTGGACATGGAGGGAGTCCCACTGCGCAAAATATGCCTTTAAGGTCGGGCTTCTGTGGGAGATGTCCTGATGATCCGGTTTCTCCATGTTCTCCTTCCAGGCCAGAATCGGCTCGATATCCGGGTCTTCCTTCTGAGCGTTCCGGATCTCAACTACGCTCCAGCCGGCGATAGGTTCGGCTCTCATTCTTTGGATGGAAACCAGCTCCCGTTCTTCCTGACGCGCACAATGTTTACAATCCGTTCTGCATGGTCTCCGGGACAGTGCATCCGCATTAGAGTGGAGTTTTCCTTTACGATGCTGTATTTCGTAGTCGTAGATTTGCAGCCTTTCGATCCATCTTGCGACCTGACCCTCAGGACTCTTGAACTGTAATAGCCATTTTAAGGCTGCATGGTCTGTGCGAAGAACGAACTTCCTCCCGTAGAGGTATTTGTGAAAATGGTTCGTAGCCAAGATCAAAGCTAGAAGTTCTCTCCTTGTCACGCAGTAGTTCCTTTCTGGCTTAGAGAGCACCTTGCTAAAGTACGCAACCACCTTCTCTTGGCCGTCATGCACCTGGGAGAGTACGGCTCCTACCCCGACATTACTAGCATCTGCATCCACAATGAACGTTTCCCCGGGAGTGGGGTAAGCCAGTATCGGGGCATCGCATAGCCGTTGTTTAAGTGCCTTGAAGCTCTTCTCACACTCAATTGACCATTTGAATTGTTTTCCCTTTTCCGTCAACTGGTGCAGGCTCTTTGCGATCCCGGCAAAATCCTTCACGAACCGTCTGTAGTAGGTGGCTAGGTCCAGGAAGCTCCATTGTTGGTGTTTATCTTTGGGGACTGGCCAGTTTTTCACCGCTTCGACCTTCTCTGGATCGGTTCTCACTCCTTTCGCTGAAATTATGTGCAACAAGTACTTGACTTCTGCTCTAAACAGGGTGCACTTCTTGGGGTTGAGCTTCAGGTGGGCACTTCGAAGCCTTTGAAACACATCCCTTAGATTGTCTCGGTGTTGCGCAAACGTTTTTCCTACGACGATGACATCATCCAAGTATACCAAACAGGTTTTCCATGTTAACCCTTGCAGGACACATTCCATCAATCGCTCGAAAGTCGCCGGAGCATTGCACAGCCCGAATGGCATTACCGTGAATTGCCATAGCCCATTTCCTGCGGTGAAGGCGGTTTTCTCCCGGTCTTCTGGATGGATCTGTACCTGCCAGTAGCCACTCTTCAAGTCGAGAGTGGAAAACCATCGGGCTCCTGATAGTGTGTCTAGCGTGTCGTCAATCCGTGGCAGAGGATAGCTGTCTTTCTTGGTGACGTAATTGAGCTGCCGATAGTCCACGCAGAACCGCGTGCTGCCATCTTTCGTCTTAACCAGTACAACCGGTGATGCCCACGGACTTTTGGAACTTTCAATCAGACCTTCTTTCTCCATTGCCGACACCATCTCTGCAACTTCTGTCTGCTTTGCCAATGGAAGGCGCCTAGCGGGCTGACGAATTGGTCTAGTATCACCAGTGTCTATTCGATGTTGTACCAGGTGTGTTCGGCCATATTCTCCGTCCTGTGAAGCAAATACATCAGCGTACTCATTGATAAGATTCTCTGCCATAGTTCGCTGCTCCTGATTCAGGTCACTGGACTGGAGAATCGTCTCTCTCGTTTCCGCTGTCCAAGGTGATGGGAGAGGTTTTGGAGCATCATGTTCAGATATTGTTGCGACGGCGGTAATCGGCGTGCATTTTCCAGTCACCTCCCCTCACCTTAGTTTGACAGTGTGTGGTCTTGTGTTCAAAACTCTCACTGGAACCATGGTGTTCTTTGGTTCGACTAACGTCTTTCCCACGATGTAGTGTAGTTGAGAATTCTTCTCTGGGTCTGGTTCTACTATGTAGAATCGGTGGCTCCCAAGATCACCTTCCAGCTTCGTCCAAATGATTGTCTCTGAAGACGGCGGCAAAACTTCGTCTTTGCTGATGACTGTCCTGAGAGTTACGGTATTCTCGTTTCCGTACACCATCGGAATCTCCACATTTCGATACCTCAGTACTTGCATCCCGATGTCCAAGATTACTTCATTTGCTTTCATGAAGTCTATTCCGATGATGCACTCGTCGCATATATCTGCCACCAGAAACGCATGGGAGAACGTCAGTCCTGCCAGAGTAATCGTAAGACGAACTTCTCCAAATACCTTCGCCATTTCCCCTGTTGCAGTCTTCAGGCAGTAGCTGTTGGTGTTGTGCAGCCAGGAGCTTTTGACGATATCTCTTCTTACAATGGAGGCGGTGGCACCTGTGTCGATGGTGGCTACGCACTTCTTCTTGTTGATTACTGCCTCCACTGTCAGGCTCTTGTTACCCCGTTTGGTTTGCGAAACTTGAATGGTGGTCCTGGGGGCCTCGATTCCAGTAACCAACTTCTGCCCCGCGAAGTTGGTCCTTACGCATTTCCCGACTGCTGGTTTTGGGAAGTCTGACTGACAGGATGGATGTTATCACCGCCAGATGCTTCCTCTCTGCTTCTCCTACTTCCGCAATGTGGGCAATTTCCTCGTCTAGGTGCACTTCTGCACTGCCGTTGTAGGTGTCCGGTTTGGTTGCAATTCCAGCAACGGATTTGACTTCCGCGAGCTCTGTCTTCATCCATGACGGCTGTTCTCTGGCATGAGCATTCCACGACGGACATTTCCCTGACACGGTGTATTCCCTGGTATGCTTGGTCCGCAGCCTTCATTGACAAAGCGAATGCCAATGCCTCGGGGAGTATTCGCTTTTCAGCCATCCTTACAGCCATTTGCAGTTGTCTGTTCTCTATGGCCTGAATAAAAGCTTCCACCGCCATTTCGTTGATAAGCTCCTCACCGGCTTTAGGGTATGAAAGATGGGCTAGTCGCTCTATATCCGCTTGCAACTGTTGGAGCGTTTCCCCCCTTTTCTGGACTCGACTACGCAGCTGGACCCTGTACACCTGCTGCATGTGTTCATCCCCAAACCGCATCTCGATAGCCTGAACCAGAGAATCGTAGTTCTGCTGTTTATCTTCCGGGATGGTCTGCAAGAGCTCCGCAGCTGGACCCCTCAGTGCAAGTGTGAGTGCAATGGACTTCTCTTCATCGTCCCAGCTATTGGTCATTGCGGCCGCTTCGAATTGCCTTTTATAAATTGGCCATGATGCTTGGCCATCGAAGATAGGAGGCTGCATCTCCTTTCTTCTCAGACCGTCAGTGGAATATTCCCGTGCTTTCTGTCTCTTCACATTGCTGAGCTCCTTAGCAAGATTTTCGACTTGCTTCCCTACTATCTCGAATTGCGTATCCACTTTTTCAAACTGAGTCTCTATTTTCCCGAACTGAGTTTCATGTTTCTCAAAATTTTCATCGAATCTAGTTTCGACTTTTCCGAGTTGCGTCTCGACCTTCTCGATTTTCTCTTCGATCACTTCGAATTTGGATTCCAAGTTCTTGTTTTGCTCATCAAGTTTACTTTCCAGAGCATCTAGAGAATTCTTTTGTTCGTCCATTGCTTTCTTTTGTTCATCCAGCTTAAGTTCTAGAGAATTCTTTTGTTCGTCCATTGCTTTCTTTTGTTCGTCCATTGCTTTCTTTTGTTCGTCCATTGCTTTCTTTTGTTCGTCCATTGCTTTCTTTTGTTCATCCAGCTTAAGTTCTAGAGAATTCTTTTGTTCGTCCAGCTTAAGTTCTATAGAATTCCTTTGGTCTTCTATTGCTTTCTTTTGTTCGTCCATGACTAACTTAAGTTGCAGGAGCAGACTCGTTATACCCGGGTCGGCTGCTGTACTTGCTGGTTCCTCTTCCACGTCAAACTCTACGTCGTGCGGATTTACACCTTCCTGCGTTACTGCTTCTTCCAGACGAATCAGCAGGTCATCTTTTCCCCCAGTTGTGTCGAGGTTGCGCTTACTGAGTTCTGCCTTTAGTTGAATTATAGTTAGTTTTCCCAATTTGCGACCCATTTTGCGCAACTATTAACTCAACACGGAAATGGTTTTTTTTTTTCCAATTTCACACCACAATAGTTATTCACAGAATAAGTTTTATCCCGCTTCTGACACCAATGTAATATGCAAGCTACGGCTCGAGTAGATAAAACAATTATTCTGTGAAATTATTTCTTTATTTTCGAGTCTATAGAACAATTCAGGTTCACACTATTCTTCGCAATTTTTTTCTTACAAGGTCTCTGTCCTCTCAAATCACTTTATCTCCTTTCAATTACTTAATTCACAAATCCAAACTAATTACTTCTTCTTCTTAAATCTCAACTTTCAATTTATCACAGAATTACAACTTCGCCCACTGCACACTTTTCTAATCTCTTCGCCACAGTTTAAAAACTACTGTTGCTTTCTCAATCGCCATCTGTCCTTATATAGCAGAAGTTTCTGATTGCCAGAAACTTCTAGCAAATTCTTCGACCACTGGAACAAGAGAAATAATTCTTGCAGTTATAATTCCCTTTTATCCCTGATATTATTCGTCTCTTTCGTTGACATGAGCTGTGGAGACTTCGTCCCAGACACGAACCTCGAATGAAAGGACAGTTCGAACCAAAATTCTGCCAGAATGAAAAGTCACTTCGGAATTTGTTGCGTCATATTTTTAGGGGGCGTAGTTATTATTATGCTACAGTATTAACATGCCGTTGACCGTCAGGATTACGAGTGAATGATCCGACGACAGATCAACACTGTTTTCAACTTTTACTTCTTTTTTATTGATTTCTTTCATTATGAAGAAGTCAATAAGATCTGGTGTTTTCGCTGGCTCAGATGGCTAATAAGTAAGCGATCCAGTCGAAATGAAATTTCGCCCGGCTTTGTAAAGCTTCCTGCCTTTTGTCGTTATTAATCTTGACCAACAGTTGGTGCGTTTTGCATTGAAATCACCTCCAATGATAAAGCTGTTGCCTAGAGTTCAGAAGAGGTCATTAAGATCTTCCTCTGTCGGCGAATACCTAGGTGGGCAGTATATGGCAGCTCAAATGTTTATTGTCGCTGCTTGAATGGTTTGTTTTGCTATTTTTGGCAATGCATAATGTTCCAAACTACTTTTTACAATTACAACACTACCTCCCTTAGTACTGTCAGCTGGATGGGTAGAGTGGTAACAGAGATACCCTGGGATTCCAATCTTTGTTCCCTGTTTGAAATGGCTTTCAGAAATCAGGCAAACATCAATGTCTTCATTGCATAGAAAAGCCTGAAATTCAGAGATATGTTGGACTAAACCGTTTGCATTCCAGATTGCGACTTTCAGATTTTTAATCATTATTACTATGTTGATTTTTTCCTGTTTAAACTTCTTTCGTTAGTAGCTCAATTATTTTATCTTGGTTATCCAATCTTTGGATAATAGTAAAGAGCATTTCCTTTACTGATATTTATTCTTCTTTTCGTGTGTTTTTAACAATTTCGGAATACGATTTGTTATTTACAGCTGACGTGTTTGCTTTAGAAGCAATTGATCTTTTGTCTACTTTATTGTTTACAACATTTACTTGTTCGTCATTTTTTATTTTTAAACGAGTTTTATTTTTGCTTGCTAGTAGCTCTGTTCTTCCTTTCTTGGTATTCTTTCGCGATCGGGCAACCTCTGTGTTGCAACGCAACATGCATCCAAGCGTTCAAGAAATATCGAACTTGCATTTGCCGTCGTAAAAAAGCTTTACAACAAGAACATCAAACAAATCAAATAAAAGTGCAACAACAAATGCATAGACAAGCAAAATTCTATGATTGCGTCATCTCCATCTCCCACTAATCGCGATCGACAACAAATGTTAGCGGGGGGTGTGATGTTAGCGGGGGGTGTGTTAGTGGTCAGCTAGAGGAACTGGACAATGACCGATTGCAGTGACGATGGCGGTGGTTCTTCATAGCAGTGCATGGACCTGGACTAGATGCGGGATTTGGAGTTCAACAAACGCAATGCAGTGCCAAGGCCATTGAATCTGCTGCTTTCTTTGTAACCATTTGAGAGGAAGGTTTTTATTCTCAAAGTTACCAGCACCGGAGTTAGTCGGTTAAAATAAAAATAAAACAAAGTAATAAGTTGGACTTTTAATTTTGTGTTCGGTTTTACTGTCTAGGGTTCAGTCGCGTTTATCGGTCTAAACAATCAGTAATTTTTTTTTGCTAGTGTCCTTGCGATATACTCTGAAATTAGCTGAGTGATTTCCATGACAGTTGATACATTTCGCTTTTTCATCCTCCTTTAGTGGACAGTCAATTGTTGGATGTTTTCCTTCACATTTAACGCATGCAAAATCCCTTTTACAATAGCTTTGTGTATGCCCGTAGGCCTGACATCTTTTGCATTGAGGTATTGTTTTGGAACTTCTACCAAGTCTTTACAATAATCTATCTTAACAATAATACCCATTATTGATCTAATAGCGTATACCTTTTCAATATCTTCTTGATTGTGAAATGAGAGTATAAAAAGAGGTAATTTCCCATTTCTTGTCATTGGTTCCCCATCGTTATCTTTTATTCTTTCGTTTTTGATTAGGTTTTTGGGCTCCAAAATTTTGAAATTTTTACTAGTCAAATCTTCAACAATATCATGTTAATCACACGAGGAGTGAAGACCTCTGGCTACTACTCTCAATGGTTTAGTAGCCTTATTTTCATATGAGTGCCATTGCAACTTCATTTTCGTTAGCTGATCAGTGATTTCTCTATAAGTGTCACTATCATCGACATTTATTTTCCAATTATTGTTGCTGTATGATGTGAGTTGCATGTTTTCTTTGCTTTTTGGTCAATTGTTCTTTTTAAATCACCAAATCTGTCTACTCCAGAGATCATTATTGGTGGTGGTAATGGCTGTCTTTTTAAGGCAATGGTTGCCTTTTCAAGCCTTCTATCCTTAGACTCAGCTTGCGAATTTTCTTGTTTTGCAGTAGCCATACTATCATGTTTTCTTTCAGATGTTTCAGTACTCTCTTCAGCCTTGGGTTTTGTGTTGGCCTTTTGCTTTTCTTCAGATGTCCTTCTGTCTCTAGTGCAAGCTCCTGTTCATCTGTGAGGTATTCTTTTTTGTCATCTTGCTGGCTTGGTTGGATAGGACATTTATTAGTACAGTCCAACAAGGGAACTTTTACCTCTAGGTTTTTTATTTGTTTTTGCAGGCTTATAACAATCTCTTCTAGATTTTTCCTTGCTTTGAGTTCAGCTTGCCATTCTTTGTAATAACTGTTTGTGTTTCAATTTCGCGAGTGAATCTGATTTATGTTCACTTTCAACTATACTGGCTTCAGTTCAAGGTTTTTCGTTTTGTGCTTTTGGAATGCTTACAATTATAGCGCTATCTTTGGCCGTAAGGTTTTTTGGCGCTATTTTTTTTTTGGTGGAGTTCTTGCCGTGAGTGAACTCCTTCTGGAGTTTTGTTGAAAAAGCTATAAATATTTCCCCCCAGAATCCATGGGACCGATGGATTTTCCAGTTTACCTGGTCTACCACCCGGGGTATTCATATCCGTTGTTTTGTTCATTGCCATATTTTATATAACTGGTTCAGTTTTACTGGGTAGTTCAGTAATTTCTACACACAAACCCCCTGCCAGGAGGACCAGGTCATTTGATTTATTCTTTTTTTGCCGTTTTTGCGAAGTTTTCGTCTCCGCTTAGGTGGATTTTAGTCAACTTTTACGACAGGCATGCCTACCTCGGGTATATTCTGTCCCCAACCCGAAGGGGTCACGCTGGTCACATGAATACTTCAATGAGCTAAACCACCAGTACAAATGGAAACAAAGACAGAATGACATCGTACCTGGACAGTTTGTAATCATAAAGGATGATAACTTACCGCCTATGCAATGGCAAATGGGCAGAATTGTAAACTGCATCAGAGGAAATGACAAGTTGGTACGAGTGGTGGAAGTGAGAACGGCCAGCGGTGTGCTTAAGGGACCAGCACACAAACTCGTGCCACTACCAGTAGGCTCTGATCTAACCCCAATAGAGCACAGACAACAATCAGCAGCGACACCGGAATGGAATAACGCTCGATTACCCGAAGAGGGTAAAAGAATAAGGCAGTCACTGGATTCAACTATTGCGACAATACTTTTGACTCTGCTTATCCTCCTACCTTCCACCGTACTGTACATAGAACATAAAGAATAAAAATCTCTGGTGGAAGTATTGGATACAATATCAAAAAGTATTGTTTCTAACGCCATCCATTGGTTTGTTTTGATATTAAATACAAATTTTCTGGCAGAATTTTTTATTGTTTTTTTTTTCATTAAATTCTAAAAAAATGCAGGTATTGGTAGGCAGGAGGTTACACTGAGCAATGGATCCCCTGTTCAACTAGTGCCATTCAACACCCACCCAGGAATTTATTTCAAAACCATAGGAGTAGCAAGCATATTGTCTAGTGAACGGAAGATTATAACCTATTATGATATGGAACTTTATTCAAAGGAACTACAGCTATTGAAAAATACAAGTTGTTCAACCTCACAGTGCGGATGCTATCGCATCAAGGAACAATTTACACATTTTGTTTTTTGATACTATTTGCAGTTTTCTTTCTTTTAAGCAATTGTTGTGTAATTTTGTAGAATTAGCATTCTTAGCGTTAAGTACTGTATGTATATTTAGTATAAACAGAGAAATTTCAATAAAGTGAGCAAGCCGCATCGGAACTGTTACCCAAGACTTTCATTCTACTTCAAGTCAGTCTGCTTGAAGAGCTGCTCAGCGAATATAAAGCATAATCGATACACGAATCAATTTGTGCATCTTCAACTAGTCTATTTGTATGTACCTACAACTAAATTCCTCGAAACAAGACTGGATAAAAGCATCCAGCTCAACACATACATATTACACTCTCTCTCTCGATCGTGTTAAAAAAAATGTTCCGACAGCATAGCTTTATTGCTGACAACGCTAAACTTGTTGTTTAGCAGCAGAGAGTGTAAGAGCATGATTTATCTGGGTGAGCTGTGTTGCCGTGTCGTTGTTGCCATGCCGATGCGAAGATGTAACTCCAAAGAATGAACTCAACGTGGTGAAGACATGTTTAGGTCCATTGCATGTTCGACGTTTTTTAATTTATTTTCTTTCGGTGCTGATTGAAAATTTAGTTGAGATACCTAGGCGTATATGTGCTATTTTAACAAATTTAATTTAAATTTTTAATTAATAATAATTTAAGTTTCTTACGTTTATGATAGTTAAGTGTCGAATGAGTTACAAAATATACGAATTATGTATGTATGAATGTTGTTGACGATTCAAAATTTGGGAGGAATTAACAGGGCTAGACAAAGCCCTAAAATAAATCGATTTCAATTGTATAAAAAATTCTTTATTTTATATCTACTGGCTCTTATGGAAGAAGTAAGGTATTTCTAAACATTTACATACAAATACGTTTTAATTAAATTATTAATAATTCTGTGGTCACAAGGAAAAACCACTTAAGTCTGTTTTACTCATTTTTTCAATAGAGCAGTTTAGAGTTTTTGACAAAAGCATTGGGCGATTGGAAATTCCGATCACGTTGAAACAAAAAGTAAAATAAAGATAATTTTACTCTTTCTTAGTTCAAAATTTCATTTTTTGAAAAAAAATAACTGTAAACGATTTTATTGACAAAACGAATACTTTAGTCGTTAGGGCCTTTTAGGTTTTTCATCATAAAAAATCCTATCTGGAGTTTAGTTGTTTTTCCATTTTAAAGAAATTTTTTGTTCTGGTCTAAAGTCTACTTTAGCTGTTTTTGCTTGTCTATTGTGTTAAATTATCCAGTTCTTATGTCGACTTTAGTTCTTATTCCTAAATTAATTATGAAAATAATATCGACTTTGGATGTTCTCAGCAGAGAATGAGAACCAACTTTGATCCTTGATATATAAATAAATTTAAAAACTAATATGATTAAAAATTCAAAAAAACTACAAACTTTACTTAAGTTAGACATAATTTAAGTTAAAAACCAAATTTAAAAAAGTGTTTTTAAATGTTCATCGTCACTTCTTAAATCTGGATGAATGTTGAGTTCGGTAAAACTAGTTTTGAGGTTTTTATAAATAGAATGAAAATCTGGATTTATGTATTATAATAAATCCATAAGATCTTTTTTTTTATCTGATGATAAGATTGGTAGATCTTCAATATTTTTTAAATGATTCAATGTAATTGTCGATGCTCCTCATTTGACTAACGGTAAAAGGTCAAATGGTTCTTCAGGATTTAAGTTTGATTTATACAAAATTTGGTTATAGTTGTTTGTATAGCGAATCCATCTAATTGAGTTCCATATAAGTTTCTGGCTTTCTGGATTACATCGTTTCCAGTTAAAATTATTTTCCGAACAAACTTTAATTTTTGAGTTAATACTTCCCATGAACTGATACCAGTCCCTTGGCACACTAATTTCAACATCCAATTTTTTCTTTTTTCGTTCAATTAACGCATGATCAGAATCACGCTCTAGGTGGGTATGGCCAGGTTCCAAAAATTTATGATCTATATATTCCAATGAAGGATTTTCTTTAATGAACAGAAGGAACATAGCAGAAACAAACGAATTTTTATTTTGGCCGGAACATGAGTCACTGTAGAACGTTATTTTAGTGACAGAAGAAGGCAAAGATTGTAGATCTTTGAAAACGCATGAAGCAATCTCATTTGCACCCCGCCGCGCAATTCCCTCATGCCATATAAAACAACCGGAATCATTTGTTTTTAATCATGAATAGTGAGATTGAAGGTCCAAAGCTGCCTTTTATAAAAACTAACTGAGTTCCTCAAGAATGGTGATGGTAGGCACTGTTGTCAATTCAAACGCGAACGCTCCCATATCTTTGTTTTGTCGAGCATTCTCCTTATCGATCCTTTTATGTTCAAAGCCTAAGTCTTCTTTTTTCACATGAATTTGCTTCTGCTCTACCAAAACTTGTTTCTATTTTTCATCCTGAGCTATTTTTATCTTAGATAAAAATCCATCGCAAGTTGCGCGCGTGTCTAGTTTGGGAGCTTTGAATTTTAAATTCAGTGTTTTAAATATTTCTAAATATTTGGTAAGGCTTACAGGATTATAAACTTCATCACTGTACATCCGATCCATTGTGGAAAGATTTTAACTGCCATGAATATATTTTTTGGATGTGTGGCGACGGCTGTAATGGCTTTCATACGATGGGAACTTATTTATGTGGTTGCGTACTTCCGCTTCTTGATCCAGTGTTAGTTTGTTCACAGGAATCCCCTTACCCCGACAATTCTTAAACGGTTCGCTTGGACTTGAAACTTGTTTGGCTATTACGTTTTTGATGAAACTTCCCGTTTCAGAAAAACATATCGTAAAATGTTTTAGGCAAACTTGTGTACGCATCCCATCATATTCCAAAAAGTACTTCACTGAGGTTTCACGGCGTCGCTTTCTTTGCATTGCGTTAGACAGAATATTACATTTTTTATTTCCTATAGTCAGAAGACTTCCTACTTATAAAATTCTCTGTTCATAGGTTCCCAAAGCTCAATACTGGTTAAATATTTGTTTTATCTGCTCGAATGAAATTTTGTCTTGGCAGTTGCTTCAACACATTCCAAAGGGTTTTGGAACTATTGCATGCTGAACTTTTCCAGAAAGTGTTTTATATGACTTTCCAGTGTTCCTTAATGTCTGACGTAAGCGTTTTTATTCTTGATTTTCGATTGTGGATCATCGTTGTTAAACGGAATATCCAAAACTTCGCTCTTTTCACTTTCTGGGTGCGAATCAGAAGAAGTAACACTATTATATATTATTATTATTATTATTATTATTATTATTATTATTATTATTATTATTATTAAGCTTTATTAACATATAATAAATTATAACATTAATAGTACAAGTAAAATGGCACTAGCTACCAGGGCTTTCGGCTATGTTTTTTATATATTATAAAATCAGGGTCTTTTATAGAATCATCGGAATTTTCCCGTTGTGGCAAATTATCATAAGTTATATTCGCTGATGTAGATATTCTATATTCATTGTTGATCTTATTTAAATTGTCTAAAATAAGAGAATATTCTTTATTTCGTATTGTAATTTACATTTGGTGAGCCACCGAGCAGTTTACATACAGAGATTTGATATTTTAATTATATCTTTCTACTGAACAATTATTTTAAATAATGATAACAGAAAAAAATTGGGCAATAATAAACTTTGAAGAAAAAATACGTTAAAAACCTTCAATATAAAGAAAAGATAGCTAAAACTAAGCAGGTACATTGTAGTGACTAAATAATGTATAATAATTAATAAATAATGAATAATAAATAATTAATAATAAATAAATCATAAGCAATGAATAATAAATAATAAATAAATAATAAATAATAAATTATAGATTACAAATAATAAATAACAACAAAATAAATAATAAATAGTAATTAATAAATAATGAATAATAAATAATTAATAATAAAAAAAAAAATATATATATAAAATAAAAAAAAATAAATAAATTATAAATAATAAATAATGAATAGTAAATAATAAATAAATAATAAATAATAAATTATAGATTACAAATAATAAATAATAAATAACAACAAAATAAATAATAAATAATAACATGAAGAAACATGATTAAACATTTAGTTGGTTTATAAGTGGGTTTTCCGAGATCTCACAATTGTGGAGAAACCGTGTTGTTAGTTTGGTAATTCTGTAATGAATCAAGTCGACATTTGCCCTGCTATGAAGATCAGCGGTTGAGTGATACGAGGGAAGATTAAGCATCATCTTAAGAATTTTATTTTGGGAAACTTGTAGTTTTTTAAGATGGCATTTTGCTGAATTTCCCCAAATTTGGCAACCATATAGGAGGATCAGTTGAAAAATTACTGTAAAGATTGTAATCTTATTGGCGTTGCTTAGTAAAGACTTTCTGTTTATAAACGGATACAGCATGTTTATCGCTATATTTACTTTGTGTAATGTTTTTGCAATATGTTCTTTAAATGTGAGTTCTGCATCGAGATGTATGCCCAAATATCTTACAGATGGAACCCAGTTAACACATATATTATTAACAACTATAACTAAGGACAAGTTTGATGAGGTATGGGGGAAAACGGAGTATCAACATCTTATAGATAAGGCTCAAATGCCACACACAATCAAATGCCTTCTCAATGTCCAGCAAGACAAGGCCAGTTGATTTTCCCAAGGAACGATTTTTTTTAATATGCTGGCAGACTCTAAGTACTTGATGAGATGTACTATGGTTTCTTCTAAAACCAAATTGCTCATTTGAAAGTATATTATTTTCTTCAGTAACTCTTGTAAGTTTTTCTTTTAATACTTTCTCAAACACTTTGCTAATACTACTCAGCAAACTAACAGGTCTGTAGCTGTTTGGTTTATCAGGTGGCTTTCCTGGTTTTGGGATAGGTATCACCTTAGCTATTTTCCAAGCCTTTAGAAAGTATTGAATTTTAATACAGTCATTAAAAATAAACGTTAAGTATCCAATGGCTGATTTGGGAAGTTGTTTTAGGCACATATTTTTGATACCATCAATGCCATCGGATTTTCTTGATAACAAAAAACACAAAATGTCTTCAACGCTCTGCTGAGATATAAGTTCATCTTGAGGCGTTTCAGTAGTTTGCGCAATAAAGTTGTTAGTAGCATCCCTAACCATTTGATTGGTAACGGCATTGCCTAGATGTTGGGACACAGAATGATTTTTTGAAATATAGAGGCGAATAAATTCGCCTTGTCTTCATTCGTATAATGCACATTTCCCGAATCTTGGAGAGTTGGAATTCTTCTGTTCTTGTTTTTAACAACTTTCACAATATTCCAAAAAGGCTTGGAATTTTTATCTAGATAAGATAGCTTCGAGTTCCACTCAATATTTCGTTGCTTATCTATTTCCTTGGATATAAGCTTATTATAATATTTGAGGTATGATCTGAAGACTGGTAGCCTATGCCGTTGCCAATGTCTCATAATTGAGTTGTTTATGCGGATATATTCTAAAATATAATTAGGCATTTTAAAGAAGTGCTGTTGTTTTCTTTTCTTAGGAGTACATGAATCCATTAGGGTGGTCATAACTTGATCGTGATGATGACATCAGGAGGACGGAAAGAAATACAGTGAATCATAAGCAACGACAATAATAGCGAAAACAAACAAAATACTCCCCAGTTATCTGGACAGCCACCCTTGGAGTTTACAGAAACTTAATACCACCTGAGTTTCAAACCACACCACTCTGTCTTTCTCTCTTCGTAAATCGCGTTCAAAATTTGTTCGTTTAACTGCAGATGCAGCTTTACCTGGAAAGTAAACGCACATTACGCTTATTTCCCTCCCATCACAGCGAGTTCTAATAACCAGGAGCAATGAGTGGCGAATGGATCTTTTTATAAAAATTGCAACACCTCCACCTCTTCCATTTGGTCTATCTACACGATAGCATTTAAAATTCGAAGAGGACAATCTGGTTTTAGAGGTTAACCATGTTTCCGTTACTAGGGCTACGACTATATTATTAGAATCTAAAAAATGATTGAATTCGATGTATTTATTTTTTAGGCCTGTGTCATTCCAAGTTACTAAATTCAGATAGTTAGTTACCATTTTACTTAACATTAGCATATAAAAATTTAGTGGCTAACTGCGCGATGGCATTGAATTGATCTATTTTAGTTTTACAATTGCTTAATTTTGAAATCATTTCCATTACCAATGAATTGAGTTCCTCCATAGAAAATAAATCACCACAAGTAGTAGTCGTTGATAAGTTATTGTTGTTGTTAACACACGGTTGTTGACTCTGTGCAACATCATGCACTCGTAGACTTCCCCATGCATTTGGGTATTGGACATTGTTGCTGGTGATTTGCTTTGCTACCTTATTATGACCCACACGTTGGAGAGGAGGAAAATCATCCATTGGCAACAAATATGCAGCCGGAGATGTTGCATTGTTAGTGTTGATGATATTGCTGGTGAACTTCGGATGCGGCTGCTGTGAGTGAGAGCGATTTGACCTGCTTGCCATTTTCACTCTCAATTCCATATAACTGCTTCGTACCGCGCACGCGCTGTCCGTAGATTTGTGGCTAAGACTGCAATTTGCGCATTTTGGTGTGTTTGGGGTGACACATTCCTCTGCTTTGTGAGAGCCTGCACAGATGGAACAATACGTTTTAACGTGGCAGTGTCTCTCTCCATGACCAAACATCTGACAATTCCTGCATTGTGTCAGGTGATTTTTTTGCTTACGCTGGAGCTCCACCTCACTTGCGTGTGGAAGATCGAACGTATATTTTTTTTCAAATCCACCAACCTTGTCGATCCACTCACAAGCGATACAATGTAGAATGTATCTGTAAAATGATCAAATTTTTTGGTGATCATTTTAACTTCTTTACACTGAAGTCCAAGGTTAATCAATTCATTTTTCAATTTAGTTGTGTCTATTTCACTTAAACCGTACAAAACAACTTTTAGAGCTTTTTCACTTTTAAGTTCGTGAGTAAAAAATTGGCAATTGTCTTCACGTAGTTTGGTCAACACTAGATTGTAAGAGTTTAGTGATTCACAATTAATTTTGATTCCGATCGACATTGTTTTAATCGAGTAATCGGCTATTCCAATAGATGTCATTAAATTGTGCACATAATCAGATGGTTTCTGCAATAATTTTATGGGAGGGATATGAATTTTTTTAGTGACATATGGCGAAACTATTTCGTCCATATCACTATGGTTGTCGCTATCGGGTAAGCATTGCAACGGACCCCAGTAATTTTTTCTGGAGTTTACCTTTCGTTTATCCATTTCGAAAAAAACTCGCGACTTTTTATCCAAGGACCGAGTTCTATCCCCGGCCATAGGTGAACGCGCTCGCTTTAAAATATTTGCAAAAGTAAAGGGCAAAAGGAAGAAAAAATAAGTAAATACTGAAGGAAGATGGGTTAATCACGTCGTTCGCTATCGAAAGCTCCGGATTGACTGAGTCTAAAATAATGTAAAACTGAAAATGTATCCTTAAAGAAGAAAATAGTGTTCTCACTTTTGAATACATCTATACCGAAGTCAAATCCGTTCATCGATGATTTAGTTTCATTAGGTATCTCAGGAGAGTAATCATTCTTTTCTGATATAATTTTGTGGGTCGAATTTGAATATTGATAAATTACATTTTTGTGAGGCCATTGGTATATTGACTTTTTTGTAAAATTTGTTTCCGGAGATTCAGGAAATGTAACCGACCTTAATTCAATGTTTTCTGTGCAAAAAAAAAAAAAAAAAAATTTCGACACTTCTTAAAAAAAAGTAAAATATACATCGTTTTACCAATATCTTTATTTTGTTCTGTTGTAGAAATTCTTTGCATCACAAAAACCTTTCTTGAATGATCCTCTTTTTCTGTAAAAAAAAAGTACATTCAAATACCAAACCCATTACATTTAAAAAAAAGAAAGAAAAAAAAAAAAAAAAAAAAAACATTCAAAAAATATAAATGCCAACCACGATAACGGTTGATTCATGTACAACAACGTCTACTTCTCGAAACAAATTTTCTTGCTTCGGCCGACGACCTACCCCCTAAGTTACGACGTATGTGTCGCTTTTTGGCTCTATTTTTAAACGACAAAGCGAATGCAACCCTCTGAGGCTCTACAAAAAAGATCTTTTGAAGCAAAAGTTCTCGGTATCAGCACCACCGACGCACGCAATACCAGACATCTAAAAAGTCGGCGTGTGTAGGCAATGATAATAAATTAGCCCATTGTTTTTTGTATCATTTTTGTGATGAGGTCGTAGGTCGTAATTTAGATTCGTAATTTAGATTCCGATTTAAGGCAAGCTTAATTGCTTTCAAATAAATCAAGTAAGTATCATATCTTATAAAAACAGGCCTCTTCCAAAGACATTCGAGCTAAGTGAAAATTAAATCACTCTTAACTTCAGCGCCTGCTTTTTCTTTAAGCATTCGCGCCAATGCCAAAAGTTTTTGCGATCGAGACATCATACTTTTCGTTTAGTTTTTTTTTTTTTCAAAAAATATTTATAAAGTCACAAGGGACGACACAAGGAAACAACACAAGGAATAACAAAGTTCGTTTAAAAACACTGGAAACACAACACTAAAGTCTGGTTTAGACAACCCTTATTCTTTCTTTAAATATGAAAAAAAAACTAAAGTATATTTAAGAAACACTTTTTTTTAACTTTTGTTACGGAAGAGCAACCAAACTCGAGATTAGATTTTCACGAACTGAATTTCTGACGGGAAAAAAAAACTAAAATCATCACAATTTAATTTTTGAATAAGCGCTAAACTGCAGATAGGAAACTCTTTTTACCCATTCTTCCTTTGGGAATAACCACTAAACTGAAGTTTAGTCGTTATTCCCTTTCAAAAAAATGAACAAAACAAAAAATATTAACATGGAAAAACAGCTAAACTCAAGTTTAGCTATTTTTCCTCGACAAAAAAGTGTTATAATTGTATAAATTTAATGTAGTTAAAAAGTTAAGTTTTTATTCTGTGTTGTAAATCTTACAAAAAAATTATCTTAAGTCAACTTTAGATAATAAATTTGTTTTTTTTTTAGTTTGGTTGTTTTTCCTTAATCTCAGCTAAAAAAAATGACTTAAGCTGTTATGTTTTTTTGAAATTGTGCCCACGTTTTTAAAGATAAAAAGCTGAAAAAAATTTACAAAACAGATTTGAGTACGCTGAATCTAATGGCATCAAAATCTCAACTTCGTCTAAAGTCGACTTTAGCGGTTATGGTTTGTGGCCACTGAATTAATTGGGCAAATTTTACCTGTCCCAAATGGTTCAACAAAAATTATAGAACAAAAAAACTAATGGACCGGTGGTGTTGACTTCTTGGACCAATTTCGTAGAATTTCTCTTGAAATTTAATTCTTCTTAGATAATCTCACACCAGTCAAGAATATTTTTATTTCGTTTCGTTCACAACAGCTGTCAACGCACGTAGCTATCCGCTTAGTGGTGATTAGTAGCTTATGGTAGGTTCACACTAAGCACTTTTTTTATATTATTGTAGTCGCCTTTTTTAACGCTTCCACCTGTAATTTCCTGCAGTTTCTTTAAAAAAAATTATTAATATTTTCATATTTGCTCAAGCAACCACTCACCGGGTCCTGATTACAATTCAACTTAAATCTAAAATAATACATTTTAATTTATTATTAAAATAACTAATCTTCCGCTGACGTCTCGAGATTTAGGATGATTAACTTTACTGCTGGTTGTATTAAATTCTTTGTCCTTTATGTCCTTATTTTTGCTGTTCGGATGACATCATCTTTTCCCTTGTACTTTCCCTTGTGTCGACTATGCCTTGCTTCCTTTTATTACGTTGCTGCTTATCATCGATTGTCAATACCATATCTTCAATTTTTATCGGTCGGGCTTTGTCTTGGCATTTCGCTCGCTTGTTCCGAATCGGTAAGAATTCTTCAGTTAATCGTCTCCAGAATTTTTATTTCATCTTCTTTACATTAATAATATTTCGTCGGACCCAGGCTCGATGGTGCAATAATTTAAAAGTCTGCTGTTGACTATGTGCTCAGTTGTGTATAATAAATGATTTAATAAGATGCATTAGGATGATCGTAAATTAGCATTGACTTGTAGTCACTCTTCACGGTTCTTACCATGCTCTTGACTACACCATACATGTGTGAGCCCCTGCAGTATTGGTTTTTGGCCGAACCACGTAAGAAAAAAAAAAAAAAAGGAATAGTGAAACAGGTTTTTTTCTTTTTTTCCCTTTTTTATTATTTTAGGTGTGTACTATAACAATACTGTAATATGCGAGCTACGGCTCGAGTAGATAAAACGATATTCTGTGAAATTTATTTCTTTATTTTCTAGTCTATAGAACAATTCAAGTTCACACTATACTATTCTTCGCAAATTCTTTTCTTACAAGGTCTCTTTCCTCTCAAATCACTTTATCTCCTTTCAATTACTTAATTCACAAACCCAAACTAATTACTTCTTCTTGTTAACTCTCAACTTTCAATTTATCACAAAATTACAACTTCGCCCATTACCACTTTTCCAATCTCTTCGCCACGGTTCTAAACCCGCCACGGTTCTAGCCGCATTTCTAATAGCCAGAAATTTCTAGCAAATTCTTCGACCACTGGAACAAGAAAAATTCTGATGTACTAATTCCAAGATGACAATCATTTCGTGCAGTTATAATTCTCTCTTATCCGTGATATTATCCGTCTCTTATTGTAGACATGAACTGCGGAGACTAACCGCAGACACGAACCGCGAATGAAAAGACACTTTGGAATGGGCTGTAGGAGCGTAATTATTATTATGTTACACTGCCCCCCTCTTAGACTTGTTCGTCCCGAAAAAGTGCGTCCTCACTTCGGCCATTGTATCGACTCAGTCGGTCCACATGAACCACTTTCATTTTGGCCCTTGGTCCTCGCTGGATGCGGTAGACAACATCGTTGATGCGGGTTATTATTCTGTAGGGACCCTCCCAGTTCTGCTGCAACCTTTTGGCGATGGGGATTATACAGCCACACTAGATCTCCCTCCTGGAATCCTTACGTTGTTGCCTTGGCATCATACCTGGTCTTCATGCGGTCGCTCGTCATCTTAATCTGGCTTCTGGTTCTTTGGTGTATGTCCCTAAGCCTTTCCCTAAGGTCCGCCACGTACTCTTCTTCATTTCTGGGCTCATTGGTAGGGGATCCAAATTTCACCTCACTGGGTAACCGAGCTACTCCACCAAACAAGATTTCGAACGGCGTATGTCGAGTAGTGCTAAGCACGGCACTTCTATAGGCCATCAAACACAAGGGAATCTGCCGGTCCCAATCCCGTTGGTAGTCACCTACGACCTTCGAGAGATGTTCGTCCAAAGTCCTATTGAAACGCTCCACCATACCGTCCGACTGTGGATGAAGCGGGGTTGTCCTTGTCTTTTTGATTCCGAGTAGTTGACACATCTCTTGGAAGATTCTTGACTCGAAGTTCCGCCCTTGGTCAGAATGCAATTCCAAGGGCACACCGAATCTGCTAACCCAATTGTAGACGATCTGCTCCGCCACGGTTCTGGCTTCCTGGTTAGGGATCGGAAACGCTTCCGGCCACTTACTGAAGTAGTCAATCACTACGAGTATATACCGATTACCATTGTCGGTTTCCGGAAAGGGCCCTGCGATGTCAATGGCGATTCGTTCGAAAGGTGCTCCCACGTTGTATTGGTGCATCTTACCTCGAGTTTTGATTCTCGGACCCTTGCTAGCTGCACACACGTCGCATTTTCTGCACCAGTCTTCGATATCTTCCTTCGCTTTTAACCAATAAAAACGTTCTCGTACCTTTTCTAGCGTCTTATTCACTCCCAAGTGGCCTCCGGACGCCCCGCCATGCATTTCCTGTAACACCTCCTTGACCCTCGTCCGCGGTACGACAAGCTGCATTACAAACCACTTTCCGTCGGAGGATTCCCATTTTCTTCTCAGAACACCTTCTTGGACATGGAGGGAGTCCCACTGCGCAAAATATGCCTTTAAGGTCGGGCTTCTGTGAGAGATGTCCTTATGATCCGGTTTCTCCATGTTCTCCTTCTAGGCCAGAATCGGCTCGATATCCGGGTCTTCCTTCTGAGAGTTCCGAATCTCATCTACGCTCCAGCCGGCGATAGGTTCGGCTCTCATTCTTTGGATGGAAACCAGCTCCCGTTCTTTCTGACGCGCACAATGTTTACAATCCGTTCTGCATGGTCTCCGGGACAGTGCATCCGCATTAGAGTGGAGTTTTCCTTTACGATGCTGTATTTCGTAGTCGTAGATTCGCAGCCTTTCGATCCATCTTGCGACCTGACCCTCAAGACTCTTGAACTGTAATAGCCATTTTAAGGCTGCATGGTCTGTGCGAAGAACGAACTTCCTCGCATAGAGGTATTTGTGAAAATGCTTCGTAGCCAAGATCAAAGCTAGAAGTTCCCGCCTTGTCACGCAGTAGTTCCTTTCTGGCTTAGAGAGCACCTTGCTGAAGTACGCAACCACCTTCTCTTGGCCATCATGTACCTGGGAGAGTACGGCTCCTACCCCGACATTACTAGCATCTGCATCCACAATGAACGTTTCCCCGGGAGTGGGGTAAGCTAGTATCGGGGCATCGTATAGCCGTTGTTTAAGTGCCTTGAAGCTCTTCTCGCACTCAATTGACCATTTGAATTGTTTCCCCTTTTCCGTCAACTGGTGCAGGCTCTTTGCGATCACGGCAAAATCCTTCACGAACCGTCTGTAGTAGGTGGCTAGACCCAGGAAGCTCCATTGTTGGTGTTTATCTTTGGGGACTGGCCAGTTTTTCACCGCTTCGACCTTCTCTGGATCGGTTCTCACTCCTTTTGCTGAATTTATGTGCCCTAAACAGGGCGCACTTCTTGGGGTTGAGCTTCAGCTGGGCACTTCGAAGCCTTTGAAACACATCCCTTAGTTTGTCTCGGTGTTGGGCAAACGTTTTTCCTACGACGATGACATCATCCAAGTATACCAAACAGGTTTTCCATGTTAACAGTTGCAGGACACATTCCATTAAGCGCTCGAAAGTCGCCGGAGCATTGCACAGCCCGAATGGCATTACCGTGAATTGCCATAGCCCATTTCCTGCGGGGAAGGCAGTTTTCTCCCGGTCTTCTGGATGGATCTGTACCTGCCAGTAGCCACTCTTCAAGTCGAGAGTGGAAAACCATCGGGCTCTTGATAGTGTATCTAGCGTGTCGTCAATCCGTGGCAGAGGATAGCTGTCTTTCTTGGTGACGTAATTGAGCTGCCGATAGTCCACGCAGAAACGCGTGCTGCTTTCATTCTTTCTTCTTAACCAGTACAACCGGTGATGCCCACGGACTTTTGGAACTTTCAATCAGACCTTCTTTCTCCATTGCCGACACCATCTCTGCAACTTCTGTCTGCTTTGCCAATGGAAGGCGCCTAGCAGGCTGACGAATTGGTCTAGTATCACTAGTGTCTATTCGATGTTGTACCAGGTGTGTTGGCCGTATTCTCCGTCCTGTGAGGCAAATACATCAGCGTACTCATTGATAAGATTCTCTGCCATAGTTCGCTGCTCCTGATTCAGCTCACTGGACTGGAGAATCGTCTCTCTCGTTTCCGCTGTTCAAGGTGATGGGAAAGATTTTGGAGCATCACGTTCAGATATTGTTGCGACGGCGGTAATCGGCGTGCATTTTCCAGTCACCTCCCCTCGCCTTAGTTTGACAGTGTGTGGTCTTGCGTTCAAAACTCTCACTGGAACCATGGTGTTCTTTGGTTCGACTAACGTCTTTCCCACGATGTAGTCTTGATAATTCTTCTCTGGGTCTGGTTCTACTATGTAGAATCGGTGGCTCCCAAGATCACCTTCCAGCTTCGTCCAAATGATTGTCTCTGAAGACGGCGGCAAAACTCCGTCTTTGCTGATGACTCTCCTGAGAGTTACGGCATTCTCGTTTCCGTACACCATCGGAATCTCCACATTTCGATACCTCAGTACTTGCATCCCGATGTCCAAGATTACTTCATTTGCTTTCATGAAGTCTATTCCGATGATGCACTCGTCGCATATATCTGCCACCAGAAACGCATGGGAGAACGTCAGTCCCGCCAGAGTAATCGTAAAACGAACTTCTCCAAACACCTTCGCCATTTCCCCTGTTGCAGTCTTCGGGCAGTAGCTGTTGGTGTTGTGCAGCCAGGAGCTTCTGGCGATATCTCTTCTTACAATGGAGGCAGTGGCACCTGTGTCGATGGTGGCTACGCACTTCTTCTTGTTGATTAGTGCCTCCACTGTCAGGCTCTTGTTACCCCGTTTGGTTTGCGAAACTTGAATGGTGGTCCTGGGGGCCTCGATTCCAGTAACCAACTTCTGCCTCGCGAAGTTGGTCCTTACGCATTTCCCGACTGCTGGTTTTGGGAAGTCTGACCGACAGGATGCTTCCTCTCTGCTTCCCCTACTTCCGCAATGTAGACAGTTTCCTCGTCTAGGTGCACTTCTGCACTGCCGTTGTAGTTGTCCGGTTTGGTTGCAATTCCAGCAACGGATTTGACTTCCGCGAGCTTTGTCTTCATAAGCATTCCACGACGGACATTTCCCTGACACGGTGTATTCCCTGGTATGCTTGGTCCGCAGCCTTCATTGACAAAGCGAATGCCAATGCCTCGGGGAGTGTTCGCTTTTCAGCCATCCTTACGGCCATTTGCAGTTGTCTGTCCTCTATGGCCTGAATAAAAGCTTCCACCGCCATTTCGTTGATAAGCTCCTCACTGGCTTTAGGGTATGAAAGATGGGCTAGTCGGTCCATATCCGCTTGCAACTGTTGGAGCGTTTCCCCCTTTTCTGGACTCGACTACGCAGCTGAACCCTGTACACCTGCTGCATGTGTTCATACCCAAACCGCATCTCGATAGCCTGAACCAGAGAGTCGTAGTTCTGCTGTTTATCCTCCGGGATGGTCTGCAAGAGCTCCGTGAGTGTGAGTGCAATAGACTTCTCTTCATCGTCCCAGCTATTGGTCATTGCGGCCGCTTCGAATTGCCTCTTGTAAATTGGCCATGATGTTTGACCATCGAAGATAAGAGGCTGCATCTCCTTTCATCTCAGACCGTCAGTGGAATATTCCCGTGCTTTCTGTCTCTTCACGTTGCTGAGTTCCTTAGCAAGATTTTCGACTTGCTTTCCTACTTTTTCAAACTGAGTCTCTACCTTCCCGAACTGAGTTTCATGTTTCTCAAAGTTTTCATCGAATCTAGTTTCGACTTTTTCGAGTTGCGTCTCGACCTTCTCCATCTTCTCTTCGATCGCTTCGAATTTGGATTCCAAGTTCTTGTTTTGCTCATCAAGTTTGCTTTCCAGAGCATCTAGAGAATTCTTTTGTTCGTCCATTGCTTTCTTTTGTTCATCCATTGCTTTCTTTTGGTCGTCCAGCTTAAGTTCTATAGAATTCTTTTGGTCAACGAGCTTAAGTTCCGGAGACTTCTTTTGGTCTTCTTATGCTTTCTTTTGTTCGTCCATGACTAACTTAAGTTGCAGGAGCAGACATGTTATACCAGGGTCGGCTACTGTACTTGCTGGTTCCTCTTCCACGTCAAACTCTACGTCATGCGGATTTTCACCTTCCTGCGTTACTGCTTCTTCCAGACGAATCAGTAGGGCATCTTTTCCCCCCAGTTGTGTCGAGATTCTGCTTACTGAGTGCTGCCTTTAGTTGAATTATAGTTAGTTTTGCCAATTTGCGACCCATTTTGCGCAACTAATTAACTCAACACAGGAATCGTTTCTTTTTTTTTTTTTTTTTTCTTGCGCAATTTCACACCACGGAAATAGTTATTCACGGAATTATTTTTATCCCACTTCTGACACCAATATAATATGCGAGCTACGGCACGAGTAGATAAAACGATATTCTGTGAAATTTATTTCTTTATTTTCTAGTCTATAGAACAATTCAAGTTCACACTATACTATTCTTCGCAAATTCTTTTCATACAAGGTCTCTTTCCTCTCAAATCACTTTATCTCCTTTCAATTACTTAATTCACAAATCCAAACTAATTACTTCTTCTTGTTAACTCTCAACTTTCAATTTATCACAAAATTACAACTTCGCCCATTATCACTTTTCCAATCTCTTCGCCACGGTTCTAAACCAACTGCCTGCTCTCGATCGCCATCTGTCCTTAAATAGCCGCATTTCTAATAGCCAGAAACATCTAGCAAATTCTTCGACCACTGGAACAAGAAAAATTCTGATGTACTAATTCCAAGATGACAATCATTTCGTGCAGTTATAATTCTCTCTTATCCGTGATATTATCCGCCTCTTATTGTAGACATGAACTGTGGAGACTAACCGCAGACATGAACCCCGAATGAAAAGACACTTTGGAATGGGATGTAGGAGCGTAGTTATTATTATGTTACAATACCTTTTACAGACTCAACTGACTTTTTATTTTAAACTTACCAGCTAACTTATATTCTTAGTCTATATTTTTATTCTATTAACTCTAAACTTAACATATGTGTGTGCACAAAAGAAGAGAAACACATAATAGACACAAAAACATCGCACGAGACTTGTGAGACCAACCAACAACAACAGCAGCAACAACTTATTGCTAGTTCGCTTTACACTCATCCGCCTTTGTGGGCAGAGCGTGTATTTTGACCAGCTTAGCAACAATATATTCGAGCCGTCCATCTCTTCTTGCATCTCATGAGTTTGGCTCGTAAACAAGACGCAGATCTCGTAGTTAACAACATATTTGGCTTGTTTGCTGTGACAGTGTACATCGATCATAATTACAGTCTACTTATCAGAGATCTACAGAGATAGTTACATCCTCATGTAAGGAGTAAACCAGTCCTAAAGTTATTGCTCTTGTTGTCATGCACATGTATAATGCGCACCATGTCTCGTGTAATTTACGTCCGAATTTCACTTGAACTGGCCCAAAATAATCCAAAGATGTATACCAAAATGGCTTAATTGTTTGTGTGACTCTAGCTGGAGGTAAGCTTCCCATGTACGGTGGTTTTGGCTTGTTTGTTCTAAGTTGACATTTTCCGCAATTATTTTTTATGACTTTGACAGCTATTCTTATTTTTGGAATCCAGTATCGTTTTCCCAACTCATTTACGATTGCTTCCTGCATTTGATGAGCAATTCAATGTCCTGTTTTTGTATTTTTTTAATGTATTAAAATTATTTTTTAAAAGTGCAGGTTATAGCTCTGCAAGAGAATATGAAGACTACAATTTAAGAGCCAATAACTGTAATTTTGTTAGTGTTCCTAGAGTTTTTAAATCCAGTTTTTTTCATTTTTATACAGTTATTTCGGCGCGCTTATTTAATTTACTTCCCGATGAATTAAGAAGCGAGAGAAATGAATCAAAATTTTTAAGTAAAGTTAAAAAGTGGCTGTTTTCTATAAATCATTCTGAGATCGATAATATAATAAGCCCAACGATTTGATTGTTACTGCAGGTATTTGAGTATTTATATAAGTATTGAAGTTCATACACAGATACTTTAGTTTATCTTTAAATTGACTTAACCCCACATATATTTTTAATGTCTTTTTAATTAATGGTACATTCGCCACTTATTCCTTCGAATAATAGAATGTTCTTACTATTTCATAAAAAATATATTGCTTAATTTGCTATTATTTAACTTTATGAAGCCATTCAATACTTATTCAATATTGTTAGCATTAAGTTTGTATATTTTTAATTGAAATAAAGATTTATTTAAAAAAAAAAAAAAAAAAAAAAAAAAAAAAAAAAAAAAAAAAACTATCAGTTTCGTAATATGGTGATTATTCGGCAATATTATTTTGAACTTCGTATCTTAATATAAATTCGGAGATACTTTAATCATTCATCTAAATGTAGAACTCCATCATTGTCCAAGAACGGCACAAGTGAACATAGATTATTCGATTTGTCTATCTTTTTTCCTTGTCTGAGTTTTAAAATTGTGTCTTTATAAACGCTCCATTGAATTAAAAATAACTCCGCTTTCTCAATATGCATTCTTCGTTCAGTGCAACTATTTAAAACCTTTTTGGGTGTGAATAATTTGTATATCCACGCCCTTGTTTGTACCAAACGATTATATCGGTAAATTTTTTCTGTTAAGCAGTTAAAGATGCAGACTTGCTTACAAATCAAATTACCAAATTGTTCGCTGGCTTAAGCAAAAAAAAAAAGATTTTGACTGAGTGGCTGCTAGAACAAAAGTAAACAAATAAACCGAAATTACATCGCATGTACAATTGCAAATTACAAAAAAAAAAAAGATCGAACGGTAATGTTCTCCCTAACAAGCATAGTTGATATACCATCTAAGTTAACGTTGGTTGTGACCAACGACACTTGCATATGCAGGCAAAAAGAAAAGCAGTTAAAGGTGCAGACTCGAAAAACTTTACAAACTTTAATTAGTTAATTGCTTACAAATCAAATTACCAAATTGTTCGCTGGCTTTAGCAAAAAAAAAAGATATTGACTGGGTGGCTGCTAGAACAAAAGTAAATAAATAAAACGAAATTACATCGCATGTACAATTGCAAATTACAAAAAAAGAAAAGATCGAACGGTAATGTTCTCCCTAACAAGCATAGTTGATATAACATCTAAGTTAACGTTGGTGGTGACCAACGACACTTGCATATGCAGGCAAAAAGAAAAGCATTAGAATTTAAAGAATACAGAAAGCTCAGTACCATACCATATGCACCATAGGGTATGCAACAATATGTTAGGTTTTCAGTTTAGGAAATATAATTTAAGTTTTAAACAATTCTAGATGTAAAAATTTATATTCCCAAACATGCCGGCCCCGCTGAAGGAATTCAGGAAATTGACAAAATAGCTAGTTTAGCGATAGGGTGCTTGAACCTTCCATGAGCAGTGCGTAGAGAAACTACACAGACGTGTCCATCCTGGCCTGAATTAACTTCTTCGGTTCTGCCTAGAGACAATTGCGAAGGTGGTAAGTTAGGCTCCTTAGTCACCACCAGATCGCTAATCTGGAACTCCTTCTTGACTTCTCTCCATTTTGGACGCTGTTGTAGTAACGTCAAGTAATCGGTTTGCCACCCCCGCGAGAAACCTTGCATCATATGACGAGTTCCCAACAACCCAAACGATTTTGAGAAATGTTCAAGTAACTAGGCTCCTAAATCTCAGTGTATGGCCTTCCTATAAGAAAGTGAGAAGGTGTTAATGGGTTAAGATCTGAGTCAGAAAGAGAGCAAAGGGGCCTAGAATTTAAAGGAGCTTCAATTTGGGCTAGCAAAGTACACATCTCTTCAAACGTTAGGATTGTGTTTCCAACAACATGCCGAAGACGTCGGTTCACCAATTTTACCCCAGCTTCCTAAAGTTCACCAAAGTGACGACTATGCGGAGGAATAAACTCCCATTTGATACTCTCTGCAGTCAATGCTTTGGCCACCTTCTCGTTATGTTCCTTTGATTGCACCAATTTTGACATTTCCGATAGGACACGAGCAACTCCTTGGAAATTTGTACCATTGCCCAAGTGCATCACGCTGCCTTTTTTCCGTCGTGTTATAAACCTCTTGAAAGCAGCCAGAAAGGCGTCTGTGGTCAGATCCGTTACCATTTCCAAATGAAGCACCAAGGCGCTGCATGCAGACAAATAAAGCTATATATCCCTTAGCTAGTTTCGGTTTCCTACACTTGGACAAGCGAATAGTTATTGGACCCGCGTAATCGCAACCTGTCTGGGCAAAGGCATACGATGATTCAACACGAGAAAATGGCAAATTTCCCATAAGCTGCGACGATGTAGACTGTCGAAGACGGAAACATGTGACGCAATCATGAACGATTTCCCTGATCAGATTTCTGCTACCGATTACCAGTATTCTTGCCAAATTAATGCAAAGAGTCCTTATATGCCAACATGCAGATATAAAATATGGACATCTAATAGAAATAGTTTAGTAAAAGGATGATGTTTCTGAAGAATAATTGGATGCTTAATGCCAAAAGGAACATCCTTGGCGTTGGAAATTCTTCCGTCAACCCGTAGCAGACATACAACATCGAGAAAAGTGGACAATGAAGACAGTGATGAGGCCTTCGAAATATGGCAATCACTTTTAAGAGCTTGTATTTCTGTACTGAACTGAATTTGAGGCCACAACAGGTAAAATTGCTTAGCACCAACGAATTCAGAGAACGAAAGTTGACAAAATGTTCGTTGCTTAATGGACGTCTGCAATTCCGGCTGAAACGGATAACGAACCCAACGATTCTCACTAGCCTTCGCCACGAAAAAATATTACGGGATAAAGGTTCTAAGAAGCACACGATTTATCGGCCACTGATTTACATCTTTCAAAAGCCAAGCAGGACCTTTGTACCAAAGCTCCAATTCCAAAAGTTTGTTGGGTTCGATTCCCCTCGAAGCGCAATCGGCGGGATTTTCTGCGGAGCAAACGTAGTTCCAGGAAGACCGAGGCAAAGTTGCTAAAATTTCCGATGTACGATTCGCTACAAAGGTGTTCCACCGTCATGGGGTAGACGAAAGCCAGGATACAACAATCTGCGAGTCCGAAAATGCCGACGTTCGAAGAGAAATAATGTCCAATGATGACCCAATGAGCTCTATTAAACGGGACAAGAGGAGCGCTCCACACAGTTCCAGCCGAGAAATCGAAAGTGGCTTTACTGGAGCGACACGAGTTTTCGCTGGAACCAATTGGACCTCAACAACACCATCTACAAAACTACGAGCGTAAACCACAGCCGAATATGCCTTTTCGGATGAATCGGAGAATCTTATTAGGTGAAAGCATCTAGAATTTGCCGTAAATCTCTTGAAATTCTAAAGATTTCGAAACAGGGTAAATCTCCGCGATAAGACTTCCATTTGTCCGCTATTTCCATAGGCAAAGGATCGTCCCAACCTATTCTAGTTTTTGCAGTCCATAGCTCCTGAAATAATAATACTGGAGCCAGGAACCCAAGAGGATCGAAAATCTTGGCAACCTCCTACAGCAGGTTTCTCTTTGTGGGTAATAACCGATCAGGTAATGTAATTTTATAGGAGAAGGTGTCACGTTGGGGGTTCCAAACCTTGGTCTACAAAGTCTCAGACAACGAATCAGATCCCATCATTAAATCATCGACATACATATCATGCAAAATTGCGTGAGTCCCAAGAGGAAATTGATGTTTGTAGTCCAAAACTATTTGACGCAGAACTCTCATTAATAAGAAAGGAGCAGGTGATGTACCATATGTTACGGTACAAAAGCGAAAATGTGCAATGGGTTCACTAGGAGATTCCCTGCAAACAATCCGCTGGAAATCTCTATGCTTTGGATAAACCCAAATTTGCCGAAACATTTGTACAATATCTGCACACATATTTATGTAGGCAAAATCGTATGCAAATATTGATTTAATTACGTTGGAGTGGTGTCCCTATACCCAACATTTCGTTTAGGCTATTTCCATTTACATACTTACGCGAGCCGTCGAAGACAACACGAATCTTGTTGGTGACGACAGCATGATGTGGCAAATAAAAAAAGTGCCGTGACGTGTCGGCTCAGCATCTGGAATACGTTGCATATGTCCTAAGTCCTGATAGATTTTCATAAAATTTCGGTACTCCAAATGCAGTTGCTCATGGCGTGAAAATCGACACTCCATAGCAAATAAACAAGGTAAAGCACCGGAGATGGTATTAGCGAACTTGACATTATTTTGGAGGAATGGCAGCTCAACCATGTATTTGTTGTCTGGTGTACGAGATAACGTCTTAGAAAAATGAGCGTCTGCTTCATCTTCGCAATTCAGGGAAGAAAACTTGTCAGAGATTTCTTCGATCTCCCAAAATGGCTTTAATATCACGTCAATGTCTACACCGGCGAGTAATGAAACAATTGACGTATCAGGCATACTACGGGTAACGACCCATCCAAATATGGTTTCGTGCGCAACAATATTTTCCCTCTCATGAGCACGATAACCATTCTGAAGAATGCTCCAAGCCTTGTCGGCTCCCAACAATACATCAACGGGTCCTGGGGTATTAAATCCTGGGTCGACCAGATAAATGTTTTTAAGAAAAGGGGTACTGTGCCAATCGAAAGGAAGCGGGGATTTTTGTGGTTATTTTTTTTAAATATTAGCCTTCACTTAAGTTTTATTCGGATCGAAACGAGAATTCAACGTTGTGGTTACAGCACATTTGTGTAACACCAGCTTTAACCGACGAAATTCCAGATATGGGTAACCGAGCATGGGAACGACGAAGGTTTAACCTATTCACCAAGCTTTCTGTCACAAACGAAACTTGTGACCCGGTATCGAGTAAAACACGAGCGAGTTGAGGGTTTCCGAAAACATCTAAAACCTTAACTACAACAGTGGGTAGATGCCAGATGGACGAGATTCATTTTCAGTATGATTACTAATGATCGATGAAATAGCATTGGCACTGGTGAATGGTTCGCTTTGAACAGTCAGGTATTCAGTAGAATGATTAGGGTTAACGAGATGAACTAAACTGTGAAGCCGAGTATTGCAGAATGAACAAGGAGCCTTAACTCGACATCGTGCCGACGAATGTTTAGTACCGAGACAATTATAACACAATCGCTGATCCCTAACGAAGGTGCGACGAGAACTAACGGTCATGGACAAGAATTCGGTACACTTGGGAAGAAAATGATCTTTCTTGCACTTTGGATACGATGATTGTAGCACGGACAAGCTTCTAATGTTTATAGTTATACGAGAGTTTTTGTTCATACGATTTTTCGGATCACTTGATTCTAGCGCGCTACACCTAACCTCTAAGAAGTCTATGAGATCTTGAATAGTGGAACACTCAGAGTTTCTACTTTCGAATGCCCACGCCTTACGAGCATAGCAAATATGTAAGCCATGGATCTCTACTTTCAGATTTCAAAGCTGCTAACCAACAAATAACTTCGTCCGCATTGTCCACAAGTTTACGCAAGTGAACTCCGTCGCCCGAAACCACGTGAGAAAGTTTTAGAAAACTTTCGATATATGCATTAATTATATATAGTGTCTTATCATACTGACTCTCAAGTTTTTCCCATGCTTGTAGGTAATTAGAGTCAGATATGGTTAAATGATTTAACAATTCAGCAGCTTCATCACGCAAATAACCCTTTAAATAGCGGCATTTTTGAGTTCCCGAGAAACTCTTGTTGCAATTAACCGTTTTCAGAAACATGTCGCGGAAGCCCGGCCAATAGCGATAATCACCGGTAAAAGGTTGCAGTTTCATGGGAGGTAACTTTATATCGGAAACACTCCTTTTACTTGAATCTGTGGAAACCGACTTTCCCAATTCCTCTAATAAGGCTGCCTGTGAGCTGATTAAATTAGTCAAGGAACTCATGGAAGCATCGTCCCGCACCGGAAACACCTTTTTAATTGCTTTCACAAGCGCACCTTTAGCCGTTATATATTTGCACTCCACTATTTCGAAATCAGATTCAGGATCTACTCTTTTTCCGCGGGGAAGGCAAAAAGCTCCTTATAGTTTTTACAAAAGTCTGACCACGCGTATTCTAAATGCTCCAACCGAACTTCTAAAACAGTATGCTCAGCATCCACGAGAATGTCTTGCACAAAATTGAGAATGCGAGTAATTGCACCTTTTAGATGTCCACGAGCTTGTTTCAACACTTCCATTATAATACATCTTCCTTAACCTACCGCGTGCTTTTGGATATATATATATAAATATATATTATTGTGTATGTATCCTTCTACGATCACACCACGCACATAACTTCCACAAATATCCAACTCCTACAGAAAAAGACCAAGCCCTATCAGCAACAGCAGTCCAAAACGAGCAGGCCAAACAAAATCGAACAACAACAGCAACAGAATCAGGCGAAAATAATATAATCAACAATATTACCTGTGCTTTTGGGATGTTGCTAGCAACCACCAACGAATAATCCGGCTCAAAGGACCAATTTTGTTAAGCAATTAAAGATGCAGACTCGAAAAACTTTATAAATTTTATTAATTAATTACTTACAAATCAAGTTACCAGATGGTTCGCTGGCTTGAGCAAAAAAAAAATAAGTTTGACTGTGTGGCTGCTAGAACAAAAGTGAATAAATAAACCGAAATTACATCGCACGTGCAATTGCAAATTACAAAAAAGGATAGGTCGAACCGTAAAGCTCCAACCGAACTTCTAAAACAGTATGCTCAGCATCCGCGAGAATGTCTTGCACAAAATTGTGAATACGAGTAATTGCACCTTTTAGATGTCCACGAGCTTGTTTCAACACTTCCATTATAATATATCTTCCTTAACCCACCGCGTGCTTTTGGATATATATATATATAAATCTATATTATTATGTATGTATCCTTCTACGATCACACCACGCACGTCACTTCCTCAAATATCCAACTCCTACAGAAAAAGCCCAAGCCCTATCAGCGACAGCAATCCAAAACGAGCAGACCAACCAAAATCGAACAACAGCAGCAACAGAATCAGGCGAAAATAATATAATCAACAATATTACCTGTGCTTATGGGATGTTGCTAGCAGCCACCAACGAATAATCCGGCTCAAAGGACCAATTTTGTTAAGCAATTAAAGATGCAGACTCGAAAAGCTTTACAAATTTTATTAATTAATTACTTACAAATCAATTTACCAGATGGTTCGCTGGCTTAAGTAAAAAAAAACCGAATGTTGACTGTGTGGCTGCTAGAACAAAAGTGAATAAATAAACCGAAATTACGTCGCACGTGCAATTGCAAATTACAAAAAAGGATAGGTCGAACGGTAATATTCTCCCTAACAAACGTAGTTGATACACCATCTAAGTTAACGTTGGTGGTGACTAACGGCACTTGCATATGTAAGCAAAAAGAAGAGCATAATACAGAAAGCTCAGGCGAACCATAGTGTGTGCAACAATATATTAGGTTTTTAGTTTAGGAAATATAATTTAAGTTTTAAACAATTCTAGATGTATAGATTTAGATTTTTAAAGACTTTCCTCGTCTATTACCTTAAATTGGTTGAAGGCGTCTTTTATTATATTGATTGTATGAATTCGATGAATTGTCTTAATCTCTTCAGTGTCGATAATTTATCGATGAGCTTGTTCTGGCTAATTATCTTCTGGCGCTTGTTGAAACGCTGGACCCTGGAACCAACAGTTATTTGTGTCTAAAGAGGGAAAGGCTTCCAGCTACCATAAGCAGATTGCGGTGCACCGAGCGGAAAATTTTAAAAAATTAACTACAAGAGAAATACAATGAGGAGATGTTAAGTTACGTGAAAAAGGGTTATGCTAGAAAGCTAACACTAGAAGAAGCCAGAACCAAACGCCTAGAATTAGATATTAACATAATTTTGACGTCATAAATCCAAATAAACCAAACAATTTCCTGCATTTCTTTAAATTCTGCATTGCTCACCGGGCCAGATCTATATGCCTCCATGCTTGTTATTCTGTTGCAATTTCACCTATTTCCAGTTGTAATATGTGCCCAACTCCAGCTCATGCTATCAAGAACATGCACGCTGAAAAATTTAAAAATTAATAACCAGTGGCTGCGGATGCAGTTATCTACAAGCACTTTTTTGACGACTATTTAGATTGCTTGAGTGCCGAAGAGACTGCTTTACCAATATCCCGGCAAGTAAGAGATATTCACCTGGCCGGCGGATTCGAGTTAAGAAATTGGGTCTAAAACTCCTCCAAAGTGTTGCATGAATTAGCCCCTGCAGAACGTGCTTCTAATGAAGAATGTATGGATTATGAGAAAGTTCTTGGGATGTTTTGAATGATAAGGCCTGATATTTTTACAAATAGACAAAAAATCCCAAAAGATATTAGAAATTTCACCAAGGTACCAACAAAGCGCGAATTATTAGGAATCGTGATGTCGATTATTGACCCGTACGGACTCCTTGGAATTTATATAGTACAAGCGAAAGTTATTCTACAAGTATTATGGGTGGCAGGAACCGGTTGGGACTCACCGATGCCAGAATCTTGTTTTAAAAAAATGGGAAACTTGATTTACACATATGGCAGATATTGAAAATATACGACTCTCAAGATGTTTAACTTTGAATTTAACAAATGCGAAAGATAAACAACTGCACACATTTTGCGATGCCTCCGAATTGGCATATGCAGCTGTTACATATTTGAGGGTTGAAATGCTTGATGGAACGGTGAGGGTTGTCTTAGTTGGATCAAAGACCAAAGTTGACCCCACGAAACAGTTGATGGTACTTCGTCTTGAAATGTAAGCTGCGTTAATTGGCAGTAGATTACAGATAGTATTAGAAAAGGACTTGGGCAAATTCAGATAAATAAAATAAATTTATGGACAGATTCAAAGACGGTATTGAAATGTATAAACCAAATGCACAGAATTTACAATCAGTGGGTGGCTGCAAGAGTGAGTGAATTTATAGATACCACCACCGTGGCACAATGGATGTATGCAAACACACTTCAGAATGTAGCCGATGAAGCAACGAAGTGGGTAAAACCACCCTCTGCAGACACAAATAACTGTTGGTTCCAGGGTCCAGCGTTTCTACAGGCGTCAAAAGATAATTGACCAGAACAAGCTCATCAAAAAAGTATCGACACTGAAGAGATTAAGACAATTCATCGAATTCATTCAACCAATATAATGAAAGACTCCTTCAACCAATTTAAGGTAATAGACGAAAAAAGTCTTTAATAATCTAAATCTATACATCTAGAATTGTTTAAAACTTAAATTATATTTCCTAAACTAAAAACCTAACATATTGTTGCATACCCTATGGTTCGACTGAGCTTTCTGTTTCTGCTCTTCTTTTTGCTTGCATATGCAAGTGCCGTTGGTCACCACCCTCTGCAGACACAAATAACTGTTGGTTCCAGGGTCCAGCGTTTCAACAAGCGCCAGAAGATAATTAGCCAGAACAAGCTCATCGATAAATTATCGACACTGAAGAGATTAAGACAATTCATCGAATTCATACAATCAATATAATAAAAGACGCCTTCAACCAATTTAAGGTAATAGACGAGGAAAGTCTTTAAAAATCTAAATCTATACATCTAGAATTGTTTAAAACTTAAATTATATTTCCTAAACTAAAAACCTAATATATTGTTGCACACACTATGGTTCGCCTGAGCTTTCTGTATTATGCTCTTCTTTTTGCTTACATATGCAAGTGCCGTTAGTCACCACCAACGTTAACTTAGATGGTGTATCAACTACGTTTGTTAGGGAGAATATTACCGTTCGACCTATCCTTTTTTGTAATTTGCAATTGCACGTGCGACGTAATTTCGGTTTATTTATTCACTTTTGTTCTAGCAGCCACACAGTCAACATTTGGTTTTTTTTTACTTAAGCCAGCGAACCATCTGGTAAATTGATTTGTAAGTAATTAATTAACAAAATTTGTAAAATTTTTCGAGTCTGCATCTTTAATTGCTTAACAAAATTGGTCCTTTGAGCCGGATTATTCGTTGGTGGCTGCTAGCAACATTCCAAAAGCACAGGTAATATTCTTGATTATATTATTTTCGCCTGATTCTGTTGCTGCTGTTGTTCGATTTTGGTTGGTCTGCTCGTTTTGGATTGCTGTTGCGGATAGGGCTTCGGCTTTTTCTGTAGGAGTCGGATATTTGAGGAAGTGACGTGCGTGGTGTGATCGTAGAAGGATACAAACATAATAATATAGATTTATATATATATATATATATATATATATATATATCCAAAAGCACGCGGTCGGTTAAGGTAGATATATTATAATGGAAGTGTTGAACAAGCTCGTGGACATCTAAAAGGTGCAATTACTCGTATTCACAATTTTGTGCAAGACATTCTCGCGGATGCTGAGCATACTGTTTTAGAAGTTCGGTTGGAGCGTTTAGAATATGCGTGGTCAGACTTTTGTAAAAACTATAACTAGCTTTTTGCCTTCCACGCGGAAGAAGAGTACGAAGATCCTGAATCTGATTTTTTTTTTTTTTTTTTTTTTGGTTGCGCCTGGAGGTGCAGGAATCTTCAAAAGATACCAATGGCCCGTACCATTGGTTATGCCCGATTCATATATCTGACCTGATGATTCATAAGCGTCTGCCAGTATATGCCTACGGGCTAAACCTCACCCCCCAGAGAGGCACTATGAGAACCGGCCGCTCGTGCTCATAGTAGTAGGAAATTCGTTCCTCTCATTTTTTCGTTTTGTGGTGACTACGACTAAGTTGCCTTAACAAGTAGTTTACGCTTCTGTAGTGTTAATCGCGTTAGGTAGGTAGCTTTCCTGCGAAGGCACCTACTAATACCGTCATTACATGCGGTTTTCCCTTACTGCGCCAGATCGTACGGTCTTGTTCTTTGTAGTCGGCGCTCGAGGTTTGTCACGTCCAGAGTACGGATTATTTCATTATTGCAATGATCATGAAGGCGAGTACGAAGTTTGTGAGCAAAGTTTGTTACTTCATCCCTCACGGTAGCAATTCCTAGATCTCTGTGAATATCACTATTCCTTATATACCATGGAGCATTCACAATTGCTCTTAGTGTTTTGTTTTGGAATGTTTGCAGAACAGTCATATTGCTTGGCTTGGTACAACCCCAAAGTTGTATACCGTATGTCCAAGATGGTTTTAGCACTTGCTTGTACAGAAGCAGTTTGTTGTATACGCTTAACTTCGAGTATCTCCCGAGTAGCCAGTACATTTCTCTAAGTCTGATTTCGAGCTCGTCGCGCTTCTTTTTAACATGTGGCTTCCACTTAAGTTTTGCATCTAGTGTCATTCCTAGATATTTTGCCTCGTTTGCGTACGGTATTTGTACCGAGTTAATGGAAATAGGTAAGTTGTTTATCTTTTTGTACGTAAAATTGACATGCGTTGACTTGGTCTCGTTAAGGACGATTCTCCAGGTCTTTGTCCACTCGCATACTTTGTTTAAAGCTCGTTGGAGTTTTCCAGTTGATGATTCGACTGACTCATCTGTTGCGAGGATAGCCGTGTCATCTGCGAACGTTGCTACGACAGTCCCTTCATCTTGTGGTATATCTCTTGTGTAGAGGAGGAACAGGATTGGGCCGAGAACGCTTCCTTGCGGAACACCGGCATGGATTTCTTTGAATTTCGAATATTCTGCCCCATGTTTAACACGAAAGAGTCTGTTATTAAGGTAAGATTCCAATATTCTGTAGAATTTATCTGGTAAGATTTCCCTTAGCTTATATCTCAGGCCTTCGTGCCATACCTTGTCGAACGCTTGCGATACGTCGAGAAAAGCGGTAGAGCATATCTTTTTCCCTTCTAGAGCTTTTTCAATTTCATTTGTAATTCGATACACCTGATCGATTGTGGAATGTTTAACCCGAAACCCGAATTGATGATCCGGGATCAATCGCCTTTCTTCAATTACTGGGTGCAATCTTTTTAGCAGAAGTTTCTCAAAGACTTTAGATATTATCGGCAGAAGCGAAATGGGTCTATATGATTTCTTGTCGTTTGCACATTTCCCCGGTTTCGGAACCATTATTACTTCGGCGACTTTCCATTGCCTTGGAACATATAGAAGTCTCAATGAAGCATTTATAATGTAGAGTAACTTAACTAACGCTTTTTTCGGTAGCTCCTTCAAAACTTCGCCAGTGATTAAATCATATCCTGGAGCCTTGTTATTTTTCAGTTTTCTTATTGTCATTCGAAGTTCAGACAGGGATACAGTTTTTAATTTAAAGTTGTCGGGTGCCGTATTTGCATCCGGATCTTCGATCAATGGTTGTCCATCGAATGGCTTGAACGTTTCCTCTAAATGTTCGGCAACTGATTTCGAAAAGCCGGAAATTGTTTGGTTTATTTGGATTTATGACGTTAAAATGATGTTAATACTTAATTCTAGGCGTTTAGTTCTGGCTTCTTTTAGTATTAGATTTATAGCATAACCTTATTTTCACGTAACTTAATATCTCCTCATTGTATTTTTCTTGTAGTTAAATTTTTGAAATTTTCCGCTCGGTGCACCGCAATTTGCTTATGGTAGCTGGAAGCCTTACATCTAGATTGCGGCACAATAAGCCCGTCTAATACGTTTCACCATCAAAAACGGTTGTTTCTTAAACAATTTCTTCCACCAGTATATCTTCTTGGTGTTTTAATGTTGGTAATGATCTTACTCCAACATTTTCAGTGGTAAAAAACGCTTTTACATCGTTTTGAATATCTTGGTCACTTTTTGCGCAAACTTCGCAAATTTATAATACACCTTGTGTATGCCTATGTAATTATTTGATCTTGGTAAAAAAAACCAACCACCCAAGTGGTATTGTGGGCTATTGGGCCATCACGTTCTACCAATTCACTAGGTGACATTAATTGAAAGTATTGCAAGCCGATTAATATATGTATATAGCAGGCTTTGCTTTATGTAAGTCTGGGATTTCAATTTCACGCAAATAATTATATTTTTGCGTCAATTTTCTTATATTTATCGATTGTTCCGGTAAATCCAATTTTTCTACTGTTCATACATCTTTTACAACAAATTTCCTTGCTTTTGGTTTCGCAAAAATTTCAATTTCCAAACGCATAGGATTTTATTCTTTCCTTACAATTTCATCCGAGTAGCTATAGCAAATTTTTCTTCTGTTCCCTTAATCTTCATTATTTTGGTCACTCGGGCATCGATGATGGTACATGAAGATCCACTATCCAAAAAGGCGTAAGTATCGAGTTGTATGTTTCCATTGTGCAAAGTTACAGACAGAATTTTATATAAAATATTGTAGCATAATAACTACGCTCCTATGTCTATGCAGCAAATTCAGAAGTGACTTTCCATTCTGTCTGAATTTTGGTTCGAACTGTCCTTTCATTCGAGGTTCGTGTCTGGGACGAAGTCTCCACAGCTCATGTCAACGAAAGAGACGAATAATATCAGGGATAAAAGGGAATTATAACTGCAAGAATTATTTCTCTTGTTCCAGTGGTCGAAGAATTTGCTAGAAGTTTCTGGCTATCAGAAACTTCTGCTATATAAGGACAGATGGCGATCAAAAAAAGACACAGTTGGTTTAGAACCGTGGCGAAGAGATTGGAAAAGTGATAATGGGAGAAGTTGTAATTTGGTGATAAATTGAAAGTTGAGAGTGAACAAGAAAAAGTAATTAGTTTGGATTTGTGAATTAAGTAATTGAAAGGAGATAAAGTGATTTGAGAGGAAAGAGACCTTGTAAGAAAAGAATTTGCGAAGAATAGTATAGTGTGAACTTGAATTGTTCTATAGACTAGAAAATAAAGAAATAAATTTCACAGAATATCGTTTTATCTACTCGAGCCGTAGCTCGCATATTACATTGGTGTCAGAAGCGGGATAAAACTTATTCTGTGAATAACTATTTCCGTGGTGTGAAATTGAAAAAAAAAAAAACGATTTCCGTGTTGAGTTAATTAGTTACGCAAAATGGGTCGCAAATTGGGAAAACTAACTATAATTCAACTAAAGGCAGAACTCAGTAAGCGGAACCTCGACACAACTGGGGGAAAAGATGCCCTGCTGATTCGTCTGGAAGAAGCAGTAACGCAGGAAGGTGAAAATCCGCACGACGTAGAGTTTGACGTGGAAGAGGAACCAGCAAGTACAGCAGCCGACCCGGGTATAACGAGTCTGCTCCTGCAACTTAAGTTAGTCATGGACGAACAAAAGAAAGCAATAGAAGACCAAAGGAATTCTATAGAACTTAAGCTGGACGAACAAAAGAATTCTCTAGAACTTAAGCTGGATGAACAAAAGAAAGCAATGGACGAACAAAAGAAAGCAATGGACGAACAAAAGAATTCTCTAGATGCTCTGGAAAGTAAACTTGATGAGCAAAACAAGAACTTGGAATCCAAATTCGAAGTGATCGAAGAGAAAATCGAGAAGGTCGAGACGCAACTCGGAAAAGTCGAAACTAGATTCGATGAAAATTTTGAGAAACATGAAACTCAGTTCGGGAAAATAGAGACTCAGTTTGAAAAAGTGGATACGCAATTCGAGATAGTAGGGAAGCAAGTCGAAAATCTTGCTAAGGAGCTCAGCAACGTGAAGAGACAGAAAGCACGGGAATATTCCACTGACGGTCTAAGAAGAAAGGAGATGCAGCCTCCTATCTTCGATGGTCAAACATCATGGCCAATTTATAAAAGGCAATTCGAAGCGGCCGCAATGACCAATAGCTGGGACGATGAAGAGAAGTCCATTGCACTCACACTTGCACTGAGGGGTCCAGCTGCGGAGCTCTTGCAGACCATCCCGGAAGATAAACAGCAGAACTACGATTCTCTGGTTCAGGCTATCGAGATGCGGTTTGGGGATGAACACATGCAGCAGGTGTACAGGGTTCAGCTGCGTAGTCGAGTCTAGAAAAGGGGGGAAACGCTCCAACAGTTGCAAGCGGATATAGAGCGACTAGCCCATCTTTCATACTCTAAAGCCGGTGAGGAGCTTATCAACGAAATGGAGGTGGAAGCTTTTATTCAGGCCATAGAGGACAGACAACTGCAAATGGCTGTAAGGATGGCTGAAAAGCGAACACTCCCCGAGGCATTGGCATTCGCTTTGTCAATGAAGGCTGCGGGCCAAGCATACCAGGGAATACACAGTGTCAGGGAAATATCCGTCGTGGAATGCTCATGCCAGAGAACAGCCGTCATGGATGAAGACAGAGCTCGCGGAAGTCAAATCCGTTGCTGGAATTGCAACTAAACCGGACACCTACAACGGCAGTGCAGAAGTGCACCTAGACGAGGAAATTGTTCACATTGCGGAAGTAGGAGAAGCAGAGAGGAAGCATCTGGCGGTGATAACATCCATCCTTGTCAGTCAGACTTCCCAAAACCAGCAGTCGGGAAATGCGTAAGGACCAACTTCGCGGGGCAGAAGTTGGTTACTGGAATCGAGGCCCCCAGGACCACCATTCAAGTTTCGCAAACCAAACGGGGTAACAAGAGCCTGACAGTGGAGGCACTAATCAACGAGAAGAAGTGCGTAGCCACCATCGACACAGGCGCCACTGCCTCCATTGTAAGAAGAGATATCGTCAAAAGCTCCTGGCTGCACAACACCAACAGCTACTGCCTGAAGACTGCAACAGGGGAAATGGCGAAGGTATTTGGAGAAGTTCGTCTTACGATTACTCTGGCAGGACTGATGTTCTCCCATGCGTTTCTGGTGGCAGATATATGCGACGAGTGCATCATCGGAGTAGACTTCATGAAAGCAAATGAAGTAATCTTGGACATCGGGATGCAAGTACTGAGGTATCGAAATGTGGAGATTCCGATGGTGTACGGAAATGAGAATGCCGTAACTCTCAGGACAGTCATCAGCAAAGACGAAGTTTTGGCGCCGTCTTCAGAGACAATAATTTGGACGAAGCTGGAAGGTGATCTTGGGAGCCACCGATTCTACATAGTAGAACCAGACCCAGAGAAGAATTCTCAAGACTACATCGTGGGAAAGACGTTAGTCGAACCAAAGAACACCATGGTTCCAGTGAGGGTTTTGAACGCAAGACCACACACTGTCAAACTAAGGCGAGGGGAGGTGACTGGAAAATGCACGCCGATTACCGCCGTCGCAACAATATCTGAACGTGATGCTCCAAAACCTCTCCCATCACCTTGGACAGCGGAAACGAGAGAGACGATTCTCCAGTCCAGTGAGCTGAATCAGGAGCAGCGAACTATGGCAGAGAATCTTATCAATGAGTACGCTGATGTATTTGTCTCACAGGACGGAGAATACGGCCGAACACACCTGGTACAACATCGAATAGACACTGGTGATACTAGACCAATTCGTCAGCCTGCTAGGCGCCTTCCATTGGCAAAGCAGACAGAAGTTGCAGAGATGGTGTCGGCAATGGAGAAAGAAGGTCTGATTGAAAGTTCCAAAAGTCCGTGGGCATCACCGGTTGTACTGGTTAAGAAGAAAGATGGCAGCACGCGGTTCTGCGTGGACTATCGGCAGCTCAATTACGTCACCAAGAAAGACAGCTACCCTCTGCCACGGATTGACGACACGCTAGACACACTCTCAGGAGCCCGATGGTTTTCCACTCTCGACTTGAAGAGTGGCTACTGGCAGGTACAGATCCATCCAGAAGACCGGGAGAAAACCGCCTTCACCGCAGGAAATGGGCTATGGCAATTCACGGTAATGCCATTCGGGCTGTGCAATGCTCCGGCGACTTTCGAGCGATTGATGGAATGTGTCCTGCAAGGGTTAACATGGAAAACCTGTTTGGTATACTTGGATGATGTCATCGTCGTAGGAAAAACGTTTGCGCAACACCGAGACAATCTAAGGGATGTGAAGCTCAACCCCAAGAAGTGCGCCCTGTTTAGTGCAGAAGTCAAGTATTTGGGGCACATAATTTCAGCGAAAGGAGTGATAACCGATCCAGAGAAGGTCGAAGCGGTGAAAAACTGGCCAGTCCCCAAGGATAAACAGCAACTAAGGAGCTTCCTGGGCCTAGCCACCTACTACAGACGGTTCGTGAAGGATTTTGCCGGGATCGCAAAGAACCTGCACCAGTTGACGGAAAAGGGAAAACAATTCAAATGGTCAATTGAGTGCGAGAAGAGCTTCAAGGCACTTAAACAACGGCTATGCGATGCCCCGATACTGGCTTACCCCACTCCCGGGGAAACGTTCGTTGTGGGTGCAGATGCTAGTAATGTCGGGGTAGGAGCCGTACTCTCCCAGGTGCATGACGGCCAAGAGAAGGTGGTTGCGTACTTCAGCAAGGTGCTCTCTAAGCCAGAAAGGAACTACTGCGTGACAAGGAGAGAACTTCTAGCTTTGGTCTTGGCTACGAAGCATTTTCACAAATACCTCTACAGGAGGAAGTTCGTTCTTCGCACAGGCCATGCAGCCTTAAAATGGCTATTACAGTTCAAGAGTCCTGAGGGTCAGGTCGCAAGATGGATCGAAAGGCTGCAAATCTACGACTACGAAATACAGCATCGTAAAGGAAAACTCCACTCTAATGCGGATGCACTGTCCCGGAGACCATGCAGAACGGTTTGTAAACATTGTGCGCGTCAGGAAGAACGGGAGCTGGTTTCCATCCAAAGAATGAGAGCCGAACCTATCGCCGGCTGGAGCGTAGATGAGATCCGGAACGCTCAGAAGGAAGACCCGGATATCGAGCCGATTCTGGCCTGGAAGGAGAACATGGAGAAACCGGATCATCAGGACATCTCCCACAGAAGCCCGACCTTAAAGGCATATTTTGCGCAGTGGGACTCCCTCCATGTCCAAGAAGGTGTTCTGAGAAGAAAATGGGAATCCTCCGACGGAAAGTCGTTTGTAATGCAGCTTGTCGTACCGCGGACGAGGGTCAAGGAGGTGTTACAGGAAATGCATGGCGGGGCGACCGGAGGCCACTTGGGAGTGAATAAGACGCTAGAAAAGGTACGAGAACGTTTTTATTGGTTAAAAGCGAAGGAAGATATCGAAGACTGGTGCAGAAAATGCGACGTGTGTGCAGCTAGCAAGGGTCCGAGAATCAAAACTCGAGGTAAGATGCACCAATACAACGTGGGAACACCTTTCGAACGAATCGCCATTGACATCGCAGGTCCCTTTCCGGAAACCGACAATGGTAATCGGTATATACTCGTAGTGATGGACTACTTCAGTAAGTGGCCGGAAGCGTTTCCGATCCCTAACCAGGAAGCCAGAACCGTGGCGGAGCAGATCGTCTACAATTGGGTTAGCAGATTCGGTGTGCCCTTGGAATTGCATTCTGACCAAGGGCGGAACTTCGAGTCAAGAATCTTCCAAGAGATGTGTCAACTACTCGGAATCAAAAAGACAAGGACAACCCCGCTTCATCCACAGTCGGACGGTATGGTGGAGCGTTTCAATAGGACTTTGGACGAACATCTCTCGAAGGTCGTAGGTGACTACCAACGGGATTGGGACCGGCAGATTCCCTTGTTTTTGATGGCCTATAGAAGTGCCGTGCATAGCACTACTCGACATACGCCGTTCGAAATCTTATTTGGTAGAATAGCTCGTTTACCTAGTGAGGTGAAATTTGGATCTCCTACCAATGAGCCCAGAAATGAAGAAGAGTACGTGGCGGACCTTAGGGAAAGGCTTAGGGACATACACCAAAGGACCAGAAGCCAGATTAAGATGACGAGCGACCGCATGAAGACCAGGTATGATGCCAAGGCAACAACGTCAGGATTCCAGGAAGGAGATCTGGTGTGGCTGTATAATCCCCATCGCCAAAAGGGGAAATCACCTAAATTACAGCGGAACTGGGAAGGTCCCTACAGAATAGTAAAACGCATCAACGATGTTGTCTACCGCATCCAGCGAGGACCGAGGGCCAAAATGAAAGTGGTTCATGTGGACCGACTGAGTCGATACAATGGCCGAAATGAGGATGCACTTGTTCGGGACGAACACGTCTAAGAGGGGGGCAGTGTAGCATAATAATAACTACGCTCCTATGTCTATGCAGCAAATTCCGAAGTGACTTTCCATTCTGGCAGAATTTTGGTTCGAACTGTCCTTTCATTCGAGGTTCGTGTCTGGGACGAAGTCTCCACAGCTCATGTCAACGAAAGAGACGAATAATATCAGGGATAAAAGGGAATTATAACTGCAAGAATTATTTCTCTTGTTCCAGTGGTCGAAGAATTTGCTAGAAGTTTCTGGCTATCAGAAACTTCTGCTATATAAGGACAGATGGCGATCAAAAAAAGACACAGTTGGTTTAGAACCGTGGCGAAGAGATTGGAAAAGTGATAATGGGCGAAGTTGTAATTTGGTGATAAATTGAAAGTTGAGAGTGAACAAGAAAAAGTAATTAGTTTGGATTTGTGAATTAAGTAATTGAAAGGAGATAAAGTGATTTGAGAGGAAAGAGACCTTGTAAGAAAAGAATTTGCGAAGAATAGTATAGTGTGAACTTGAATTGTTCTATAGACTAGAAAATCAAGAAATAAATTTCACAGAATATCGTTTTATCTACTCGAGCCGTAGATCGCATATTACAATATTTTCATTTTCAGAATTACAGTGCATATTTCGATTTTGTTTCTCATCATCTTCAGGCTTTTCAAAATATGAGTCTTCCTTGACCACAACTTGTGGTTTTCGGAATAAAGGATGTAAACGATTATTTCGGATATCCTTACAGCACAATTTTTCATTAAAGCCTTTTTCGTGCGCAAGCAAAACATATTCCTTTATCTAGACCGAACTTCTTTCGATTTTCGTATTTGTCATCCTTGTATCTCTCACATTGTTTTAGAAAATGTTCTTTTTTACAAAATTCACAAACAATTCTCTTTGCCTCTCTGGATTCTCAATGCACGTTTACACTTTTTGTGGATTCACTTGATATTGAATTCTTAATTAATTTAGCGGCAATATTAGCGTAAGCTGTTAAATAGATGCTGAAATTAGTAATCCTTAGTCCGCCTTTCGCTGCTGCGTTTATTGCCCACCCCATTGGGGATGTCTGGCAGTCTTTCTACCAACTCAGACATTAATATAGGATTCCTTATATAGGATGTACCACCTGCATTCTTCAATGAAGCCTCAACTTTTACAATTAACGTAGCATTGTTCACTATCCACTCACGTTGACTTTCTCTTTTGTATTTCGCAAAGTTTTCACCGATTTCAACATCTGGTTTATAACATATTCTTCTCTTCCAAATCTCATTTTCAAAATATTAATCGCTTGGTCGACACTCTCGGGAAACATAAGCAATTCGTTGACAGCTGCTAAAGCCCTTCCTTTTAAGGCCAATTTCAGTCGATCCATATTCTCATAATTTTGATAATTACAGGCTTGATTTGCAATGGTATAACTTGAATATAATCCTGTTCATTTACTTGGGCTATAGTCAAATTCGGGTAAAGTTTTAAAAATCTTTCTTGCTGCTGATTGAGAAGCGGGTACAACAAATCTGTTGCTGCTTTTTGATCAATTCAAGCTGATCGATTGTGTACAAAACAAATGATTTGATTCGTTCTCGGACTCACCTTGTTGTAAATTTGGAGGAATTACATTACATCCGTTAACAAAATTATTTTTCTGCGCACTTTCGGTAGTCGTTTCATTCGGGTAACATGGCGACTTAGGCTTGGTTCCAGTTGCCTTACTAGATGACTGCTCTCCCTGTCTTCGGATGGCAGCAATTTGTTGCGTGATACGGTTTGTTGTATGGACTTGTACGCCTGCCCAAGCACCACAAATTGTTGCGGCATCATTTTGTTCCTTGGTCCTACACTTTGCACAGAGCCACTCATCATTTTCTTTAGCTGAATTAACTGGGTCGATCTTGGCACAGCTGTAGTGATAATATCTAAGTCAGTCGCGATTCGTAGATTGTATTATATTCTCTATTGTTTCATCGTCAGATCCACAAAGCAGACAGGGTCACGTAAGATGAGACTTTTCTGGATGCTTATAGTTTTTCCACTTCACGCCGGGGTCACCAATGTTGTTGACAATTCCTAAAATAAATAGGTTGGCTGTCTAACAAATTCTAATTGTATAAATAATTCCTTATTTTAGAACTACTGGCTCTTATAGAAGAAGTAACCTGTATTCCTAAACAATTTTTTACATAAAAAATTTATTTTAATTGAATTATTAATAATTAATTGGGCAAATTTTTCCTGTCCCAAATGGTTCAACAAAAATCATCAAACAATAAAACTCCTGGACCGGTGGTGTTGACTTCTTGGACCATTTTCTTAAAATTTCCCTTGGGATTTAATTCTTCCTAAATCTTTAAAATTTCGGCGTGTTAGCAGATAACCTCACACCAGCCATGAAAAATCCTATTTCGTTTCGTGCACAACAACTGTACGCACTTAGCTATCCGCTTGGTGGTGATTAATAGCTAAGGTAGGTTTACACAAAGCTCTTTTTTTATATTATTTTTATAAAATTATAAATGTATATTATTTAGTAATTATCAAATTTATAATTATCTTAAACGTTACTGCAATATATATATTTTTTTTTCGTTTTTATCCTACCGTTTTTTATTTTTATTTTTGTCTTTTTATATATGTAGTTTTCCTATAACAGTTATAATATTATACATAAATTTGTATTGTATCATTAGATCTGTCACTTTAAATAGTACACAAAAGTATTTCATAATTGACGTAAGAGTTTTTTTTTCTTTGTTTACATAAATATTTTTGTTTTAGAAATATTATTATATTTCCATTTATAAAATTTAAATGCATTTTTATTATTCCAATTCAATTACAAAAAATGCTTAAAACTAGCCTAATCAACTTAACTATGTTATTCTAACTTACTGGCCCCATGCGGCGTTCTAAGCTAAAAACAATAGTTAAAACTATGTCCTTCGCCGTACCTTACTTAAATTTTTTGTTCACCTTATTGTTTAATTATCAATAAATACTAAGACAATTTTTTTGAGAAAATTAAAAGAAATTAGGGTTTGTATTTTTTTCATTCGTCTTGTTCTTATAATAAAACTTAAAAACTATCTTAAAATAAATCTTAAACTACCTTATTCTATCTTACTCTAATTATGTAATTAAATACATAATTTTAATATCTTTTTTGTCTTTATCAAAGTGCTGTGAAACTTTTTTTTGTTTTGCCTAGGTCTACCTAAAAATACCTGCAAATACCTTGTAAGTCGGCCAAGAATAAACAGCTAACTTTAAACGGCCTACCCCGGATTGTGAGGGAATGACGAAGGAGTTCAGTTAGCCACCAACATTTTGAGAACTGACGTTCAACGTCCTTCATATTGCGACCCGATATCGCCCTACTGAACCGGAGACGCTCGACACTTATCCACTTTTATTATGTTACCCCTGTTGTACAGGACCTTATTGGGATAGAATTTTATGTACTGGATCTCTGGTGTTCTGTATAAATGAAAGCAAGCCCTCTCAAACACCCGAATCTTTTCCAACAAGCTTGCTCCCACGTTGAACCACACGGGACATCCAAATACGAGCATGGGCCGAATGAGGACCTTTACCCTTGCTATGAGTTGCTTGCTATAAAAAAGTTTCTTTGTAAGGGTAAGAGCAATTTTGGCTCTGGCCAGAGCAGCATTTATATGTTTGTTAAAATATATATAGAGATTGGTCTAACCAGAGCCCCAGGTATCTGACTACACATCGACACGGCAGTGGCTGTCCGTGCGGTCCCACGATTGAAAACTTTCGCCAATTCTTTCTGGTATCCCTAGAGGCCCCAGACAACGGCGTCCTAAAAAGAATGGTTTCGGATTTCTCATATGATCACTTTACCAAAAATCGAGGTCATTGCATTGGTCTTGCACCGTAACTTCGATAAGATTCAGCGATATTGCGATGACTGGAAGTTGAAAATCAACCCGATTTTTGGTCTGCGTCTGCGTACGCTATGGTATGGTGAAGTGATCCTATGAGCTCGCTCGTGTAAATGTTGAAAAGGATCTGTAAATTCACCGCACCTTGTTGCAGACCGTTTTTGATTCGAAATGTTCCAGCAGAAGTCACATTGCCATTTTTGACAATGAACTGACTACTGGTGAGCTTGTTATAAAGTATGTACAGCAGTGGTTTTCTTATGCCCAGCCTGTTCAGCTTGTAGAAGAGTCCCCCTAACAACACGGTGTCGAAGGCCTTCTCCAAGTCAATCAGGCAGGCACCCGTGTACTGTTTTTTGATCTTGTTCCATTGGACATTGTACCATGCCCCACCTCAAAACCGAATTGGTTATCCGAAATTATTTTATTTCCTTCAGTCCGCTTAATCAGGGCTCTATTGATCACTTCTTCGAATATCTTACTGATGTTCGCAGGGAGACTTATCGACTGGAAATTTGTTGGATTGGAGGTATCCTTACCCCTTTTGGGGATGGGTTGTATCAGTCCTGTTTTCCAATGCGCTGGGTAATGTGCATTATTTATTGCATTGTTAAACAGAGTGGTGTATATGTCCACCGCTTCTAGAGGGAGATGTCGAAGAACAATGTTCGACATTCCGTTGATTCCCACAGATTTCTTATTTCTCAATGAGTCGAAGATCGCTTGGAGCTCCACCTTCGATATGTACGGGGGATGTACCCTTTCATCGGCGATGACATCATTTGCCATGATATCGTCATTGTACTCGGTAAAATTTATGTTCTCTGATCGCCAGTGCTGTATATTATTTCGAAGGTAGACGTTGTGTACAAGGACTCGATTTTCCAGATCGTGGTTCGGGCAAATGCTATCATTCACCTTGTACACTTCCTGGAAAGTCGCTCCTATAGCCTCTTCTTTCTCCTGCGGATCTTCAATCATGAAAAAGTTGTCATCATCGACAGCGTTCCCGGGATCTATGTCAGCTGTTATTAGTATTTGTTCGTTGTTCGTCGTTCGGGGGATCTTAAGACACGGCAGGTCGTTTTGATTATTCCTCCGAAAATTTTATTTATTTGTGGGAACATACTCGGGTTACTGGATTTTACAGCCAGAATTTTGTTGTTCCTATGCAAATTTACAGAAAGCGTGTAGTTTCCCGTGATTAATTTTTGGAGGTTTTTAGTCAACGAATTCAGCGTCCTAACCTCCGAGTTTTGTCTGTCAGTTAACTATATGTACAAGGTTTTTAGTCTCGACAGCACTCTACTTTTGTGTTGGTGTAGTGCGCTAATTGTAACATTGCGGAATACGTCTGCTTTTTCAGTATGTTGATGCAGAGGTATTGTACTGTCCATAGTTCGTTTAATTGTCTCTTCCATTTGTTTTAGGTACCAGTCAATCTCTTCGTTTGACAGATTCCTATTAGACGGTGGGTAGACCGAGTTCAAGGACAGTGCTCTTGTCAACGTTCTGAAAAAGCGAGTCCAGCGAGTCCAACGCGTCCTACTATAATTGTATAAGTACATTTGAACAAACTCCTCCAACTCCGCAATTTCGTTGGGAATTGTTATTACGGCACTGAGCCCGCAATGGTCACTGTCATGACTACATTGTGTGCAGGCAGTTTAAAGTTTAAAGCATAAGGTCCAAATAGGAGACACTTCTTGGAAACGACGGGCTATCTGTTGCTTTTAAATCGAGTTTATACTCGATACTATGCCAACCCCACCAGTTGAATAGTAGGTTCCCTCTAGAATTATTTGCGTTATTTTCCCAATTTCTATGTTTGGCTTTTAGATCTCCGGCCATGAGAAAATAATTCTCCTCCGACTCCAGCCTTAGGCATCGAAAAGTGTCTCAAGCTCTGAAATAAATGACGTAGATTGAGTACCTTCAGGTGCATAGAGTGCTATCATGTACATACTCTTTTCACTATGGAGAGGGATGCACACGATACACGCTTCCAGCACCTGGAACTTTCCCACTTCACTGCTGTATACTACCTTAAATTGCAGTTGTTTTGCAGTGAAGGTCGCAATACCTCCTCCTTGTGTGAAGTTGGGTCGGTCTCTTCTGACAATATTGTATTTCTTGTGCTCCAATTTGCGTTTCTGGGATAGCTTTGTTTCACTAACCATAAGCACACCAGGGGTTTGGTCTTCAACATAAACAATACAGCTCTTCCCTCGATCCTAATCAGTAAATTCACATTCACCGCAAGGATCTTCAAGGATTGCTTCTGCATATTCGTACCCATTACGACTGGAGATGCGTTGGGCCCGGCAGAAGTACGTAGATCTGGTCCACCCGCATCGCCTGCTCCTGTACCTGAAGTTGAAGCTGACCCATCTGCCCTTGGATAGAGAGCAAGATGGCCAGCAAATCAGTTTCTGCGTCCGGTGCTCTAGGCGCTGGGGCCTGAGAAGCAGGCTGTTGTTTTTGCGAAGCCTGCTGAAGCTCTTGCTGCCGCTTCCTCTCTTTTCTTGCTATTTGCTTAGCCTTATTGGCAAGCACCCTTTGTTCTAGCTGTCTGATGCTGCTAGTCAGACTTCGCACTTCCTCGTCTTCGCCATCTGGTTCAGAGAATGCCAGAACGGCGAAGCAATTATTGTCATCTCCGATGTAGCGGCCTTTCCGGAGATGTACGGAAACTCGACAGACAATCCGATCTTTGCCGCTGCTTTTCTGCTACTGCTGTTGTTGCTGTGCTCGGCGCCCCTTCCCTCTCTCCACCTGATAGCTGTTCAGCTGAAGCTGATGTGCAGGTGATGTGAAGGATTAATAAATATTTATTTATTTATTCACATATTGGAGGAGTACTCAAAGGTCTTAACATACACAAATCCGCTCTTCCAAATGGTACTCCCCCCATAGTTTTAAAGAGGTGTTCTACTTTTTAGGGCTCCTTCCGAGTAGATGGAAAACAGCATTTGTCCAGCCCGTCCCTTAAAAAAGGCGAATCTTCCTCTGTCCAATTAAAGACCCATTGCACTTATGTCCCTTCTTTCCAAGGCATTTGGAATCGCTGATAAATCGTCAGCTTTTGAAATATCTAAATTCACGAAAACACCTTAACAGGTCTAATGGTGATTTGATGGCATATCTCACCGAGAAGTGGAACCAATCTCTCCATCACTTTGGCGAAACTAAGTGATCGCGCTTTATATTTCAAAGGCATTTGACAGAGTCTATCATCAGGCTCTTTTGTCGAAAATGCGTGCATATGGCATCGATGAGTCTCTTCTTCAATGGATTAGAAATTACCTTTCGGGGCGTTCAATACAAGTTGCTTTGGACGGCTTCAAGTCTGCAATTCACCAAATAAATGCTGGTGTTCTACAAGGTTCTGTTCTATCTCCGACTCTCTTTCTTATTGTATAAATGATCTCTTGTCTGCAACTTCTAATTCAGTCCATTTCTTCGCTGATGACAATACCCTCAGTTTTTCATATTCGTTCCCTAACTCACGTCCTTGCTCTTCGGCCGTAGAAGAGGAACGGCAACGTATGTTAAACACATTAAATTCCGACCTAGATAAAATAATCAAATGGGGTTTAACCAACAGAGTGAAATTTAAGGCTTCCAAAATACAATGCTGTCTTCTGTCTCTTAAGCGAAACCAAAACCCACAACCATTACCCAAGTATGATACTTGCATCATTGAAACCGAAAGACTTGCAATTCTCGGTATGTGTATTAATAACGATCTTCGATGGAACCATCGCATATTCGAGGTCGCCAAAAATGCTGCAAAATGTCTAGGATTCCTTAAACGGTGCAAGGAATATTTTACCCCGTCTGAGCTGGGCTCAATTTATAAGACATTCATCCGTCCCAAGCTGGAATATAACGCCCATATCTCTGGTGCATCCAAGACCGTTCTGCGTTAAAACTTATAGGTGATAGAGAAATTGTGAATTCCATACATTCACTTGAACATCGGAGAAATGTCTCCTGTCTCTCCCTATTTTATCGCTATTTTCATAAAAAATGCTCCAACGAAATAGCCAGTTGCATTCCTTCCCTTCAGAATTGCACCCGTAATACCCGTCATGCTTCGAATGCACATCAGTTCACCCTTAAGCCCAATTTCGGTCATACTGTCAAATATATTGATTCGTTTATAAGCCGAACGACACGGATGTGGAAAGATTTTTATTTCCCCATCACTGCAACCTTCAAACATTTAAAGCCAATGTTCCTCTTCCCCTTTTCCTAAAAGCCCGTATCCTGTAACAGTATAAAGGTATTCATATTCCTTTTGGCGCGCGCGAATTATAAAAAAAAATTGCATTATATCATATTTCCAAAAACAAGAAAAACAAAGAAATCGAAAACAATACTTTTGATTCAAAAACGGTAATAATAATTTTCGCATGCATTTAATAATAAAGAAATAGAAAAATAAAATTAAGCAATTCACATTTTTAGGTCTAGGTTTTTGTTTTTAATATTTTTTTCTTTTTTTTAACGCCTCATGTTATTTCGACTAGTCTCGACCTGTATGTTTTCCATCAAATCATTTCATTTATAGGAATTTGGAGCATATAACTCATTTTAACAATTTGCCTACCGCGCTTTAACCCACTTTTATCTCTAAAATACGTTTCTCCTATTTGTGTAGCCTCTTTTATAATATATCTAGGTAAATGTATTATGTTATGAAAACCTACCTAAACCTAGCTCTAGTTTCTAAAAGTGAAAAGTATGAACTGAGCTTTAGACTCAATTACAGCTGACTCCATAAATTGTCTTCTACGATAAATTTGACGAACTGTCAAGCACCGCTTCCTCGTTCTCATTCTTTGCCTTGATCACGTGTAAAAATCGTAAAATAAATGGTAATGAAGTAATCGGAATATATATATAGAATCTAAATAAAAAGTGTGTTTTATTTATTTACATTTCCATTTATAACATTGGCGACGAGGAAAAATTTAAACCGTTTGCAAAAAACTAAGCTAAATGAGTGAAAAAACGGTGGCGGTTGATTCTCTGAAAGAGTTCCATTACTCCAACATGGATTGGATAGTATACCTAAAGAGGCTGACGCAGTATTTCGCAGCACATTCGATAACAGACAAGAAACAACAGAAGGCAATCCTCCTCACTATGCTATCTGAGGAAACATACACTCTTCTAAATAATTCATGCTACCCGACAGATGCTGAAAACAAATCATTTGAAGAAATCGTGGAGACCATGAACAAGCATTTCAAACCCATAACCTCAACGTACATAGAAAAAGAAAAGTTTTATGCAGCACAAATGGAGAGTACCGAAGTAATCCATGACTGGGCAAGAAGAATGAAAAAGCTTTCTATCACCTGCAACTTTGGCACACACCTCAACGAAGTGCTTTTGGATAAATTCGTGCTGGGGATCACAAACAGACATATCAAAGAGAAGTTATACTCTCAGGGGAGCGATTTAACTTTAGATAAAGCAGTACAAGTGGCACTGGAGAGCGAAGCAGCGTTCACAGACTTTCATAGTCTATAGACGTGTTTCGGCTTCTCCCTTAAATTCAGAGTGAATTCAAGTAGAGAATTAGAATTTCGTTATCTAAGAGGCGAGTTAGCCTAGTGCAAGTGATAGGTGACCGTCAACCCAGCGACCTGGGTTCAATTCCCAAGCGGGGGAAATAGTATAGTCTTCTTTTCTTTTTTTTTAATTAAAAAAAAAAAAGTGCAAACAAAATTAAGTGACGACAGCAGAAATCAGGCTCGCAAAAGCGGGACCTGCTGATGGAACGACTGTATCAGCCGATACAGTCAGCCCATTCAGTCAGCCCACTCAGCAACAGTAGCAACAGATGGTACTGGGAAGAGGTGGAGGAAGCTGAAATCGACTCTCAACCCAGTAAAGCGCCCCCCCACAACAGCTTCAACTGAAAAGCTTCCAGGTGGAGTGATGGAAGGGGCGTCTGGTATAGCAGTAACAGCAGAAAAAAAACGCCATAGGTCGTCAGATGACGACGAACAATACCCATACGTCTCCGACGGTGGGGAAGACCATTATATGGGGGACACCAACAGTTTCGCTTTTCCGGTCACTTCCGAGTCCGAAGACGAAGACGAGGAAGTAGAAAACCTGAATAGCAGCATTAGACAGCTGCAACAAAAGGTGCGTGCTATTAAGGCCAAACAAATGGCCAGAAGGGAAAAAGAGCGGTAGCAAGAGATCCAGCACTCTCAGCAACAAGAACAGAAATCGTCAGAAAGCCAGCTGCAAAAACAAAAGCAACCGCAAATATAGCAGCAGAAGCAACAGCACCAGCAACTACAGCAGCAGAAGCAGCAGCAGCAGCAACAACAACACCTGAAGAAACAGCAGATACAACAGCAGCTGCCAAAGCAGCAACAACAACTGAAAAAGCAGCAACAACAACAGCAGCAGAAACCGCGGCAGCAGCAACACCAGCAGTAACAGCAACAACAACAACTGCAGAAGAAGACTACAAAAACCAGGGTGCCACCGATCAACACCTTCAAGATCGAGTTAAAGGATACCATTGAGCTATGTAAGTCGGCCATAGGTACCAATTTGTATATTAAGAGATTAAATGAAGATAGACATGCTATCCATTGTAACACAGTGGAACAGTATTATAAAATCAAAGATTTACTAAAAGAATCGACGACGGAGTTCTTCTCCTTCACCCCGAAGGGAGAAAAGCTGCAAACTATGCTGCTGAGGGGGATAGAACCGTCTACTGATCCGGAGATGCTCCTTAAACTGCTTAAAGAAAAGGAGTGTGACGAGCTCCAATTCGTAGAGGTCAAGCCATTCACCACAGCAAGGGCCAAAAGGGAGAAGTAAAAACTACCGTTCTCCCTGGTTCAGCTCTCACCCAACAGCAAACTGGATGGTCTAAGGAGTATTAAAGACCTAGACTACCAGGTTGTCACCTGGGAAGTAGCGAAAACATTTTACAATGTGTTCGCTGCCAAAGGTTCGGGCACGCCGCGTCGAACTGCGAAATGCAGCCTCGATGTGTTAAGTGTGAAAAGAGCCACAAAGCAGAAGAATGCACTCTGGGTAAGGATGGAGTGGCAGATAAGAGCCAGCTCTCGTGTACTTTATGCAGGAATTCGGCACACACCGCAAACTATCGGGGTTGTCCTAAGTTCCAGTATATTAAGAAAGTAAATCTGGTTCGTCAGCAGAAAGTCGTAGTGAAACGTTCACCTGCTTCAATTCAAACACAATCCGTGACTCCCCAAGTGACCTACGCCCAAATGGCGGCAGCTCGGGGAAACGCCATCTTGCTCTCTATCTAAGGGCAAATGGAGCAGCTTCACCGTCAGGTACAGGAGTAGGCGAAGCGAGTGGACCAGATCTACGCACTTCTGCCGAGCCTAGCGTAACTCCAGTCGTAATGGGTACGAACATGGAGGAGCAATCCTTGAAGATCCTTCCGGTGAATGTGAATTCACTGACTAAGATCGAACGAAGAGCCGTGTTGTTTAATTTGCTTGAAGACCAAACCCCTGATGTGCTTATCGTTAGCGAAACAAAGCTATCAGAGAAACACAAATTGGGGCACGACAATAAATACAGAATTGTCAGAAGAGACCGACCCAACTCCAAACAAGGAGGAGGTGTTGCGATCTTCATTAAAAAATAACTGCAATTTAAGGTAGAAAAGAAAAGAAAGAGGATGTACATGATAGCACTCTATGCACCTGAAACTACTCAATCTACGTTATCTATCTCAGAGCTCGATATACTTTTTCGATGCCAAAGGCTGGAGTCGGAGGGGAATTGTTTCCTCAAGGCCGGAGATCTAAACGCCAAACATAGAGATTGGGGAAATAACACATCTAATCCTAGAGGGAACCAACTATTCAATAGCTACTATTCAAAAGCTACAGATAGTCCGTCGATTCCTAGAAGCGGCTCCTATCTGGATCTTATGCTGTTCGAAGTATGGTTATCACTGACCGACATGGACCGACAAACTATAAACTGCCTGCACACTTTTGTGTATGACAGTGACCATTGCGGACTCAGTGCCGTAATAGCGATTCCCAACGAAATTGCGGAGTTGGAGGAGTTTGTCCAAACGTACTCCTACAATTATAGTAGGACGCGTTGGACTCGCTTCTCAAGAGTTTTGATAAGAGTACTCTCCTCGAACTCGCTCTACCCACCGTAAAATAGGAATCTGTCAAACGAGGAGATTGACTGGTACCTAAAACAAATGGACGAGACGATTAAACGAACTATGGACAATACGACACCTCGGTATCAACATACTGACAACGCAGACATATTCCGCAATGCAACAATTGACGCACTACACCAACACAAAAGTTGACTGCTGTCGAGACTTAAAACCTTGTACACACAGTTTACTGACAGACAAAACTCGGAGGTTAGGACACTGAAGTCGTAGATTAAAAGCCTCCAGAAATTAATCAAGGAAAACTACAGGTTTTCTGTAAATCTGCATTGGAAAAACAAAATTCGTTCTGTAAAATCCAACAACCCGAGTATGTTCCCGCAAATAAATAAAATATTTCGGAGGAATAATCAAAACGACCTTCCGTGTCTTAAGATCCCCCGAACGACGAACAATGGACAAATACTTACAACAGCAGGTATAGATCCAGATAACGCAGTAGAGGATGACAACTTCTTTGTGATCGAAGATCCGTAGGAGAATGTAGAGGCTAGAGGAGCGACTTTCCAGGAAGTGTACAAGGTGAATGATACCATCTACCTGAACCACGACCTTGAAAACAGCGTACTTGTGCACAACTTCTACCTTTGAAATGATATAGAACACTGGCGATCCGAGAACAAAGGTTTTACCGAGTTCAATGACGATAACGTGGCAAATAATGTCATCGCCCCGTACATATCGAGGGTGGAACTCTAAGCGATCTTCGACTCATTGAGGAGAAAAAAATCTGTGAGAATCGACGGAGTGGCGAACATTGTTCTTCGACATCTCCCTCTAGAAGCGGTGGACATTTACACCACTCTATTTAACAATGCGCTGAATAATTATCCAGCGTATTGGAAAACAGCAGTGATACAACACATCCCCAAAAGGGGTATGGACACTTCCAATCCGGCAAATCTCCGTTCGATAAGTCTCCTTCCCAACATCAACAAGGTATTCGAGAAAGTGATAAATAAAGCCCTGCTTAAGTGGACTGAGAACAATAATATAATTCCGGATAACCAATTCGGTTTTAAGGCGGGACATAATACAATAAATGCCGCGTCTAAACTGGTATCGGATATCCAATAGAACAAAAGCAAGAACCATTGCACGGGTGCCTGCCTGATTGATTTGGAGAATTCTTTCCACACCGTATGGTTAGAGGGACTCTTCTACAAGCTGAGCAGGCTGGGCATAAGCAAACTACTGCTGTACATACTTTATAACAAGCTCACCATTAGACAGTTAATTGTGAAAAATGGCAATGTGACTTCTGCTGGAACATTTCTAATTAAAAACGGTCTGCAACAAGGTGCGGTTAATTCACCGATCCTTTTCAATATTTACACGAGCGATCTCATAGGATCACTTCACCATGCCATAGCGTACGCAGACGACTTGATTGCGTACAGATCAGGATCAAACATTGAGGTAATTGAACTTCTCTTGCAACGTGACTTCGATAAGATTCAGCGATATTGCGATGACTGGAAGTTGAAGATCAACTTCCAGAATTCGGAAACCATTCTTTTTAGGACGCCGTTGTCTGGGGCCTCTAGGGATACCAGAAAAAATTGGCGAAAGTTCTCAATCGTGGGACCGCACGGACAGCCACTTGCGAGTCGAAGTGTAGTCAGATACATGGGGCTCTGGTTAGACCAATATCTATATTTCAACAAACATATAGATACTGCTCTGGTCAGAGCCAAAGGTGCTTTTGCCCTTACAAAGAGACTTTTTCATAGCAAGCAACTCGATGCAAGGGTAAAGGTAATCTGCTACACGGAACTTATCCGGCCCATGCTTGTATATGGATGTCCCGTGTGGTTCAACGTGGGAGCAAGCTTGCTGGAAAAGATTCGGGTATTTGAGCGGACTTGCCTTCGGGTTTGCCTTCATTTATACAGAACACCAGAGTCCCAGTACATAAAATTCTATCCCAATGAGGTCCTGTGCAACAGGGCTAACCTAATAAGAGTGGATAATTTCGTGATCAAGCTGGTTCGAAGGCATATTGTAAGAGCAATGAGCTCGATGAAACCTGATCTCTGGGGCTTATTACCCCAATTGCAGGTACCACGAGAGAGTGTGGCTTAACGGCTTTGTTCCCCCAGAGGCATTCCTCTTTCTCGATGAGATAGGTCTGATCCAGGTGCCGCTATTCTTCCATGTTGGTCGGACAATTGCGGATAGGCGAAGTTAATGCACCCATTTCTGCACTATCAGCACACGCGCTAGTCAGGTCGAATGCTGATAATGCAGAATAAGCTATTTATCAAAGTGAGGTGTAATATTCCCGTCTGGAATATTTTCTCACATTCAGTAAATTGATGAGCAGACATTTTTAGGCTATAAGTAGAAGTGTAAGTTGAAATTGTACTTTAGAGTTAAGTTGAAGTAATAAAGAGACGTTAGTCTCCATAAAAAATATTTTTTTATCTTTTCGACGTTAAAATCGTTAACTGGCGCCCGAGCAGGGACCTGACAAGTGCTAAAAGTGAAAATTGTGAGAGTATCCAACACTTCCCGTAAGAACAGTGATAATACACAAGGCTTAGTACTTAGAAATACAGTAAAAATTGTGAAAGTATTAAACACTTCCCATCAGAATCGTGACACACAAGTTTCCTTAGTACCTTGAATGTTGTGAAATATTATAATACACTTCTCGTCAGATCAGTGAAAATATCCCAAGTGTAGCACAGTGATCGAGCAGTTGTACCGCAGTAAGCCGCTTGCAACCTTCAACGCAGACAGCCAAAAAGGAAGAATACACCTCGTCTAAAAGCAACACCACAGCATCAGTTCCAGGTTCCAGACACACAATGAGAAGAATAATAATTGCATTGTAAGTCACAATTTAAATTCTACTTAACTCTCAAAAAATTGTTTGTATTCTTAATAGAAGAACATAGTTCAAAATTAAGTAAAAATTAAGAAAATTTAAAACAATCTATGTGAAAAATAAAACAAGACAAATATTCAATTATATAGCATACTAATTGTACTCATAGCTTAAAAGAAAGTGAAAAAAAAATATATAAATTCTTTTTATTGTAACGAATAAAGTTAGCCTAGCCAATAAGATTAAAAACACAAATTGTTCTACACCCATACACAGTAGTATAAGAACGATAACCAATTTATTATTACAACAATAACTTAGTATACATATAAACGAATAAAAATAACAAGGTAGGATGGAAGCAATACAACTAGCCATTAATCAGCTTACAGGAGCAGTAAATGCTCAGATCGAAGCTATAAAAAAAATTGAAAGGAGACTTGAAGCCTTGGAAACAAGGACACAGGAGATTTCCTCAGCGCAATCCACACTTCAATCTCCTAGAAATGAACAGGAATTGAAAGATATAAGCAAATTGCCAGACAGCGTGAAAGAGCTGCAAACGTTTGATGGGAATCCCATCCAGTACATATCTTGGGTCCACAACGTGGAAAAGATACTTAAAGACTATGAAATAGTGAGAGACAAACCCATCTATCGGGCAATACTGCAAAGTATCAGACAAAAGATTAGAGGTGGAGCAGAGTCTGCACTAATTTCATATAACATTTTCGACGAAGATTGGTCGGCGATAAAAAAATGCCTGTCCCTCCATTATGCCGACAAGAGGGACATAAGAACTTTGGAACACCAATTGAATACTCTTATGCAAGGAAATTCCAGCATAGATGAATTCTATGCGAACGTTAATCATCAATTTTCATTAATAATCAACAAAATAAAAACAGAGGACTATAGTACGGAAACCATCAATGCACTTATCGAAAACTACAGGAATCGCTCATTGGACGTATTTATTAGAGGATTGAATAACGATCTTTCTAAGATCCTAATAATTCAAAAACCACAAACACTCCCGGAGGCTTACGCCTCATGTTTAGAAATTCAAAATCTAAATTATAGAAACTTGGCAATACACCCGAAGAACGTCCACAATATGGTTACAGCTCCAATCAACCAAATATTCACACCTACACCAAAACAGAACCATGCAAGGGCAGGACAGCCACCAATACCTCAAAAACCATTAAATTTACAACAAAGAAACATGGCATACAATATTCAACATGGGCAATACCAGAGGAACCAATACCAACCACCGAGATACCAGAAAAATGATCATCCACCACCAAGACCATCTCAACCGAAACCGCCAGTTGCTATGGAAGTCGACCGGTCTGTCCAAACAAAACAAGTAAACTATATGAACAGGCCAGCCTATAACCAAGGGACCTACAATCGACCCAACTATAGTCAATACACTAGGAATGAGTCCGTTAACCTTCCGCAAAAACGTCAAAGGTTATATAATATCGAAACTCAAGAGGAAAGAGAGTATGCTGAGGAATACGAGGAAGAATATGAGGAAGAATACACGCAGGAGGATGAGATAGAGCCAACAGAAGAGACAACATCTGAAGTAAATTTTATGACAGAAGCCTGTCTAGCATTCCATATATAGAATACAGGACAAAAATGGAGAACTGCTAAAATTCCTTATAGATACCGGCGCCAACAAAAACTTTATACAACCTAAACTAGTTGGCAAAGCTCAACCAGCCCAAAAGCCCTTCAGAATAAAATCTGCTGGAGGAGAAATACAAATTGATAGGAAAATTAGTGGAAAATTCTTTGAAAGTATCGGCAATAACATTACAATTGATTTTTTCATTTTACCCGGCCTAACTACATTTGACGGAATCATCGGAGATAATACCCTTAAGGAATTAGAAGCGGTAATAGATAGGAAAAATAACATACTAAATATCAAACCAAACATTAAAATACCACTAAAAGAAAAGAAGTCTGCTCAGGTTAATAACATAGAAATTAGAGTCAGCCATCTGAGTAATGAAGTAAAGAAACAGATAAAAGACGTAGTGGAAAAACATCTTCGGAGCAGTGAACGACAAGAAAATCATCGACACGGGTATAAAAGCCGAAATAAAAACATCCACAGATGAGCCCATTTACACCAAGTCATATCCATACCCAATTCACATGAGACAAGAAGTGGACACCCAAATCAAGAAACTCTTAGAGGATGGTATTATTCGACCATCGAAAAGCCCATACAACTCACCAATGTGGGTTGTACCCAAAAAAATGGACGCATCAGGAAACAGGAAATACAGAATGGTTATAGACTTCAGGAAACTGAATGCTATAACGATCTCGGACACATACCCAATACCGGACATTTCTAACACTATCGCAAACCTAGGAAAATCAAGGTACTTTACGACCATCGACCTTACATCGGGATTTCATCAAATCAAGATGAAAGATGACGATATAATTAAAACGGTATTTTCCACTATGAACGGGAAATATGAGTATACCCGTCTACCCTTTGGACTGAAGAATGCTCCAGCAATCTTCCAAAGGATGATAGACGATGTTTTAAAGGAACACATAGGAAAGATCTGTTATGTGTACATAGACGATATCATAGTGTTCGGCAAGACTGCGGAGGAACACCTAAAGAACGTCGACATAATATTTGAAAAACTAGAACGGGCCAATTTGAAAGTAAACTTGGATAAAACGGAATTCCTAAAAGAGGAAACCGAGTTCTTAGGATACTTAATAACAAATAAGGGTATAAGACCAGACCCGAAAAAAATCGCGGCTATTGAAAAGATGAAAGCTCCAGCAAATCTGAAGGAACTTAAAGGATTCCTTGGACTAGCTTCCTACTACCGACGATTCATAAAGGATTTTGCCAAAATAGCAAAACCCCTTACGAATCTCACAAGGGGGGAGAAGGCCCAAATAAAAGCCAATCAATCACGGAAAGTTAAGATTGAACTCAATGCAGACGAATTGAAAACCTTCAGGAATATAAAAGAACTCTTAACATCAGCAGAAATTCTCGTCTTTCCAGACTTTGAAAAACCGTTCGTACTCACGACAGATGCCTCCAATACCGCTATTGGTGCTGTGCTTTCTCAGGGGGAAATCGGGAAGGACAGACCCATCACGTATATTTCCAGGTCATTAAACAAGACAGAGGAAGACTACGCTACAAATGAAAAGGAAATATTAGCGATAGTCTGGGCCCTCGACAACCTAAGGAATTATCTATACGGCGCAAAAAAAATAAGAATACTAACAGACCATCAACCATTAACCTTCGCCTTGAGCAACAAGAACACGAATGCAAAGCTGAAACGATGGAAGGCCAGGATAGAAGAGTACAATTACGAGCTCATCTATAAACCAGGGAAAACAAATAAGGTAGCCGACGCATTATCAAGGCTCAAACTGGAAGCTAACAACTTAACATCATCCAGTTCACAAACGATGCATAGCGCAGAGGAAGATAGTTCCGACCTTATCCCACATTGTGAAGCCCCTCTAAATGTATTCCGAAATCAACTTGTTTTTAGGGAAAATAGCGAAATAAATGCACACGAAGAACCCCATCCAAATTACCAGCGACATTACATTGGACTCCGAGGAATCACCAAGGAAAAACTAACGCAGACCCTCAAAGAAAAACTCAACCCGAACATATTAAATGGAATAAAGATTCCAGAAAACTATTTACAGCTATTGCAGGAAATATACAGAGAACACTTCAGCAAATTCAAGATCAGAATAACCCAAAGATTAGTTGAGGACTTAGCCAGTGCTGATAATAGATTACAAGTCATAATAACAGAACATAACAGAGCTCACCGGAACTACAAAGAAAACAAGGAACAGATCTTAGAAAAACATTACTTCCCAGGAATGGCCAACATGATAAAAAAGTATGTACAAAAATGCGATATATGCAATACAAGTAAATATGACAGACATCCGCAAAAACCGGAAATGCAGGAAACACCAATTCCTACGTACCCATCCGAAATAATGCACATGGACATATTCGAGATAGATCATGAGAAGTTCATAACCTGCGTGGATAAATTTTCAAAGTTTGCAAAATTCTTCCACATAAAGGAGAAGTCTGCCATATATCTCAGGGGTAAAATAATAAAAATCATTCACTTTTTTACAGCACCAAAGGTCTTGGCAACTGATAACGAAAGCAGTTTTATCAGCCCAATCATTTCAAACTATATCAAAACTCTAGGAATTGAACTCTATTTAACCCCACCTCAAAAAAGCGAGGTGAACGGAACTATCGAAAGAGTTCATTCGACAATAATAGAAATAACCCGATGTCTAAAAAAAGAGTATCCAGACTTGACAATGAAGGAAATAATCAACATAGCAGTGGACCGTTATAATAACTCAGTACATTCCGTAACAAAAAAAAAACCAAGTGACGTTTTCCTAGGTAGAATTCAGAGGATAAACTACCAGAATCTCATTGACTTTCAGACGAAGGTAAACGAAGACCTAAGCGAACTCATCAAGAGAAACCAAAAGAACAAAATCAGCCGAGAAAACATAAACAGGAACAAACCGAAGAAATACCAACCAGGAGAGATAATATTTGCGGCTGTTAAACGAAGAGACGGGAAGCAAAAACCCCTGTACATAAAAGAGAAGGTGGCAAAAGATAATCGAGTAACTATCGTCACTGAAACAGGAAAAAAAATCCACAAGTCTCAAATAAAAAATATTTCTCATTGAAAAATATTTTTTGTTCCTTCCCATTTTAGGTCTATCCTTAGGTTGGCACTCGGAACAATCAACGTATACGAATACAGTACCCCCATCATAAAACAAGGAAATGGGAAAATCATCAATGGCAATTTCAGGATGGTACATGTCATCAATTTAACGAAATACGAGGACATAGTGAGCGAACTTATACTTACCGTGGAAAAACGTATCGACAGGACCAGCATTCTTCAACCACAGTTAACCCATAGACTGCAGCAAATAGAGTATTTATTGGAGAAACTACACGGAAAAGGCATACGACAAACAAGGTCAATAAACTGGATTGGTTCCGCGTGGAAGTGGATAGCCGGAACTCCAGACGCAACAGACTGGGACAATCTACTGAAGACGCAAAATGTAGTAATAGAAAACAACAATAATCAATATAAGATAAACGAACGTCTTACTGCAGTAACAAGAAGAATAATGGACAATTACAATAGAGTCATACAAAAAATAGACGGAACAAGTATGGACAAGTACGAGCAAATGTTGTATAATAAGCTTACTATATTAAAAGAAGAACTAAGCGAAATCGTATCAGCCACCCAGCTAGCAAAAAGGGGAATTGTGAACACTAACCTCTTGGATAAGACAGAAATCCAAGAGATACTTTCCCAAATGGAAACTCTTCCATATAATAATGAGGTGGAAGCTATCGAGTATGCTGAACCTATAATACTACAAAAAGAATCAATTCTACTTTACACCATTTCCATACCAAAAACAAGAACTAAAGGATACAATCATCTTATAATCAGATCTACAGTAAAAAACAACATGAGAATCCACCTAGAAATCAAGGAGCTACTCACAATCCAGGAAGAGCAATACGGAATCAAAGAACCGTGCGCAAAAATGAGGGATATAACAATTTGCAATGAGAACCAGATACAAGAGTTGCCTCCAGATCACTGCATCAGCCAGCTTCTAAAAGGTAAAGACGCCGGATGCGACCATCAATTCTCCCGGAAGCCAATCGTAGAACTCCTAACTAATAATACAATATTCCTAACAAATTTCAACGGAACTTTAAGGCACTGGAATGACACCAAAACCTTAAATGGAACCTTCCTTATAGAATTCAATGAAGATATCATATCAATCAACGACAAGAGCTATTATAACAAAGAAGTAAGAACCTTCCAGATTTTACCACCCATAATACAGACCAATTTAACAATTAAAGACGTAAAATTAGATTTAGAGTATTTACATGATCTGCACCTAGAAAATATAAGAAAGATACATAAATTTTCTGTAACGAACAATATTTCTCTCATTTCAAATTTAATTATATATCTGTTAATCACTACTATTATATTAATTATATTATTTAGAAACAAATGTAAAAAAGAGAAAAAAATCCAAATCCAGATACCACAGATAAATGACCTCTTCCAACCTACTAAGCTAAATTGCTGATCTACGGGCCGTAGACCTTTAAGGAGGGAAGAGTTAATGCACCCATTTCTGCACTATCAGCACACGCGCTAGTCAGGTCGAATGCTGATAATGCAGAATAAGCTATTTATCAAAGTGAGGTGTAATATTCCCGTCTGGAATATTTTCTCACATTCAGTAAATTGATGAGCAGACATTTTTAGGCTATAAGTAGAAGTGTAAGTTGAAATTGTACTTTAGAGTTAAGTTGAAGTAATAAAGAGACGTTAGTCTCCATAAAAAATATTTTTTTATCTTTTCGACGTTAAAATCGTTAACTGCGACTCAACTACGACAGGGACGTCGCACACAGCAGGGTGGAGTGTCGCCGTTTTAGTGGGGCGGTATCAAGTCGCGATTTGAAGGACGTAGAACGTCAGTTCGGATAATTCTGGTGGTTAGCCGAAATAGAGGGAACTCCTTCGTCACTTCCTCACAATCCGGGATAGCCCGTTTAAAGTTGGAAGTTTCCCTATGGCCGACTTAAATAGCTTAGGTTTAGGTAGTTTTTAGAAAAAAAAACAAGCACAGCACTTGGATCTAAGAATAATAAAAAAAAAAAACTAAGCAGCACCTGGATTTTTTTTTTAAAAAGAAAGTACGTTTTTAATTACGTAATTAGAGTAAGTTAGTTTAAAATTTATTTTAAAGTATTTTTTTATGTTTTATTTATATACATATTATATGTAGACATAAGACAGAGAAAAAGAAAAACACTGTTCATGTAATAAGTTTTCTAATTTTTTCTTAGTAATTAGTATTGTTAAAAAAAAGTAAATGAAATTAACAAAGAATTTCAGTTAGATTACGTCAAAAGACATAGTTTTAGGCATTAGGTTTAGCTTAGATTAAAATAACATAGTTAAGTTAGTTAAGCTAGTTTTAAGCGTTTTTTGTCTAGCAACTAACTTAAAATGAATTGAATTTTAATAAAAAAAATTTAAAAAAAAACGAAGCAGCGATAGATGCAGATATGGATCACAATCAGTATGTAAAGCAGAACCGATATACAAGATCGAGACAGCGGGAGAACATCAGCAAAGAGGAAATAAAAATCAACCCACGGTTTGTTATTGTTGTGGGGTGCAAGGGCACATGTCATCCAGCTGTAAGAGTAGGAATTTTAAATGTAACAAATGTGGGAAAGTTGGTGACCTACAGAAGACTTGTAAAAGTAGTTCAAATAATGTAAGATAAAAAAATATTTTGTAAAACAGAACTTTTTAGGAATGGAAGAGAATGAGGAAAAACTGTTTGCCATCTGTTCGAAAAACGGTACTGATCCTATTTTGCTATCGGTAAAATTAAACAATCAAAATGTCAAGGCGGAGTTAGACAGTGGTGCTGCAATCAGCTGCATAAGTTATAACGATTATTTGAAGTGATTCAAACGAATTCCTATGAGTAGAGTTAATATAAATTTGGTAAATTAAAATGGTAGCAAATTTAAACCACATGGGAGAATAATAGTAAAAGCCGAATTCAAAGAGAAGAGTCAGTTAGTTGACCTTTATGTAATAAAAAGTCACTGTGCTCCTTTGTTGGGTAGGGATTTTATGAAAAAATTCGATATAAAGTTCACGGTAAACAAATTCGAAGTATCAATTGACACAAAGTCTATAATATCAAACTATCCAAAGGTGTTCAACAATAGATTAGGGACTTTTAATAAAGGTAAAATAAAACTGAACTTAGTAGAAGAGGCTACACCGCGATATTATTCCCCTCGCCCATTACCTTTTAGTTTGAAAGGTAAAGTAGAAGAAGAAATCAGCAGACTTGTTTCGGTAGGCATTTTGAAAGTGGTCGAATTTTCGGACTGGGCTACGCCTATCGTGCCAGTTTTCAAGCCAGATGGTTTATGCGGTGATTACAAAATCACACTAAATCTGTTCATTAAAATGGAAATACTTGTCTTTCCAAGAGTAGAAGACTTATTAGAAAAGGTATCAGGTGGTTAGATTTTTGCAAAAATCGATCTAGCATCCGCTTATTAGCAGATGGAGTTAGATGAAGAAAGTCAGGAGTTTACTACTATTTGCATCCACAAGGGATTGTATAAATACACCCGCTTGCCCCAAGGCATAAATACACGCCCAGCCATTTTTCAAAGAAAAATTGAACAAGTATTATTGGGCATCGAAGGCGTTGCTATCTTTCAAGACGACTTTTTAGTAGCAGCCAAGACACGAGAAGATCTTCTTCAAAAATTAGATCTAGTCTTTAGAAGATTACAGGAGTGCGGCCTTGCTGTAAAGGAATCAAAATGTGAATTTTTTAAAGAAAGTGTTACGTACTTAGGATTCATTGTTGATAAAGAAGGAATTCGTCCTTCCGAGGAAAGAATAGAAGCAATTTCCAAATTACCAGCACCCAAATCCGTACAAGAGCGGAAAATTATGGAAAATTTGTTCCTTCAATGTCAGAATTACTGAGTCCTCTATATACTTTATTAAAAAAGGGGACAAAATGGAGTTGGACTCAAGAATGTCAGTCTGCATAGAGAAAGTCAAAGAAATATTCGTGAGCCCCAAAGTATTAATGCATTACAATAGCAACTTACCTTTAGAGTTAGTTACAGACGCTAGTAGCCATGGTATCGGGGCAGTTTTGAGCCTTGCGCTACCAAATCAAGTTTATAAGCCTTTGGCTTATACTTCCCGAGTGTTAAATGACTCAGAAAAAAGGTATAGCCAAATCGAAAAAGAAGCTTTGGCCATCTATTGGGGGTGAAATATTTCCACCAATACTTTTTTGGGAAAGAATTCTTATTACACCCTGATTCGAAGCCACTAACACACATTTTTGGCGAAAAATGTGGTATACCCCAAATGGCTGCAAACAGGTTACAGCGATATGCCGTTTTCTTGTCGGGGTACAAATTCAAAATTAAATATGTTCAATAAAATGAAAATGACGCAGACTTTCTAGAGACAGAGAGAAAGACAGATTGGTGTAGTTGGTTTAAAACTCAGGTGGTATTAAGTTTCAGTGAACTCCAAGGGTGGCATCTAGATAACAGAGGAGTATATTTGTTTCGCTGTTATTGTCATTGCTTATGATTCACAGTATTTTTTCCATCCTCCTGATGTCATCATCACGATCAAGTTGCGTTTAACCATCTGATCATCCTACTGCCAGTATTATGCCTTCGCAGTAGAGTTGACATAAGCTTTCGCAATTGATCGACTTTTTTATCTACTTCATGGGAAATAAATAGATGATTCTTGGCGTCAGCGTGACAAGCGATGATGTTACCACTACACCACGGCCACCCCTGAAATTCGTACAAAAAGAAACAGACGTCGAGTCAGCAGTTACACGCAACAAGGAAAGATATGGTGAATGTTAATCTACTTAGTTTAATTGATGGAGTCTCGGATTTTACTGGGCCACCAGAGGACTTCATTTTTAAACTTATTGATAATATTTATTTATTAGCGGAAAATTTTGATGAACGTTTAAAAATGATATTAGATTTAAGAATAAGACAGAAAATTAAAAAGAAGCAAATGTTACTTTAATCAATAATAACAATTCGATGAAATGGCCGGAAATAAAACTAATACTTAAGACTAGTTTTAATATCAATGAAAGCAAAAATAATGGACAAACGAATTCTACGTTCTTTTCCTAAGCCCTGAACCCGATCGCCATTAATATTTTTGCGAGAGAGAGACGGGTGCATCTCATTCCCTCATGTCAGCTGATTGTTGACATTTCTTTTTATTTTTTTTGCGAGGCGAATCGCTGTTTAATTTCTTGTGATATAAATTTTTGATTTTTCTCCTGGGATTGAAATTTAAGGAAACCCACCCCTGAAATGGGGTGTGTGTGAAGTGTTCCTAGATCGTTTCTAGTACACACCGAAGTGCACAAGGACGATGCAGGTTTAGTAGGGCGGTATCGGGTCGCGATGTTGAGGACGTACAACGTCAGTACGGTCATTTCTGGTGGCTGGCCGAAGGAGAGGAGGCTCCTTCGTCGTTTCCTCCTAATCCAGGGTAGCCTGTTTGATGTTAAAAGTTGGCTGTTCTTGCCCGTGGCCAACTTACATAGTTTAGGTTTAGGTAGTTTTTTAAGTTTCGGTAGGTGTAGGTAATAAATAAAAAAAAAAATAAAAAATTTATATCCACAGCACTTGGATGAAAAAAATACAAAAAAAGCACAAAAAACTCAAAAAAACAGCACTCGATAAAAAAAAAAAAATAAAAAATTAAAAAAAAAAATCAAAAAAAATTTACGTATAGAATACGTAAGGTAGAATAAGATAGGCTAATTTAGAATAAGATAGTTTTAAGATTTATTTAAAGGTAGTTCATAAGTTTTATTTATAAGAATACAAAAAAAATGTTCAGTCATTAAGTTTTTGACTAATTTTCTTAGTAACACTTAAATTTAAATTTAAAAGAATGAAATAAATAAACAATTTTCATGTTCGTTACGTCGAAAGACATAGTTTTAAGTGCTAGGTTTAGCTTAGAGCGCCCGCATAGGGCCAGTAAGTTAGAATAAGAATAGTTAAGTTAGTTAAGCTAGTTTTAAGCGTTTTGTCTAGCATGTAAGTTATAATGAATTACCCAATAAAAATGCATTAAAAATGAAGTGAAAAAAAGGACGGTGAACAACATAAAACAAGGAGGACAAGCTGCGGGATAGGATAGAATGTTGTCTGTGGGTGAACAACACAGCGAACCAGGTATGTTGTTTTTTCTTCTTTTTTTTTCTTTGCTCGTTGACTATTAATCTGGAATTTGAGAGGGTGGCTGTGGTGTAGTGGTAACATCAACGCTTGTCACGCTCTTGGTTCACGGTTCAAATCCTGATCTCAACAATCATCTATTTATTTCGTTTGAAATAAATAAAAAAGTCGATCAATCGCGAAAGCTTAGTCAACTCTACTGCGAAGGCATAACACTGGCAGTAGAGTGGTCATATATCAGTCGTTCACAGACGTTAGTGGAGATCACACGTGTTTCGGCTTCTCTTGAAATTTCCTCGTGATTTCAAGTAAAAAAATAGACAGTGGTGCATTAAGTGTCGCGGTAGCGCAAAAGTAGTGTAAGCGATCAGTGACCTGAGTCGCTCGGGTTCAATTCCCACCGGAATTCGGCACTTTTTTTTTTTTTGAGGAAAAAAAAAAATAGAAACAAAAATTAGCATAAACAATAACAAGTGAGGTAATGAAAAAAAGTGAACGGTCCCTGCTTCCCATAGCGGGAGTAGTGGACGCAAAAACATCGGACGATGAAGCTGACAGTGAAAGCCACTTGGCAATTGTCGAAAGTGGAAATACGGTAAGGAGGAGGAGGAAGCAGAGGCTGACTCCCTACGAAGGTAAGCGCCCCTCCCTATCAGCTTCGACTGAAAATCTGCCGGGAGAAGTGAGGGTGGGGGCGCCGTCAACAACAACAGCAGCAGCAGACGAGCGTACATTCGTCTCGGACTGTGGAAAAAATTGCTACAAAGGTGGTAGTTATAGCTTCGCCACGTTAGCGGCCTCCGAGTCCGAGTATGAGGACGAAGAGATGGAGGCCATCAACGAAAGCATACGGCAGCTCCAGCAGAGGGTGTTAACCATAAAGGCTAAACAGACAGCCAGAAGAACGGAAGATAGCCAGTCGCAGAAAAATAAACAACAGCAAAACCAGCAGCCTGATACGCAGCAGCAACAACAACTGCCTGCAAAGCGACAGCAACAAAACCAGCTGCCATCAAAGCAGCAACAACAGCATCAACAATTGCCATCAAAGCAGCCAAAACAAAAACAGTTGCCAGCTAAGCAGCAGCGGCAACAACAACAACAAAAACAGCAAAAATGGAATCAGCAGCAACAACAACAGCAACAGAAAGACCAGCAACAACAACAACATTAGCAGCAGAGGAGTTCAAAGGACCTGTCAACACCTTCAAGATGGAATTAAAAGTCACAATTGAGCTATGTAAGTCGGCCATGGGCAATCACTTTTTTATTACACGTGTCAATGAACATACTCATACTATCCACTGTAATACAGTGGAGCAGTATAAAAAAAATAAAAGGTTTATTAAAGGAAACGACGACGGAGTTCTTTTCCTTCACCCCGAAGGCCCGAAGGGGGGAAAAGTTGCAAACGATGCTACTGAGGGGGATAGATCCGTCTATCGAACCGGGAGAGCTCCTTAGGATGCTGAAAGAGGAGTGCGACGGTCTTGAGTTCGTAGGAGTCAAGCCGTTCACCACAGCAAGGGCGAAAAGGGAGAAGCGGAAATTACCGTTCTTCCTTGTTCAGATAACTCCCAACAGCAAACTGGATGGTCTAAGGAGTATTAATGTCCTAGACTACCAGGTTGTCAAATGGGAAAAAGTAAAGAGGAGCGATAACATTTTACAATGTGTTCGTTGCCAAAGGTTCGGGCATGCCGCGTCGAACTGCAAAATGCAGCCTCGATGTGTAAAGTGTGGAAAGAACCACAAAGCAGAGGAATGTTCCCTGGGTAAGGATGGGGCGGCAGATAAAGGCCAACTCTCGTGTGCACTATGTGGGAACTCGGGACACACCGCAAACTATCGGGGTTGTCTTAAGTTCCAGAACATGAAAAAAAGTAAACCTGGCTCGTCAGCATAAAGTCGAAGTCAAGCGTCCACCTGTTTCTAGTCAAACACCAGCCGTTACTCCGTCAGGCCGGAGAAACACGGTACAACAACAACCGAAGGTTGCCGCACAGGCCCCAGTGCCTAAAGCAAATGAGGCTCACCCTGATTTGCTGACTATTTTGCTCTCTATTCAAGGGCAAATGAATCAGCTTCAGCGTCAGTTAGAAGAGCAGGCGAAACGGGTGGACCAGATCTACGCATTTCTGCCGGACTTAGCGCACCTCCAGTCGTAATGGATACGATGGCGGAGAAACCGTTAAAGATCCTTGCGGTGAATGTGAATTCACTGATAAAGATCGAAAGAAGAACCGTACTTTTTAAATTGTTAGAAGATCAAAGCCCTGATGTGCTTTTGGTTAGCGAAACTAAGCTATCCCAGAAACACAAACTAAGCCATAATAAATACAGTATTATAAGAAGAGACCGACCCAACTCTACTCAAGGAGGAGGTGTTGCGATCTCCATTCACAAAGACTTGCGACATAAGGCCGTGTACAGTGAAGTGCGGAGATTCCGGGAGCTGGAAGCATGTATGGTGTGTATTGCTCTCCGTAGTGGAAAGAGAATGTACATGGTCGCGGTCTACGCATCTGGTTCTACTCAAACTACTTCATTTATTACAGAGCTCGAGACACTTTTTCGATGTCTAAGGCTGGAGTCGGAGGAGAACTATTTCATCATTGCCGGAGACTTAAACCCCAAACATAGCGATTGAGGAAATATATATAACTATTCAATTGGTGGGGTCAACACAATGTCGGGTATAGACTCGATTTGATAGCTACAGATAGCCCGTCGTATCCTAGAGGCGGCTCCTATCTGGATGTTATGCTGTTCGACGTACGGTTACAACTGACCAACACAACCGACAAACGAGAAACTGCCTATACACTTTTGTGTATGACAGTGACCATTGCGGACTCAGTGCCGATATTACAATTCCCAATGAAATTGCGGAATTGGAGGAGTTTGTTCAAACGTACCCCTACAATTACAGTAGGATGCGTTGGACACGCTTCTCCAGAGATATGACGAGAGCGCTCTCCTTGATTTCGCTCCACCCACCGTCCAATAGGAACCTGTCAAACGAGGAGATCGACAGGTACCTAAGACAAATGGATGAGACAATCAAACGAACGATGGACAGTACGATACCTCGTTATCAACACACTGACAACGCAGACATATTCCGCAATGCAACAATTGACGCACTACACCAACACAAAAGTAGACTTCTGTCAAGACTCAAAACCTTGTACAGACAGTTTGCGGACAGACAAAACTCGGAGCTTAGGACATTGAAGTCATTGATTAAAAATCTACAACAGTTAATTAGAGAAAATTACAGACTCTCTGTAAATCTGCATTGGAACAAAAAAATTCGGGCTGTAAAATCCAACAACCCGAGTATGTTCCCGCAAATAAATAAAAATTTTCGGAGGAATAATCAAAACGACCTGCCGTGTTGTAAGATCCCTCGAACGACGAACAACGAACAAATACTAATAACAGCTGACATAGATCCAGGGAACGCTGTCGATGATGACAACTTTTTCATGGTCGAAGATCCGCAGGAGAAAGAAGAGGCTATAGGAGCGACTTTCCAGGAAGTGTACAAGGTGAATGATAGCATTTGCCGGAACCACGACCTGGAAAATCGAGTCCTTGTACACAACGTCTACCTTCGAAATGATATACAGCACTGGCGATCAGAGAACATAGGTTTTACCGAGTTCAATGACGATAACATGGCAAATAATGTCGTCGCCAATGAGGGGTTACATCCCCCGTACATATCGAAGGTGGAGCTCCAAACGATGTTCGACTCACTGAGGAGGAAGAAATCAGTAGTTATCGATGGAATATCTAACATTGTGCTTCGACATCTCCCTCTAGAATCGGTGGACATTTACACTACCCTGTTTAACAATATGCTGAATAATGCACATTATCCGGCGCATTGGAAGACAGCGGTGGTACAGCCTATTCCCAAAAGAGGTAAAGATACAGCCAACCCTGCGAATCTCCGGTCGATAAGTCTCCTGCCGAACATCAGCAAGGTATTCGAAAAAGTGGTCAATAGAGCCCTGACTAAGTGGGTTGAGGATATGCATATAGTTCCGGATAACCAATTCGGTTTCAAGGCGGGTCATGAGACTGTACATGCCGCGTCTAAACTGGTATCTGATATCCAATGGAACAAAAGTAAAAAACAATGCACCGGTGAATACCTGGTTGACTTGGAGAAGGCGTTCGATACCGTATGGCTAGAAGGACTATTCTACAAGTTGAGCAGAATGGGTATAAGTAAACCACTGCTGTACATGCTCTGTAATATGCTCACCAGTAGACAGTTCATTGTGAAAAATGGCAATGTGACTTCTGCTGGGACGTTCGAAATCAAAAATGGTCTACAACAAGGTGCGGTTAATTCGCCGATCCTCTTTAACATTTACATATATATGTATATTAAAAAAAATTTTTGCGTGTTTAATCACGTATCTTAGAATAAGTAGCTTTAAGGTAGGTTGTAAGTTTTAGACATAGATAAAAAATAGAGTTAATTTACTAAGTTTTTGCTTAAAAATTAGTTTCTTAGTTTCCCAATATTTGTATGTATAGATTTAATAAATATTTTAAGTTATATCACGTCGAAAGACATATTTTAAGCCTTAGGTTTGGCTTAGAGCGCCCGCATAGGGCCATTAAATTAGTATATAACATAGTTAAGTTAGTTAAGATAGTTTTAACTTTTTTTTCTGTGTCTAGCTGTTAAGAGTTCATGAATTCGAAAAATAAAAATGCATTAAAAAGGAACGAAAAAAAGAGTGATCATATGGCTTAAATGCAACTTGATCGTGATGATAACATCAGGTGGAGGGAAAAAAATACTGTGAATCATGAGCAACGACAAAAAGCAAAACAAACAAGCTCCCCAGTTATCTGGACGCCACCCTTGGAGTTTACTGAAACTTAATACCACCTAAGTTTTAAACCCACTACACCAATCTTTCTTTCTCTCTCTCTCAATTTCTACAAACGCCCGTGCCCTGAAATAATTTAATGGTATTCATATCCCATTTGGCGCGCACAAATTATATTAAAAAAAATAATTCCAAATTGAACTAAAAAATCCCACCCCTGAGATGGGGTGTGTGTGTGCGAAGATGCACAGGAACCAGTAAGACAGGACGAGAGGACGACGATGACCAATGCCATCATGGGATCGCCGGAAAATTGTCTGGGTTCAAGTACTTCTTTTAATTTTTCATTTCCTTTTTTTTTTTTTTTTTGCTGTCGTTATTGGACGTGGTACAGGCTCTCGTAACAGGCTCGACGACGGTTGGCGGGTGATCGTGAGCCAACCGGCCTCGTAAAAAAGGGGGCCTGTTCGTCAGTTGTGTGTTGGCTTGCTGCAGCGCAGAATCCTATATGTCTGTTTGTTGTCATTGCCCAATGTGTGGCAAGGGCCTACGCCCTGAGAGTAGTCTGCTTCCACCGTTGAGGCTAGCTGGGCACTTCTTGTATTCTCACTAATGGGATATCACAGCTTGTATATCACAGGTTTTTGTATCACAGCTTCTAAAGGGTGGTTAAATTTTAAGGGCCGATGTTGAATGTGAACCACACCTAAATGTCAAGTTTTTTTCTGCATTTCATTTGACATTTCTCAATTTCAGACTAACTCAATTTGAACCATGGAAAGATACACAATCGAGCAACGCGTTAAAGTTATTCAGACTTATTATGAAAATGGGCGTTCACATCAAAATGCATATCGTGCATTTCGTGATTCTTTCGGTCAATTTAATCGTCCAAATGTGCGTACAATCGGTTAAATCGTGCAAAAATTTGTGCAAACCGGGTCTGTAGGAGATGTAAAAACACCAGTGCATGCTCGTACAGCTCGTACTGCAGAAAATATTGCTGCTGTTCGCGATAGTGTGGCTGAAGAGCCGTCCACCTCAACTCGTCGTCGTGCCCAACAATTGCACCTCTCACGCTCGTCGTTGATGAATATTATGCATAAAGACTTGCATTTACGTGCTTACAAGGTGCAATTGACTCAAAAACTAAAGCCTCTTGACCATTTCAAGTGTCGTCAATGGTCACAATGGTGGCAAGAAATGGCAACAGTGGATGATCAATTTTCGAAGAAAATCATCTTCAGTGATGATGCACATTTTCACCTCAGTGGATTCGTCAATAAGCAGAATTGCCGCATTTGGGCGAATGATAATCCAAGAGTGATTGTCGAAAAACCAATGCACCCACAAAGAGTGACTGTTTGGTGCGGTTTATGGGCTGGCGGCATCATCGGGCCGTATTTTTTCCAAAATGAGGCCGGTCAGGCAGTTACTGTGAATGGTGTTCGCTATCGTGAGATGATAACGAACTTTTTATGGCCCGAATTGGAAGATATGGATGTGGACGATATGTGGTTTCAACAGGATGGTGCCACTTGCCACACAGCTAACGAAACAATGGCTCTTTTGCGCGACAAATTCAATGGCTGTGTTATCTCACGTGGTGGCGATGTCAATTGGCCGCCAAGATCATGTGATTTGACACCGTTGGACTTCTTTCTTTGGGGTTATTTGAAAGAAATGGTGTACGTCGATAAGCCAGCAACAATTCAAGAGCTAAAGGATGAGATAATTCGGCACATTAACGGCATAGAACCTCAATTATGCCTCAGCGTCATCGAAAATTTGGACCGTCGGATGGAAGTGTGCCGCCGAGGTCGCGGCGGCCATTTGGCCGATATTTTGTTCCATACATAATTGAACCATACCAATATTATCATAATAAAAAGAAATGATAGTAATTTCCTAAATAATTTGTGTCTTATTCAAAATCAACATCGGCCCTTAAAACTTAACCACCCTTTATATCACAGGGGTGTATGTGGATGTACCCGTATGCTACCTACAAATCATTATAGGGGTGCATTTGGATACATCCAGGTCGCCCCACATAACACTAATAAATACTCTATAAAATAAAAATGCTATAATAAATAAACTCTATAAGTAAACAAACTATATAATAAATAAATAGACTCTATATATAAATAAATAATCTCTCTAAATAAATAAACTCTATAAATAAATATACTCTATAATAAATAAACTATCTCTATAAATAAATAAATACATAAATAAATAAATACTCTGTAGGACATAACTAAATACATACATACATAAATATCCAGATAATATGGCAACGGCATGCATGTTGTGTCAAGAGTGTTTTCCTAACACTTGCATACAGGTGTGTAAATCTTTGGCGTGGTATACACCCACCTTTTCGCCTCTTAAGTTGCCTATCTCATATAGGGAGTTACCTTTTGCTGTCAGAATAATTGATTTCAAAAATTTGGGTCCTAGCTTAGCACTGTAATTGTCAGGTAGGCTACTTTGCTCAAAATTTCGCCTATATACTAGTTGTCCTTCCCTATATTTGACTTCTCTGCTTCGTGTGTTTTATGTCTTGGTCGCTTTCTGATGTGCTAGCCTTAGATTGTCAAATATTTTATTCCTTATTAGCTCTAATTTGACCTTATTGTTGATAATCTAAGTGTCCATATATTTGACCGTGGTTAGTTTGCGGAGGACATCATACGCTCCCGCGTGTTGTACCATGTGGGTACCAAACACAGCATAATAAGGTTCAAACGCAGTCGTATCGTGAACTACACTCCTCAGTGAGATACCGCGTTGCTGACGTGGATGCCCCGTTCTGACGCATAGGCCTGAGGAGAGTAGATCGCGGTGCGAATATGTTTGACCCTATATTTTCCCAGAAAGCTAGCAAACAGTTCTGAGATGAACTGTTTACCATTGTCCGAATGGATAAACTCTGGTACGCCAAAGATATGGAACACGCTTTCCTCTAGATATTTCACTACCTCAGCAGCCGTTGGTTTTAAAAATACAAATTTAGAAAAATAATCTAGGACTATAAAAATGTATGTGTGTCCGTTATTAGTACGTGGGTATGGTCCTAGAAAGTCAATGTACAGTCTTTGAAAAGGCCGCTCCGTGAAGGTCTGTTGTCCCATCGTTGGTTGAGAAATGATGTTGAGGGGTTTGCTACACTTGCAGATTTCGCAGGCTTTGACCAAGGTCTGCACATCGGTAGCCATGCCTGGCTAAAAGAACACCTGCCTCAATTTCGACAGAGTCTTTCGGATACCCCCGTGACCTGCAGATGGTGAATTGTGTGCGGCTTTCACTAGACTACAACGCAACTCCTTCGGAATCCAGTGTTTCCACGTTCTGTCTTCTTGTATCGTGTCACCTGTGCGTATGTCGGTTCTTTTGTATACGAATCCATCAGAAACGCAAACATCTTGTAGTCGGTCTTTGTTTTCGTTTATTGTCTTCCTTAATTCGTCGTACTCCTCCGAGGAAAAGTATGGCGAATGAAAGTCAACTCTCCAGCATTACATTCTCAGGATTGAGCTCGTCCATGTGAACACGTGAGAGAGTATCAGGGACTACATTTTGGCTACCTTTCCTATATTCGGTCTGGAAGTCAAAAACTTGAAGTTTTAGGGTCCATCTAGCCAGACGGCCAGATAGATAATTTTGGGTCATTAGCCACTTCAGATTTGCGTGATCGGTTATTATAGTGAAAGATAATCCTTCCACATAGGCCCTGAACTTCTTCACTGAGAGAACGGCTGCATAGCATTCAAGTTCCGTTACGCTATAGTTCCGCTGGGCAGATTTGAGCTTCTGGGACATGAACACTATCGGTCGTTCGTTATTCTCCGTGTCCATCTGGAAAAGCACACTCCCTACACCAGATGTTGATGCGTCGCATTGTATGTAAAATCGTCTTGTGAAGTTCGTTAATATCGGTGCTGTCACTAGAGTCGTTTTAAGTTGTTGAAAGACTGTCGGTGCTCGTTTGTCATGTCTTGCCTTTCTTCAGACAGTAGGTCATTGGGGCTGCCATAGACGCAAAATTTGGAATAAAGCGCCTATACCAGCCCGTCATCCCTAGAAATCGACGGAGTTGCTTGGGAGTCTTTGGTACTGGGAAATTCTCGACCGCCGAAACCTTGCCAGGGTCAGTTCGTAGGCAACCATCGCCGACGATGTATCCCAAGTATTTGATCTCCTTGTAACAAAATTTGCTTTTCTCTACATTGATGTTCAAACCCGCTTCCCTCAGTCACTTGGCCACTTCCTGCAGCAATCTGGCATGGGACTCGAAATTTGGAGAACAAACCAAGAGGTCATCGAGATAGACAAAGACATACTCTTTCAGGCGAGAGGGTATGACCTTGTCCATAAGCCTACACGTTCTCTGGGTGGCATTACACAGTCCAAACGGTGTAACCGTATACTGGTATAATGGCCTCCCTGGGACTGTGAACGCTGTCTTCTTCCTTGACTTGCGCTCCAAATGAATCTGCCAGAATGCGTCCTTCAGATCTACACTTGAAATAAATTTGGTGTTCTGCAACCTACTTAGCAGCCCTTCGATATGAGGAAGCGGGTAAGCATATTTCTTTGTTATTTCGTTTACCTTTCTTGAGTCCAGGCACAGTCTGTTTTTGCCGGGTTTTCTCACCAGCACCACTGGAGAGCTCCAAACACTGTTGCTCTCTTCTATCACTCCTAGGGAGATCATCCTATCCAACTCGTCATATAAGAGTTTCTGGATCGCAGGTGAAACTGGGTAGTGCCTCTGCTTGATGGGAATCTACTCGTCATCCACCTCGATTATATGTTCTTCGAGGCTGGGTCTACCCAGTCCCAACTTCCCGCAAGAGCTGAACAGCAGCTTGATTCTCTCCAGTTCTTGGGCTTGTGCTGGTAAGAGTGCTTGGACCGGAGACCTTTCCTCCGTCGGCGTTGGGATGTCGAGTTTGTTAATTAAGTAAAGGACCTGCTGCAAGTTTGGCGCAACGAATATTTCTAATTCATGAGACTTGCCACCCCAGGAGAGTACTGTCTTAAATTGTCCTAGTATTCGTTGGTGTCCGTACTCATCCTAGTCATTACTATGTTATGTTTGTCTAAAAAGTCAGTCGCTCCCTTCCCTAAACAACACTATTCAATAGGCCCATGAGCTCCTTACCGTCTATCCTAACCTTAGCGTAAGGCCTATTGTCGTCCGAAATATTTATCACAGTCGCTACTATTCGTCGTCTATTTATTGCACATATTTCCCTTAGCCTCCAAATTTTCAAATAGTTCCTGCTCTTCTCCACCGGCGCAGTCAATTCCTCTCCGAAGATACGCTTTCTGGCGGCTTTATACTCCTGCAGGCGTTGGTGAAGACTCTTCCTTTGAGGGATTTCCTTCTTCGTGGAGGTATCATCACCTTCTGGAACCCTCTTCAAAATGTGGAAGTCTTCTCCTCACTTTCCGGTAGTGTGGTCTTGGTCGGCTGGTTCGTCCCGGTTGCACTGCCGACTCTCAGGTTTCCCTGGCACTGTGTGCAACTAAAGTTGATGTTCCTTTGACCACAACTAAAGCACGTCAGACTATGGAAAGTCGACTGACATGCCGACGGAGTTGAAGCTGGACTCCTAGTCAGGTCCGTTCTGTTAGTCGAGTTTGTATTGTTTGTTCTGTCAGTCTTTTTCATTTTTAATGCAATGCATGTTCTGTCAGTCTTCATGTAAGTTGGTTGTTTGTCGGTCCGGTTACGTTGAAGCGCAGCAATTGCTACTTCTTCGTCCTCTAAATCCCTAAAATCTTCCCTATCCCTAAAAGTTCCCTGGTCTCCTAGTTCGTTGACTTGTCGTCTAAATTTCGTCTCCTAGTCGTCAAGTACCTCTCCGCGCGCCTACACACGTCTCTTAATTTTTGGATGCTCGTGATAGAGCATCCAAAAATTAGCGTCGCTACCCTGTCCTTAATGTTACTTCGGAGGTTGTAAACTAAGTTTAGTTCGTTTGGTCGACTCGTCATCTGTAGTACCATCGTCCGTACGTTGCTGTAGAGGTCGTCAAATGACTCCTGGGGTTGCCGCCTCCTGCTCATTATTGCTCTCAAGATTTCATGCTCCCTAATATTATTTTTAAATTTTTTCAGCAAGTCTCTTTTGTGTCGCTGGTAGCTCAGGCACCTATCGCTTTCATTTTCCTGCAGAAATTGCCAAAACCACCCCTCTGCAGGACCGTTTACAAGGTGATGGAAGTGGGTGAATAGTTGGTGGTCGCTGACATCGTTCTGACGTTGCAGAGTCTCAACACGAAATAGGAAACTTTCAACGGATATAGTTTTCGGTGTTCCGTCAAACTTAATGCCCCACTTGTGGATGTCCACCTTCCGTTCTGAAAACAGTGAAGAAAACGGTTCGGTGAATCGTGGAGCCTGAGCACACAGTGGGTCATGTAGTGGTCGTTCGGGTGGTGGCGGGTTGAAGGTCGGTCTGTTTAGCGTCGGCGTTGGTTGGTGTAAGAGTTCCGTCCAGTTGAGTGGGTGCGAAGGAGTGGACTGTCCTTGTCGGGTGTTGTCTTGACGTCGGTCGTTCGTTATCGGTGGTTCCCTCTGCGTAGCTGCGGAGAGCTCCAGGTTGCAGATCTTGTCGTTGATCGCCTTGATGTTTTCTTAGAAAGTAGTCATCATGTCTTTCATATATTCGGCAAACACCGACATGATCTCAACCTGGTTCTTCTTTACTGCTTGAGAGACCACCTTTTGTATCTCTTGTGTTATTCGTTTTGTGTCCTCCACAGTCTTACTCCGCAGGTCGGTTAGGTCGTCTTCGTCGTCAGAAGTTTGTTGTCCGACCCTGGTCGCTGCTACAGTTGATGTCGCTTGGTTGCCTAGCGACAGACTTAGCCGTTGGTTGCTTTGTCCTACAAGTTCTCTGGCTTGTAGTCTTGTGTCTGTTGTATTTCGTCCGTTTTGTACGTCGTACAAGTCAAGTAGGTCCTGTTCATTTGGAAGGGATCTTCTCTCTAGGGCCTCACGTAGGTCTACCGTAGACCGAGTTACCTTCTGTCTTGTCGTCGCAGTATGGTCTGTCATGTTAGAGTTCGTAGGGTTATTTCCGTCATCTTGGCCAAAGAACAGATAGTCGTCGTTTGTCCCTTGTTTTGCGTAATTGCCGTCAGTCCCTGTAGCAGGTGGCAAGTCATATCCGTCAGTTCCCTGCTCGCGTTCCAACCTTGCTCGTGTTCCAACGCGTTACCCGTATTCCTGGCGGAAGTGCTCCTTGGGACCCAGTGTTTTTAGGTACTGTTCCTAAATTCCTATTATCTCCCTCCATGACAAAAAAAAAAAATCAATATAATCCCTACTTCAAAACTAGAAACAAATGCAGAAAGAAATAGCAAAAGTGGACCCTGAAGGAGTTGCCTTTTGCCTGCCGTCGAGCGCACACGCCGTCGAGCGCACACGAGATCATACTCGCATCGTCGTGTCAAAAAAAAAAAAAAAAAAATTAATTTAAAAAAAAAAAAAAAAAAAATTCCATCTACTAAAAAAAAAATCGATCGCGCGCGCCTAATCAAATTCCGTGAAGTGCAGTGGAAAAAAAAATAAATAAATAAATAATAATAAAAAAAAAAATATATATATATATATATAAACACAATTCAGTGCCGGTGCATTCCATCTTACCACCCCCACTTACTCGCTGTTGCGCTTCTTCGTTATCGCAATTGGAGCATGTGCTATATATGTACATACTCCCAGTTGCGATGACTGAGAGAGTGTAACATTTGATGCATAGCGGACTGTGAATGTTTATCCGAATAGCGGACCTCAGCTGATTGTCGTTTGGGCATAGCACCTGCGACAGTTTGTTTTGGAAAACTATTCTTTGGATCTACACTTCACAGTTTTGCTTAGTTACGTCAGAGTTGTGTCTTTTTGTGTTTCTATGTTGTAGTGATGAGGGAATTTAGGGTTGATCTTACCAACATTCGTGGGCTTCGAACGAATTTCTTTTATATGTACGCCCACGCCCATTCCCATAAACCAGCTGTTCTGGCACTAAGCGAAACACAGGTAGTGGAAGAATCTTCTGATTTGAAACTGCCTGGATATAACTTAGTGTCATTATTCTTTCCCCACCGTGGCCTCGCCATTTATGTCCGTAGTGATATTGCTTACCAAGTTCCACCACAGTATGGCCACTGTTCCAACCCGGAATTTAATTTCAAATGGCTAAAATTCACCGTCCGTAAGCAAATAATTCACTACTGCTTTATTTACAGAAGCCCTAGTGCGGACAGCAACTCAACTTTTGATGAATTTGATGCGTTGTCCGATTCCATCACTCGAATTGTCTTCTTGTATCCTCATACTGAAATTGTCATTGCGGGCGATTTCAATATACTCAATTCGGATTGGCTTCAACATTCTGGCCAGACAACACCCGAAGGAAGGTATGTTGAACTTTTTGCTGAGATTAACAATTTGACTCAGCTTGTAAATGAGCCTACACGTATACCGGACATTGTAAGTCATTCCGCCAACACCTTAGACTTGTTTCTTACTTCTCACCCTGATAAATACACCATTGATGTTCTAGCGCCTCTAGGTCGGTCTGACCACAATATCGTATCAGCTAAATTCTCGTACTCTGACCACACAGTTAAAGAAAAAACTAATAAAAGAAAAGTATGGCAATACGAGAAAGCCAACTGGAGCGGCCTCAATAGCTTCTTTAGGAGTTTTAACTGGTTGCTACTATGCTTCCTCGATAGCGACGTGGATGCCGCTGCTGATATGATCACCAACACTATCCTCTTAGGTATGAATGACTTTATTCCTAACAGAATAAAGAGCATTAAACCTAAGGAAAACTCGTGGTTTGACCAGAGCTGTAAAGAGGCTATCAGGTTGAAAGAAGTAAGTTTTCGGTCTTATAAAGCCAACAAATCTGAGGAAAACCGAAAGAAGTTTAAACAAGCCAGAAAAGACTGCAATGCCCATATTCGACGTGTAAAATTCTTACATGATCAAAAATTGAGGCAAAAAATCCTACAATGTCCCAAAGGTAGTAAAAATTGTTGGTCATTCGTCAAAAATATTAAAAATTCTGCCTCGTCTGCCATCCCCACGCTCATTTACAATGACATTCCAGCTGTCAGCTCCTTAGACGAAGCTAATCTGCTTGCTGCTCACTTTGCAGCGAACTCAACACTGCCAGATAATGCTTCGTCTCTACCTGTATTTGAGAGCGTCAAATTTTCCATGGGACAAATCCACTTTCGCACTCGTACAGTTGCAGGAGTACTCAAAGGTCTTAACATACACAAATCCGCTGGTCCAGATGGTATCCCCCCCGTAGTTCTGAAGAGGTGTTCTCCTACGCTGGCAAAACCTCTGCGTAAGCTTTTCTGTCTATCCTACTTTTCAGGGCTCTTTCCGAGTAGATGGAAAACAGCATTTGTCCAGCCCGTCCCCAAAAAAGGCGAATCTTCCTCCCCGTCCAATTACCGACCCATTGCACTTACGTCCCTTCTTTCCAAGGTCATGGAAACTCTGATAAATCGTCAGCTTATGAAATATCTCGATTCACGAAAACTCCTTAATGACCGGCAGTATGGTTTTCGTAGCAACAGGTCCACTGGTGATTTGATGGCATATCTCACCGAGAAGTGGAACCAATCTCTCCATCACTTCGGCGAAACCAAGATGGTTGCGCTTGATATTTTAAAGGCATTTGACAGAGTTTGGCATCAGGCTCTTTTGTCGAAAATGCGTGCATATGGCATCGATGAGTCTCTTCTTCAATGGATTAGAAATTACCTTTCGGGGCGTTCAATACAAGTCGTTTTGGACGGCTTCAAGTCTGCAATTCACCAAATAAATGCTGGTGTTCCCCAAGGCTCTGTTTTGTCTCCGACTCTCTTTCTCATTTTTATAAATAATCTCTTGTCTGCAACTTCTAATCCAATCCATTCCTTCGCTGATGACAGTACCCTCAGTTTTTCATATTCGTTCCCTAACTCACGTCCTTGCTCTTCGGCCGTAGAAGGGGAACGGCAACGTATGTTAAACACATTAAATTCCGACCTGGACAGCATAATTAAATGGGGTTCAACCAACCGCGTGGAATTTAATGCTTCCAAAACACAATGCTGTCTTCTGTCTCTCAAGCGAAACCAAAACCCTCAACCATTATCCATGGATGGTACTTGCATCATTGAAACCGAAAGACTTGCCATTCTCGGTATGTGTATTAATAGCCATTTTCGATGGAATGATCACATATTCGAGGTCGCCAAAAATGCTGCAAAATGTCTCGGATTCCTTAAACGGTGCAAGAAATATTTTACCCCGTCTGATCTGGCCTCAATTTATAAGGCATTCATCCGCCCTAAGCTGGAATATAACACCCATATCTGGTCTGGTGCACCCAAGACCGTTCTGCACATTCTTGATAGGGTACAAAATCGCGCGTTAAAACTTATAGGTGATAGAGACATTATGAATTCCATTCATTCATTAGAACATCGGAGAAATGTCTCCCGTCTCTCCCTGTTTTATCGTTTTATCTACAAAAAATGCTCCAGCGAAATAGCCAGTTGCATTCCTCCCCTTCAAAATTTCACCCGCAATACGCGATATGCTCCGAATGCACATCAGTTTTCCCTAAAGCCTAACTTCGGTCGTACTGTTAAATATAGGGATTCGTTTATAAGCCGAACGACACGAATGTGGAATGATCTACCAAGCTCTGTATTTCCCCATCACTACAACCTTCAAACATTTAAAGCCAACGTGCATAGGCTTCTCCTCTGTTCCTCTTCCCCTTGTCCTTAAAAGCCCGTGCCCTTGTAACAGTATAAAGGTATTCATAATCCTTTTGGCGCGCGCGAATTATACAAAAAAAAAAAAAAAAAAAGAACAGACCGACCTTCAACCCGCCACCACCCGAACGACCACTACATGACCCACTGTGTGCTCAGGCTCCACGATTCACCGAACCGTTTTCTTCACTGTTTTCAGAACGGAAGGTGGACATCCACAAGTGGGGCATTAAGTTTGACGGAACACCGAAAACTATATCCGTTGAAAGTTTCCTGTTTCGCGTTGAGACTCTGCAATGTCAGAACGATATCAGCGACCACCAGCTATTCACCCACTTCCATCACCTTGTAAACGGTCCTGCAGAGGGGTGGTTTTGGCAATTTCTGCAGGAAAATGAAAGCGATAGGTGCCTGAGCTACCAGCGACACAAAAGAGACTTGCTGAAAAAATTTAAAAATAATATTAGGGACCATGAAATCTTGAGAGCAATAATGAGCAGGAGGCGGCAACCCCAGGAGTCATTTGACGACCTCTACAGCAACGTACGGACGATGGTACTACAGATGACGAGTCGACCAAACGAACTAAACTTAGTTTACATCCTCCGAAGTAACATTAAGGACAGGGTAGCGACGCTAATTTTTGGATGCTCTATCACGAGCATCCAAAAATTAAGAGACGTGTGTAGGCGCGCGGAGAGGTACTTGACGACTAGGGAGACGAAATTTAGACGACAAGTCAACGAACTAGGAGACCAGGGAACTTTTAGGGATAGGGAAGATTTTAGGGATTTAGAGGACGAAGAAGTAGCAATTGCTGCGCTTCAACGTAACCGGACCGACAAACAACCAACTTACATGAAGACTGACAGAACATGCATTGCATTAAAAATGAAAAAGACTGACAGAACAAACAATACAAACTCGACTAACAGAACGGACCTGACTAGGAGTCCAGCTTCAACTCCGTCGGCATGTCAGTCGACTTTCCATAGTCTGACGTGCTTTAGTTGTGGTCAAAGGAACATCAACTTTAGTTGCACACAGTGCCAGGGAAACCTGAGAGTCGGCAGTGCAACCGGGACGAACCAGCCGACCAAGACCACACTACCGGAAAGTGAGGAGAAGACTTCCACATTTTGAAGAGGGTTCCAGAAGGTGATGATACCTCCACGAAGAAGGAAATCCCTCAAAGGAAGAGTCTTCACCAACGCCTGCAGGAGTATAAAGCCGCCAGAAAGCGTATCTTCGGAGAGGAATTGACTGCGCCGGTGGAGAAGAGCAGGAACTATTTGAAAATTTGGAGGCTAAGGGAAATATGTGCAATAAATAGACGACGAATAGTAGCGACTGTGATAAATATTTCGGACGACAATAGGCCTTACGCTAAGGTTAGGATAGACGGTAAGGAGCTCATGGGCCTATTGAATAGTGTTGTTTAGGGAAGGGAGCGACTGACTTTTTAGACAAACATAACATAGTAATGACTAGGATGAGTACGGACACCAACGAATACTAGGACAATTTAAGACAGTACTCTCCTGGGGTGGCAAGTCTCATGAATTAGAAATATTCGTTGCGCCAAACTTGCAGCAGGTCCTTTACTTAATTAACAAACTCGACATCCCAACGCCGACGGAGGAAAGGTCTCCGGTCCAAGCACTCTTACCAGCACAAGCCCAAGAACTGGAGAGAATCAAGCTGCTGTTCAGCTCTTGCGGGAAGTTGGGACTGGGTAGACCCAGCCTCGAAGAACATATAATCGAGGTGGATGACGAGTAGATTCCCATCAAGCAGAGGCACTACCCAGTTTCACCTGCGATCCAGAAACTCTTATATGACGAGTTGGATAGGATGATCTCCCTAGGAGTGATAGAAGAGAGCAACAGTGTTTGGAGCTCTCCAGTGGTGCTGGTGAGAAAACCCGGCAAAAACAGACTGTGCCTGGACTCAAGAAAGGTAAACGAAATAACAAAGAAATATGCTTACCCGCTTCCTCATATCGAAGGGCTGCTAAGTAGGTTGCAGAACACCAAATTTATTTCAAGTGTAGATCTGAAGGACGCATTCTGGCAGATTCATTTGGAGCGCAAGTCAAGGAAGAAGACAGCGTTCACAGTCCCAGGGAGGCCATTATACCAGTATACGGTTACACCGTTTGGACTGTGTAATGCCACCCAGAGAACGTGTAGGCTTATGGACAAGGTCATACCCTCTCGCCTGAAAGAGTATGTCTTTGTCTATCTCGATGACCTCTTGGTTTGTTCTCCAAATTTCGAGTCCCATGCCAGATTGCTGCAGGAAGTGGCCAAGTGACTGAGGGAAGCGGGTTTGAACATCAATGTAGAGAAAAGCAAATTTTGTTACAAGGAGATCAAATACTTGGGATACATCGTCGGCGATGGTTGCCTACGAACTGACCCTGGCAAGGTTTCGGCGGTCGAGAATTTCCCAGTACCAAAGACTCCCAAGCAACTCCGTCGATTTCTAGGGATGACGGGCTGGTATAGGCGCTTTATTCCAAATTTTGCGTCTATGGCAGCCCCAATGACCTACTGTCTGAAGAAAGGCAAGACATGACAAACGAGCACCGACAGTCTTTCAACAACTTAAAACGACTCTAGTGACAGCACCGATATTAACGAACTTCACAAGACGATTTTACATACAATGCGACGCATCAACATCTGGTGTAGGGAGTGTGCTTTTCCAGATGGACACGGAGAATAACGAACGACCGATAGTGTTCATGTCCCAGAAGCTCAAATCTGCCCAGCGGAACTATAGCGTAACGGAACTTGAATGCTATGCGGCCGTTCTGTCAGTGATGAAATTCAGGGCCTATGTGGAAGGATTATCTTTCACTATAATAACCGATCACGCAAGTCTGAAGTGGCTAATGACCCAAAATTATCTATCTGGCCGTCTGGCTAGATGGACCCTAAAACTTCAAGTTTTTGACTTCCAGAGGGAATATAGGAAAGGTAGCCAAAATGTAGTCCCTGATACTCTCTCACGTGTTCACATGGACGAGCTCAATCCTGAGAATGTAATGCTGGAGAGTTGACTTTCATTCGCCATACTTTTCCTCGGAGGAGTACGACGAATTAAGGAAGACAATAAACGAAAACAAAGACCGACTACAAGATGTTTGCGTTTCTGATGGATTCGTATACAAAAGAACCGACATATGAACAGGTGACACGATACAAGAAGACAGAGCGTGGAAACTCTGGATTCCGAAGGAGTTGCGTTGTAGTCTAGTGGAAGCCGCACACAATTCACCATCTGCAGGTCACGGGGGTATGCACAGGCACCAAGCCGGGCGGGCTGGTGATGCTATGCTCAGTCGACTGTGGGGTTCACAGGTGGCGGTTAGTGAACGGCCTGCATAAATGGAGGCTAACTGCGAATACCCAATAAGCAGTCCCCGACCAAGTGCGGCAGAGAAGGAGGGCTTGGCTGAAAATTTTAATGGAACCCCTATGAACTCTCTGCGACAAGACGAGTAAGCACCGTCTTCCATATATGTGCTTTCCACCTCAAGGTGCCTACGAGGGATACAGAAAGGAGAAAATGGCGAGATCCGGACAAACCCGCCACATCGTAAAATGCGCAGCTTCTTTGCCCGAAAGGGATGCTGCATATATACATACATATATATATGTATATACATAGGTATATATATATATATATATATATATATATATATAAATAACCATATCCACTACCCTAAAACATTAAGACTGAGCCCAGTTAGGTCTTAATTATGGCATACTGGAAAACGAATTGGAATGACAGCTATGAGGGCTGACGTTTGTAGTATTCTGTTACCTGAGTAAGCAAGAGTGAAATCTTGCAGAAATGGCTTTCAGGCTAATGCTACAAGCGCCTCCATCCCGTTAAAACCTTGGCAGGCCTAAAAGTACGTTCAATGTTTCGTCACCATTAAGTTGGTGGTGTAGGTCCAGATGTAACATTAATGGTTAGCACCGATCCGGCTCTTGCACAAAACCCCATAAGGGCTTGTGTCAACCCTCGCATGGCCTCACTGTTTGCAAAGACAACCATGGGATCCTTAGGTGACTACACATTCGAACATTGATAGCGGCTTTGAGTGGGGATCCGCTAGAAATGATTACAACAAAAACAAACAAAAACACCGGAGAAATTTAAGTAGAGGAGAATGATCAGAACAACTTCCAGAGGGGATCAAGGATGCTGAGGTCACCAATTGACCAAGTAGCAGCATCACAAAGAAGTGCGGAACGACGCGAGTCACCCGCAATACGAAAGGTGACGGTCGAACCACCAACCCATGAAACTGATTTCCACAAGTTAGGTGAGCAAATTAGAGGTCTGGTAGAAATGCTGGAAGATGGCAAAAGACGTTCAATCCACCAAGCGATGCGAGATGCTATTGAAAGCATCAGAGCTCTCTACGAGCTCTCCGCGGTTCAGCTACACGATGAGGAAGCAAAGCAAGTGATTCGCCGGAACAACTCGTCGCAAACTTCGCCATGGCTAAAAACAACATCTGAACCCAAGAGAAGACAAGTTGCAGACGACGAACCCCCGGAGCCAAAACGAAAACAGCAACAGCCACCGAGTGGCGCGGCAGACAACGAACCTCCGAAGCCAAAACAGACGCAGAAAAATACATCAAACGATGTTACAGGCAAAAAGCGCTCGGAGCCAAAGCGTAAACAAAAACAAAGTCCATTGATAAACACCAAGGAGAAGGATGAGACCACCGGCGTAGAGACCCCAGTGGTCAGACCTAAGAAAAAAGTTACAGCCACAAACAAGAAGCAAGCGGCAGGAGAAGAAGAATGGGTAAATACCACCAAAAAAAAGATAGCCAAAAAGAAGCGACAAGAGGTCAAAAGACCTAGACCTGACGCTATCGTCATTAAAGCGACGGGGTCCCTCTCATACGCGGAGATACTACGCAAGGTGAAGGCAGACCCCAAACTGGAAACAGTGGGAAAGGCGGTAACTAAAATCAGGAGGACACAGAAGGGAGACCTCCTTATACAATTCAAGGAGACGGGAAATAAGACAAACGAATTTAAAGGCGTCATTGGTGAAGCTCTAGCAGAGCAAGCGAATGTAAGTTCGATTACGCATCGCACTACCCTTGAGATCAAAGACATCGATGAGGTCACGACTATAGACGACGTAATCAATGCAATCGAAGCCCAGTTTGGAGTGAAAGTTTCACCGGCAGATATTTTGTCCCTGCGGAGGGCGTACGGAGGAACACAAACAGCAACGATCAGCTTTCCCGCAGTAGACGTAAGAAAGCTGTTAGAAGCAGGAAGGATTAAAATCTTCTAGGTTAACTGTTGCATGCGCCAACGAACCCTCCTTAAAAAGTGCTTCAAATGTTTAGAGTTTGGTCATCTAGCCTGGCAATGCAAAAGCGAGGAAGACCGCTCCAAGCTATGTAGGAGATGTGGAGGAGAAGGCCACATAGCGAAGAATTGCAACAAGGATCCATCCTGCATGTTGTGCAAGAAAGACCACCCGGACGCCGCGCAGCATGTAGCCGGCAGTAGCAAATGCCCAGTATTTCGGAGAGCTATTACAAGCAAAATACCATGAAGATTCTACAGATAAATCTTAATCACTGTAGAATAGCACAGGACATCCTAGCACAAACGGCCAAGGACGAAAGCGCTGACGTTATTATGATCAGTGAACCATATAAATGTCCCGAAGGGAACAACAATTGGATCTGCGATAAGGCAAAACAGGCGGCGATATGGATGTGTGGACGCTATGCCTTTCAAGAAACAAACGACCAAGCAGTCGGCTTCGTGCGGGCGAAAATAAATGGGATCCATTTTTATAGCTGCTATGCCCGACCCAGTTTGACGGCCAGCGAGTACCAACTAATGCTGGATAATCTAACCACGGATGCGCTCCATAAAGCCCCAGTGGTTATAGGAGGAGACTTCAACGCGTGGGCAACAGAATGGGGCAGCAGGCTCACCAACACCAGAGGACAGGTCTTATTGGAAACATTCGCTCCCCTAGCGATAGGCATTGCTAATAAGGGCCGGACAAAGACTTACCGGAAGGCTGGAGTAGGGTCCATCATTGACATCACCTTTGCGAGCAACTCCATCCTGAAAACCATAAAGTGGAGGGTCAGTGAGGAATATTCACACAGCGACCATCAGGTGATAATACTGGAAATAAAAGTGAAAAAACCAGCCCAGCTCCCAAAACTTACTGGCCCAAAATGGAATGACAGATCTTTCGATAAGGATGCATTCGAAGAGATGTTGAACGGTGATCAAGCTCCAAGCGGAACAGCGGAGACTCTCGCTCACCACCTCACAGGCACCATCACCACAGCGTGCGACGCATCAATGCCTAAGAGAGCAAACACCAGGAACGCATCACCGTGTTACTGGTGGAACGAGGAAATAGGCGAACTTCGGGCAAAATGTCTACAAGCCCGGCATAAAGTCCAACGATCAAGAAGGAGGGCGGATTTCCAACAATGCCTGGACACCCTTAGACTGGCGAGACGTAGCTTAAATAGAGCCATTAAGGAAAGCAAAACTACATGCTTTAAACGTCTCTGTCAAGAAGCCGACATCAACCCATGGGGCTCGGCATACAGAATGGTGATGACAAAATTAAAGGGCAATAGGACTCCTCAAATAACATGTCCGATAATGCTGAGATCCATAGTAGAGCACCTCTTCCCTCAAAGGCCTGCTGCTATGTGCAATATTATACGAGAAGTCAATCCAGAAGATATTCCTTTAATTACTCACGAGGAACTGCTAAGGGCATGCAGCAAGATAGGTGACAACAAGGCTCCGGGACCCGACGGCATCCCGAACAAGGCAGTAAAGGCAGCTGTAACAAAAAGACCAGACCTCTTCATAACAACAATGAAGCAGTGCCTTTGAGAAGGAACCTTTCCCGAAAAATGGAAAACGCAGCATTTGGTCCTACTGCCAAAAGGAAAGAAGCCCCCAGGAGAACCATCATCCTATCGCCCAATATGCCTATTAGACACCATGGGAACGATCCTCGAGAAGATAATCTATAATAGATTACTCGCTGTAGTAGAAGAGAAAGGAGCCCTCTCAGATCACTAATTTGGCTTCAGAAGAGCACGATCTACTGTAGATGCCATAAGAGCGGTAGTCGATATCGCCAAAGGTGCCATCGAAGGAGAAAGATGGCTCTACGGCACAAAGGAGTATTGTGCAGTAGTAACGCTGGACATTAAAAACGCATTTAACTCTGCGAACTGGTCGTTTATTAGAAGGTCACTTGCCAGGATGGATACGCCATATTACCTGCTACGGATAGTGACGAACTACTTCAACAACAGGAAGCTCAGGTACAATACCGATGAAGGCGTAAAATAATACAACCTAACTGCGGGAGTTCTACAGGGATCGGTTTTAGGGCCACTATTGTAACATCATGTACGACGGAGTACTACGATTAGCGTTACCTGGGGGAGTAACGATAATTGGATTCGCCGATGACATTGCAGTCGTGACAGTAGCTAAACAGATCCGTGCAGTAGAATCAGCTACAAATGAAGCAATTGCCCGGATAAAAGATTGGCTAGTATCCGCTGGACTAGAACTAGCTGACCATAAAACAGAAGCTGTTCTTATAACCAGCCGGAAAACTGTCGAATTTGCCAACTTTCAGGTTGATAACCAAACCATCAGGTCGAAAGAGGCAGTTAAATACCTTGGAGTAATGCTGGACAACAGGCTACGGTTTAAAACGCATGTTTATTTTGTTACCAAAAAATCATCGCAAATGCAGGGAGCTCTCTCGCGTATCATGCCTAACATCGGTGGACCTGGATACGCTAGAAGGATTCTACTCCCTAGAGTTATCACCTCAGTTCTGTTATATGCCGCCCCAGTCTGGGCGGAGGCACTGAGGACGAAGGAGACCAAAAGGAAACTATCGTCATCATACAGACTCTGTGCGCTACGGACAATCAGCGGCTTTCGAACCATCTCTGACGAAGCTGCATTTGTCATAGCTGGAATGGTCCCCATCGATATTCTCGCAGATGAAATGCTGAGGATATATAACAGAAGAGCATTGAGTTATCACGACGCCACTGGTATCAAGGTGATAAAAATTGAAGAAAGGGCAGCGTCAGCAGCTATGTGGTAAGCTCATTCGGCTAATACAACAAAAGGCAGATGGACATACAAACTTATACCGACAATCCAAGATTGGATAAGTCGAAAGCATGGAGACTGCAACTACCATCTAACGCAGTTCCTGTCTGGCCACGGTGGCTACCGCAAATATCTACACCGATTCGGACACGACAACTCACCATCCTGCCCGGAATGCCCAGGTGAAGATGAGGATACGGAGCACGCAGTGTTTTACTGCACACGTTTCACGGCATGGAGAATTACTCTGCCAAGTCCGTCATTACTCCTGGACCATATGTTACGGTTGGAAGAAAATTGGATGGCAATATGTTCTTTTGTAACAACTCTACAAAAAGAGTTGCGGAGAATAGAAAAGCTAAGAAGAGCAGCAGAAGCAACAGAAGCATCAGAAGCAGCAATACAAGAAGCATAGCATGAATTGCTAACCAGCCCCGCGAAGTAATACCTAACGGCAGTCCCGCGGGGAGAGTGGTTGAAGTATGTAGGGTGTGTGTTTAGTACGTAGGCGTATTCCTGGCATCGAGTACTCAGGTTTGCGAATCGTGCATGCTAGTGGCACTCGGGCTACTAGTATCTATGAAGATTACACATCCCTGGCGCAATCCAAAAAAAAAAAAAAAACCCTCAACCCAGGTATACATGCATTTTTCTAACTCGGTCCAGCTCTATTAGCTGGGTCGAGTTGAGTCAATCCCATTTCAACACGATCTGCGTTTATATGAATCTTAAGCCGCGTTGAAGCTGGCTTCAATTATGCATATAAACGTAGTAATTATAACTGTAGCTCTCTTCTTTTTAAATAAGAACACTTTTTGTCTTTCTTTTGCAACTCGTTTGACAATTCGTTTTCATTTCCTTTTCTCTCATTCATTATACACTAATTTTCTTTTTTTAATAATAGAATTTCCTTTCATTGTAAGTTCATTACACTCCCCATAAGCTCTTTATCCTTTATCACCAAAAGAAAATTGTCTTTGGTGCTTTCCATGGTACCGGTTATGCCTGAAGCAACGTCACGGGCTTTTTGTTGGTGATCGTGATCGTATCTCACCTATCTCCCATCGTCATATTGGTGCCTGAAATTACAACAACATCATCGAACTTTTGGTGTTAGTAATTTCGTCATCTATTTCTCCTTGGGGTGGTTATGGGGGACGTCGTTCATTCCTTCAATCGCTTCACGGTATTTACAGTAAACTTTGTATTCTCCTCCTTCTTCTTCTCCTTCTGGATCGTTGTCATTTTTTTCGTCGCTGCTGTATGCATTTGCGGCAACTTTTTCGCCCAGGTTGCGTGAATCGTCTTATGTTTCCGTTACTTCCGAACACTCTCCTCATTCGTTCGGTGGAATGGCAGGCAAACGCAACAAGAACGTGGTTTGCTGCCACTCGATTTCTTTCCTAGCACTTTCAACCAGGATTTTATTTGTGCCATCATTAGGTCACTTAGATTTTTATCTTTCAAAATCCCGTATCCCACTTCTGAGTTTGTAGGCGCATAGTTATTGAGAATAAAAAAACACCAAGAAATTCTTATACACCTATACATACAGCAATACTTTATTGGCGCGTTGTTACGAAACGGACCGGTCGCTTACACTGTTTGATGCCCGATTCACAATGCAGCGTGATAGCGAAACGAGAGCGAGACGAGTCTATCGCGAGTTGTCAAAAAAGGTTCCGATCTATGCAAATATATGAAGCAATACACAATGATGCGAGAGTCGTTCTATTGAAAAACTCTCGCGACGAGATTGCCTGTCAGCATGCTGATGCGACTTTGTTATGTAGCCAGAAAGAGAAAGATGGTGTGTTGCCGTTGTTGCTTTTTCACTTTAACACAGATAATACATGCTCGCTGTATCGCCTTCATTGTGAACTGGGAAACGATTTTATGAGGACGAGGATTTCTCGCCTCGCTCTATTCTCGCTCTCACGCTGCATTGTGAATCGGGCATGATTGGAACTGCTTCACAAATTAACGATCCATTCTCTTGACAATGCTCCGTTCGGTTTCAGTGTTGCCACATGTTTAATCTAATCTAATCTGTATTCATAAGAATTTTCAACTTAAATCAACTTCTGTATTTTTTATTAAAATAAAATATATTTTTCTTAAATAACCACAGTTTTTTGTGCTTTATCTGAATTTTCTTGAGTGTAACCTTGATATTCTTGAATTAGTGTTTTATTTATACTAAACTAAACTAATCATATATATGTAGGTACCTATAAGATATGACATACCAAGTGGAACATAATATGCATATTTATGCAAAAATATTGGAATGTCGCATTAACCGTAAACATTGCGCATATGTCACACATAACTTTTTTTATAAATTTGCTCTACAACTTGATAGGATACTATTTTTCACTATTTCGTGCAGTTATGTCAGCATCTTGTAGAAAAAATTGCTCAACGTCGGATTAGTGCTATAATAACAAGAACCTTATTGAAGTAATTAGCGATTACTCAGCCGTTATAAGTCGCAGCGTAATGAAGCAACAATATTTTAAACAAGATCAGTGGTTTAAAAACATCCAGACTCGGAAACAATACACTCTCTAAAATTTTAAAAATGACATTTTAAAATTTATAGCTAAGTTCGTAAAAGTAGTACCTATTTGGAAGATATTGGCAAAAAATAAAAATTAGATGAGATGAAATATCCTGAAACAACGGGACTTTCCACAAACGTTCTATAGCTAACATTATTTTTTTTTTGTATTCTGCATTACTTAATACTACGTCTTTTGCAGATGATGTAGAGAGAGGAAGGAGCATAGATGAGAATTAAACTTAGAGAGGCTAAGATCGATTTGGCAGATTAAAGACGCGGTACTAGCTCTGAGGGATAGGAAGATCAAAATTTCAACCGCTCCTAACCTGGGGAAGCGGACTCTGTTCACATACGCCGATTTTGGGTCAGATCCTGCTGAGGGGATAATTTTTTGATTCTTATTGGAAGGTGATATATTCTCGCTTTATCGATATTGGGCCCAAGTGTACCAACGTATGTTATTTTTTTTTAGGAAATTGCAGAGTTAAATTACAAATTTCTTCGCACCTATCCAATATCCCCTGTTTGTTCGGAACTGTTTATTTGTAAATAATACTTATTCACAGCTAACCTTTATATCTAAAGGCTTTTCCACCATCCATAACCCGTGGATCCGTCCGGTACCCTGCAGTTCGTTTTTCACGAAATTCCACATATTCTGCAATCGGTTCAATAATTCAGGCATACGGAAAAGTTACTATCATCATCTAGAACGATCGTATGATACCCTTCCCTCCATATTCTAAATGACCCTAATAAAGTGAGCGTGGCGTTACCAAATTCCTAAAATCAAATAATACTATACAGAGCATATTTCTGCGATATTTGAGAAATTTTATCATAAGACTTGTTTAAGATTATTAATTTTTCAACTCTATTTAAAATTTAATTAATTTTCATTTTTGTTTTTCATTTCATTTCTTTTTGTTGGTCGAATGAATGAATATTGTTAACAGCTAATTGGTTTACATTTTCATCAACCTGTTTAAATTCTCTTTGCCACTTTCTGCAATGTTAGATTTTTATCATGTATGTACGGTAGATTTGTGTGAAAGAAAATTTTTCTCGTTCTTTTTTGATCGCAGACACTACTGGTAACATCAAAATATATATCTCTCGTCGTTCTCGGATCAATCGTTTTTTCTTTTGCTTTCGATGGTATTTATTTTAATTTTTTATTTGAATATCGTGCAACTTGCTACAACTTTTTCTTAGCAGAAAGTTCCAATGTTCACGGATTCTGATATTCACAATAAGACTTAAATATCATAGTAAATAGCTTTGAAAAAGCAATATAAAGCTTTTTTAAGAAAACATTTCCAAAAAGTGGGCGTGATCATGTAAAATGTATAGATGAAATGTGGAGAAAGCCAACGTCTACATATTTTACCTAGACAATGTTTTTTTGTATGTCTGTCGGCGGATTTCAAACATTTTTACACTTGTACTGGTCTGGGTTCTGGAAAGCTTATATACCAAATTTCATGTTCCTAGCTCAAAATGTAAGGCCCGGAAAGTGCTGACACATGGACGGAGAGACGGACATGACTAGAACGCAGTGGCGTGGCGTCCATACAAGCCGATTCCTTCCGGCTTCCCTTTTCAAACATCAAACATTTTTATTTTGCCACTTGCCAACCATCACATTCAATTATTTGTTCATCAAACCATTTTTTATTCATAAATCATAACTTTATACACGCTCGAAGATGCAATGCTGCGACCACTTCGGCTGTTTATTCATTTTTACTCAAACACAAACTCGCACACACAGCCGAGACAAGTATGAACTCCGCTAGCGAGAGACAACTTCTTTTTCAAAAGAAAAGCGTGCAATGAATTTTTTTTGAAAAGCCGTTCATTTTCCGGCTTACGCATTCATTTCTTCACAGTACGAACTTTTAACTCTATTCCTTTCTGCCAGATAGTAGAAGTTTATTTGCGATTTCTTTGTCTAACATACATTCGCTTATGAGGAAAATAACCCGGGATTTCTCGGCTTTTGTGGATGAACATTGGTGGAGGAGAAAGGTTTTAGTTCGGAGGAGGTTTTTTTTTTTTATTGTAGGCAACAAAATAAGCCGTCGAAAATCGGGTTATTGGGTGATGTAGTGGTTCGAACGGCATTTGAGATTTTTCTTAAACTTGTTGGGTAATTACAGTTGCAAATTTGAAATTACAGTTGCAAATCGGTTGTGTAATTGTGCGTGATTTATTGAAAATTCGGATGCAAATTTTTGTGATTTTTGTGACTGCTAATTATTAGAAAATTACATATTGGTAGTTAAGTTAGTGTTTTAAATTATTAAATTATTATAAAATAGTGAGTGAGCTAAGTGAATAGTTATTAGCTATATACCAATTAAGTAATTATAAATCTACTCAAGAGGTGGCCTATTGAACATTCTTATTATTCTTAGACAAGATGTCTCTACTTAATTTTGAGTGTTGTTTAACTGAATCTCTTCTAAAAAAAAAAGTCATAGAATTAGGTCGCTCGACACCATCAATGAAAATTGATTATATGCGAAAGATGGGTATCAGAAACATTTCCATGAGTCTTTTTGCAAAAAGAATCCATGGCTGACTGGCAGTTGCAAATTACGAGTAAATGGAATGTTTTGTTTTCCTTGTCTTCTTTTTTCTAATTCTCCTAGTGTTTGGAGTCACACAGGTTTCTTTGATATAAACAATTTTATTAATTCTTCCAAAAAATATATTCAATCGAAAAAGCATAAATAGAATATCGCAAAGAGACTTCTTTAGGGAATTCTTACGATTCTCATAATAGAAAAGTTGATTGCAATCGCTATTTAATGAAGCGTTTCATAGACACTGTAGTTCTGCTAGGAAAACAAGAGCTAGCATTCCGTGGTCATGACGAAAAATCTGGATCAGATAATCGCGGTAATTATATTGAAACCCTTTCATACTTGGCTAAGTACGACCATTTAATGGATTCGCATTTAGAACAAAGTTGAAGTTCCCAAAACTAAATTTTTTCCGGCCTCTCCAATGACATTCAAAATGACTTGATATATAGTATCCACTGCAGTCATCAAATCCGAAATTAAGGATCAAATCAGTTCAATAAAATTTGTATCTGTGATGGTCGATGAAACACCAGATGTGAGCCTCAGAGAACAGCTTAGTATTGTAATGCGTTATTTAGTAGAAAATAGAATACAAGAAAGATTTCTAGGTTGCTTTGACGTGAGTGTCGGTCGAAACGCGGTTATTTTGTGCGATAAAATTATAAATGTCTTAGATAGTTTTAACTGTAAAGAAAAGTTAATAGGTCAGTCCTACGATGGTGCGGCCGTAATGTCCGGTGGCCATGGTGGAGTCCAAATAAGAATCCGGAATATATGCCCAATGGCTATTTTTATTCCCTGTTATGCCCATATTCTGAATCTAGTGTTATCTAAATCGTTAGAAAGCATTCCTGAGTTGAAATTATTTGTTGGCTTTGTTAGTAGTATCGTTAGGTTTTTTAATAAATCATCTAAAAGAACCAATCTGCTAACGACAATTGCTGATCAACGAATGAAGATATCAGCAGGGAAGATATTATAAAAACTTTTGAACAGATTTTATGTGAACCAGGAGAATGAGATAACGATACTCTGGTTATGTCCGAAAGTTTGTTGTACAAACTGCAGGACAAAGAATTCTGTTTTCTATTGCATGTTACTTTGGTCATATTTGCAAAAACAGATATTCTTTTTAGTTTAGTTCAAAATAAACTGACATAGAGGTTGCGAAGCAAGAGATCGAGGGTTTTGAGTAATTGATTCATTCTGAATTTTTAAACTCATTTGACTCAATCTATGAGAGCGTAAGTGACTGCTCAGAACATCCACGCAAACGCCGATTACTTTATATTGATTCAAAAACAAATTATAGCCGAATTTTTGTAACAATTATAGATAATGATACAAGTCAAATTAAGAATAGGTATAGTTCATTTAGTTAATATATTTTCTTTGATTTATTAAACAAATCAAAATATGACTATTTTTCTAATTCAATGCCGAATGACAAAATATCTTCTTTAATTACCCTATTTCCTGGCATTTTTAATTGTACTACTTTAAAAAATGAACCCAAAGTTTTATACACTATCCCTTCATTTAAAAAGCTTGATGTTTTTCAACTTTATAAGCATTTTAATACGGAAATGTTTAGAGATTCTTTTTCTTAAACATTGCGTGAAATCTTTTTAACCCTGCCTTTGACTGTGGCCGCTGTCGAAAGATCTTTTTCGACCACACTTACTTAAGAAATTCCCAAAAAGAAGAAAGACTCTCAGACCTGGCAACTTTTATCTATCGAAAAGCACCTTCTTTTAGAAATTAAAAATAACTAAAATTTTTATGAAAGAGTTTTAGCAGATTTCGTAAAAAAAGAATTGTAGGATAGCTTTAGAGTACAAATAGGTAGTACATAATTGTAATTGCTAAATTTTTTATATTTAACAACGCTCCGAGTTATCAATAACTTACTCCTATATAGATTACTTTGCTCAGAACGGCTTCTTTCGAAGTCACTTTTTTTATGCGATGAGCTCATTGTCCACGTAAATTTCAATGACTTAAAGTATAATAAAGGTGGCTTGGATTGCATATCTTAAGTCTGTGTTTCGAATAAGCATCAAAATGGTAAGTCTTGAATAAAACATTTTACTTAAACTTTTTTCGGCTTCCCTCTCTTGATATTTCACCCCACGCCAATGCTAGAACGACACAGGTTTTGAAGTAAATGGGGATTTATCGTTGTTCTTACTCTATGTTAGAAACTATGTAATCAAACGGAATATATGTACTCTGGACAAGGTATAATGAAGCATACATATTGCCAAATATCAAACAAGTAGTGTGAAACTGTATAATGTATATAAGGTTTTATCTTGGATGTTATTAGCAACATTCTTTTTCATGTGGACATATGCACATACATACATACATTGTCATCATATAAATGAATTTGTTGAATATTTTTCTGTCTAAATGCTGTTCTAACATAGTTTTTTAAACACTTCAGTGTTTATTTCAGTACAATTTTGACAAATTTGTACCCACATGTATGTATGTCTCCCACTTAGAAAGTGCCGCTCTATATATTAGGCTTGTTGCACCTACAAAAGGTAAATACATACATATTGGTTTCGTGTAAAATTTCGAGATATTGATAAATACGTCTGTAAGGTATCTGACTGCAGCTAAAACGGCTGGACGAATTTTTTTTCAAATTTCATATCAAGGGTCTGTGAGGTCACAGTTTGAAGCGAATTCTGAAATTTCATTCATTTGAGTTATGCTACCAGATGCCGTATTTGGTAAACAGTAAGTATAATGATACTTTACTTATTGGCTGTTTTTTTTTTTTTTTTTTCAAAAAATTGTTATTTCTCGGCTATTACTTAATTGATTTTGTTCGAAATCAATATCTGAATAACATTGGACATATGTAAGGTTAAAGCAAACCAATATTTCCAAAATTATCAAAATTTTTTTTTGTATTTTTAACAGATTTATAAAAATTTGTTTAAATTTAAAATTTGAATGAATTTCAAATAAGCAACATATAGATGGAAGTATGTGCGACCCTTATCCGAGGCTATTGGTCGCTTCGTAACAAAAAACAATTTTGAGGTAGTTAGGGACTTTGTCTACCTCGGCTCCGCGGTAGATAATGACACCTCAGCAGAAATCAAGCGAAGAATTACACTTGCCAACCGCTGTTTCTTTGGCCTAAGACGGCAATTGATTAGTAAGGCCTTGTCAAGAAACACTAAGGAGACTCTATATAAAACCCTTATCATCCCTGTCCTGCTCTATGGCGCAGAAGCATGGACCCTAGCAAAAGCGGATGAAGATCTTCTTGGTCGTTTCGAACGCAAAATTCTTCGAGTGATTTTTGATCCCGTTTGCGTTGACGGGCTTTGGAGGAGAAGATTTAACAGCGAACTCTACGAGCTGGACAGCGACATCGACCTGGTCAGAAAAGTGCGCATCAGTCGTCTAAGATGGCTAGGACATGTAGAGCGAATGGACACCAACCCTCCGGCCCGAAGAGTCTTCGATTCCAACCCGGAGGGACAACGCAGTAGAGGAAGACCTCGCCTTAGGTGGCGCACACAAGTGGAAGGGGACCTCAACCTACTTGGAGTGCGCAACTGGAGGCAGTTAGCCAAAGATCTCGCTAACTGGAGAGGCGTATTAGTTGAGGCCAAGGTCCACCCCAGACTGTAGCGCCACCTAAAGTAAAGTAAGTATGTGCGACCCAGTCTTGCACTTTATTTTAGTAACAAAATCCACACGAGCAAAGCAATGGAATGTCGATTTTTTTCTTGTAAAACATTTTGAATGCACTCTTTTAATTTGAGATTAATTAAAAGCATAACTTTGTGAAATCTGATCGGAACACTTGAGGAAAAACACAGGAGAATTATCGCGGGTGAAAATACTTTTTATACACTATTCACGATATATAAAGTTTGATAAATAGTTTACAACACAGAGAAATAATAACGATAGACCCCCAAAAGTATACATATTTCTGCATCAAAAGTTATGTCGATCTAGCCATGTCCGTTCATACGTATGTCATCACTTCTTGGGCCTCCAATTTTAAGCTAGGAACATACAATTTGGTATGTAAGTCCACTCTAGAAATGTTTTGTTTTTCTCAATATTTTTGCAAAAAATTTTAAAATATTGTCTCTTCAAAATATTTAGACCCCCACACAAGCATGGTATGGTAGAAACATACTTTCCTGTATGTTTCTACCATATTATTTGTAATATAGAGAAATAATAACGATAGCCAACCAAAAGTGTATATATTTGTGATCAGCATCAAAAGTGGTGTCGATCTAGGTATGTCCGTCCGTCCGTATGTCACCAAATTTTGGGGCCTAAATTTTGAGACTAGAACATGAAATTTGGTACGCTTTCTAGAATCCGAAGCAGTACAAGTATAAATATTTTTAAAATCCGTCTAGAGACAAGACCATTTATAAAAAAAATTCATAAAATATGTAGACGCTGACTTTCTCTACATTTCGTCCATACATTAGACATGGCCACGCCTATTTTATTTTTACGGTGAAAGGTAAGTCTTATTGTGAATATTTCGTCAGAACACATGAACTTTGGTTACAAATTTTAGGAGCCACGCCCACTTTATATTGAGGAGAAGTTGTAGCAACAGTTTTGCTATGAAATTTCTTAAAAATCGCGGAATTACACTCTGTGTATAGATTTATATAAGAATTTCGTAACGCCACGCTCACATTATTAGGGGTAAGTTAAAATATATGGGATAGATTATCATACGAACCGTTCAAGACGTACGTGGGAACTAAGAAAAATTCGCTTAGTTGATTGAATAATAAAACACAAAAATAATTTTAACTTTAGATATTTAATCATCATCTTTATTTAATTTCTCCATATAATTCCTATTTATTTCAATACATTCCTTCAGCCGATAGATCCATCTTTCAGAACACCCTTCAAAATCCTCTTTTTGGAGAGCGTTTTGGTGCTGTAATTAGAACTGATTAGTATTTCTGGTACATTTATAAAGAGGATACAATTTGGTTCCGGCTGTGTGATAGTTTGAATTTTTCCGGCGTCACTAAGAGGGAATTGCGCTGCTTTATTGGTCATCAACTTTCCGATGCATCTTGAACTTCTGCAATCTTCTTCCGTGGTTGCTTGGTTGCAGTAGTACGTTCCTTCAACTTTTGGGCAAAGTGCTTTAAAGGGCTGTATTTTTTTTTTCGTTTATGATTATGTTGGTTCTAACATTATATTTTTTGTTTCATTTATATGTAGGTAATGGTATAACATAGTAAAGGTAATAATCATCTTTAGAAATGTTCGGTAAGTATATTAAATATAATATTTTTTTTTTTTATTTTTATAATTTGCGCGCACCAAATGGGATATGAATACAATTAAATTATTTCAGGGCACGGGCGTTTGTGGAAATTGAGAGAGAGAGAAAGAAAGATTGGTGTAGTGGGTTTGAAACTTAGGTGGAATTAAGTTTCAGTAAACTCCAAGGGTGGCGTCCATATAACTGGGGAGCTTGTTTGTTTTGCTTTTTGTCGTTGCTCATGATTCACAGTATTTTCTTCCCTCCACCTGATGTCATCATCACGATCAAGTCGCATTTAAGCCATATGACCACCCTACTGCCAGTGTTATGCCTTCGCAGTAGAGTTAACTAAGCTTTCGCAATTGATCGACTTTTTTATTTATTTCAGACGAAATAAATAGATGATTGTTGATATCAGGATTTGAACCGTGAACCAAGAGCGTGACAAGCGTTGATGTACCACTACACCACGGCCACCCTTACGTATGATTTATTGTAATAGGCCTGTACATTTACATTTTGTTTGTTTAGTTTGGTTTCGATAAATTTTAATTCATTTGAGTTTACTAGGAGTTTCGGGATACTATTTAATTTGGAAAGGATCACTGCCTCAGCTATACTTGCAATATGGTCTGTAAGTAGGTCAATGTTATAATTTGCTTGATTGCGGTACTGTGTTTCAATAATCATATCTTTTTCTCGTTTAATTTCGTTAGCCGTGTTTTTTAGAAATGATTCTATTGAGTGTTGTTCATTGCTAATGTGTGATGTGATACTTTTAAATCGTTCCATCATCTGGAAGTTGATTGAGTGTTGATCTAATATTGGGTTAGTAAAATTATGTAGGTTAGTGTATGTATATGTGCTCTATTTGATTGTTAATATTTTGAGCATCCCGGGTGTCCATGTTGCCCGTAACAAATTTGATGGCGGATCCTAGTCCGCCAATTAGGCCTCTTTTCTGCCTTTGGATTGGGTATAATGTTAGAAGTTTCTTCTCGGGTTCTTTTAGTTTGAGTCTAGTTATTCCTACGGATTTAGTAAGAGTCGCATGTTAATATCATGAGAGATGTTAATATCGTTAATATTATTTTTGTAATCTTCCAGTTTAATGATGTGATCAGATTGTGGTAGTTAGTAATTATTTTAGCAGGCCCTAAACGCAATGGTAAGATACTGCGGTCTCTTGGTATATTATAGACCTCGATTAATTGAGTGGAGATTAGTGGGATTCTGTGGAAGGAAAAATAATAAATTAAATAATATATATATATATATGTATATATATATATATATATATATTTATATTATTATTTAGTTTTGTGTTTTTTTCTTAATTTGCTCTTGGAAAGAATGAGCCGGTATATTTCCGTCAGTGTGGAATGAAGCCTTTCTACCGGTGCGTTGCAACTTGTCTGCTGGAAGGAGTTGCTTACAGAAATCTTGAAAGATGTTTGACATGAATTCCGATCCTTCATCGCAGATGATATTTTTTGGGATGCCGACAGGCTAATGTATTGTTTAAGGAATTTAAGGACCGCTATGCTGCTTCTGCAGCTGTGTGTATAACCGCACGCGAATTTTGAAAATTTATTTATGAGGGTAAGGATTTGGTTATTGTTTATGCTAATACGAGTATGTCAATATGTAAGATTACTAGGGGCTTCAAGGGTATTTCTGGGTTTTCATATTGTAATTTGGGAGGGTTTCTGTCATATTTATATAATTTGCATTTATCGCAGTTGTTTATGGACTTTGTTATCTTGTCCTTCGTGTTTGGAAAATAAATTTCTCTATTAGGATATAATAGAGTTTCGTTTATTCCTCTATGGTTAGAGCGTTCATGGTAGTCTCGGATTAAGTTTTCCTGGTAGTTTTTTTTTCGGATATCTCTAAGGACTTCTCTACATCTGATTAGACGAAATGTTTTGTTTCGTGAGAAGTATTTGGAATATTTTGACTGTACTATTGGAAAAACGTCGTTACTTGAATAAATAGCTGTCTGCCTGTTGGGAGGGAGCTACTTTTTAAAAATACTGACCATGATTTCTTTATTATAGGTTTCCTTACGTATGACTCTTCTTTCTTTATTTTTAAAAATTGTTTCTACCGTTATTGGAGCTCCTTTATAGTTTGTTTCGAGAACGACTTGCAGGTTAAATTCGTTCAAAGGTTTTTCCGATATGTAAATACCATCATTGAGATTTTCATTAGCACTATGAACTGTGCGGGTATAGAGTTCTTGTTCCTTGCTCTCTGAGGGTTCGCTGATTCTTATGAGACTGAGGGCGTCTGCATTTGTATTTGACTTCCCCTTTTTGTACACAATTTCGTAATTAAATTCCTCTAATTTGAGTCTCCATCTTACCAATTTGGAGTTTGGCTCTTTGAGGCTCATTGGTCTGTGATCCGTAATAGTTTGGAATTTCCTTCCAAATAGATAGGGTCGAAAATACTTGGTAGCCCAGATTATGGTGAGCAACTCTTTTTCGATTGTTGCATTCGCTTTGTGAAAGTGTGCGACTCGCGAAGCAAATAGGTTTGTCGCTTCCTGTGATAGGATTGCTACTAACGCATAGTTACTTCCACCTTTAGTGAGGATAAAGGGTTTTGTGAAGTCGGGATGTTGTAATATGGGGTCGTTCATTAGCAGACTTTTGCAGGATTCGAAGGCCTCGATATCGTTTTTGGAAGGTCGATGGGGCGTTTATTTAGGCCAAACGGCATTCTAACGTATTCATAGTGGCCGCCCTTCACGCTAAATGCCGTTTGTGTTGGATGTGTTTGGGATTCATTTCAATTTGATGGAATCCACTTGCTAAGTCGATGGTGGTAAAGTATACACATCTACCGAGTTTATCCAATATTTCGTTTATATTGGGAGTCGGGTACCTAGCAGAGATTGTTTTTTCATTCACTTTTCGCCAGTCAATGACTAATCTGCATTTTTGTCTGCAGCTAACATCCAGCTAAAAAGCTGGACTAACCATACTGGGGAGCTCCAGGGTGAGTAGCTGTGGCGAATGATCCCTTGTTCTAACATTTTTCTTACTTGGGTTTGTATTTCTTGTTTGTGTGTATAAGGGTATCTATAAGACTTTGTGTATATGGGTAAGTCATCAGTCGTGTTTATCTGATGTTTTATTTTGTTGGTGACAGATAGTGCTTCACCCTATAAATAAGATCTCTATATTTATTGCATAATTTCAAAATATCCTTATGTTCTTCCTCGTTGAGATGTTTGGTTCTTAACAGGTTGTTTATATTGGTTGAAGATGAGTGCTCAATGCTTTCGGAATGAGAGTGAATTTCGTTTAGAATTATTTCGACAAAATTTGCAGTTTCATATTGTTCTGCATTAAGTGGGGATTCTATTAGAAGGATTTGATCTTCTTGAGAGTGGTTTGCTAGTTCCACTGTGCTGTGCCAACGTTCGGCGATGTACAACCATTGGTTGACAAAAATAAGGGGTTTAAGTTCGATAGTGTTTAAATAAACACTGCCCTGTTCTTTGTTTATTGGTATTTTTGCAAGTGTTCTCGAGCTAGCTGGGATTCTAAGTATCCCGGAGGAATAGTTAGGTTTAATATTTATGTCATTAGTAGCATTCTTTGTTGTTAGTGTTTTATTTTCGAGATCAATCTTCGCTTTTAATGAAAGAAGTTGTGGAATGTAAAAATTTTGAACTTTAATGATCCTTCTTCGTTAAATTCGGAGAAGATTGGCAAAATTACTTGTTTATTTAACTGATGGTTTTTAAAAATAGTGGTTAAATAGGTGGTCACTGGTTCACACTGAATTTGCTTATTTTGAGGAATATATTCGGGGCTCAAAAAGGACGTTGATGCGCCAGTGTTTAGGAGAAACCTAAGTGGTCCACCGAAAGGGGAAGAAATGTTTACATAGGGTAAAGTTGGCGGATGTTTAATTGGGTTTATGTAGCCTGTTGGTTGCTCGAAGCTGACGTGAACAAATTTTGGGTATCGTCGATATTAGTGGGGTGTTTTTCGTAAAATCGGTCTAATTGTTGATAGCTGTTACTGGTGTTCTCTAGTTCATGAAAATTAAAGTTAGAGTTTCTTGAAAGTCTCGTTTGTTGGCTTGGGTTTGATTTAATTCTAGGAGTATCCGGATTGGTAGATGTGCATATTACAGGTTCATATTTTTGATTTTTATACCTATTATGACCGAAATTGGTTGTGCTGTTGAAAAGATTTTGATATGTTTGGAATTGATGGGTCTGTTGCTCGTCCCTTTCTCTAGTGGGTAAGATCTTGGGTTCGCAAGGTAAGAATTTTGTTGCCAAAACAAACAAACAAACAGAGGCTGTTTTAGGGGTAACGAAACCAAGATCTCAACGTTACAAATGACTTTATTCAACTGACTCGATACATTTATTGATCTTAAATCGAAACCTAACTATTGCAAAGGTGCATTCCTGGAAAATAATTTGGCCGGAAATGCAGACGCTGAGTCTGCAAATCAATGCACCTGTGCAATGTACATTGGAATCTAGGGTTACATAAATTTATTAATTTACGTTGAATTTATGCATATTTGCTGATGTTGCAGAGCGGGTGATGAACCGTCGGTCGCTGGCCTGTTGGATTAGTGGGCCACGGGGGTACAGGTGGCTGCCGTAGCTTGGAATATACATGCTGATATTGCAAAGTGGATGATGAACTATCGGTCGCTGGCCTGTTGGGTTAGGGGGCGACTGCGATATGCATACCCTTAAACTGTTTCAGCGCACAGGCGTTAAGAAAATGGGGAAGAGGGACAGAGGAGGAGCCTGTGCACGTTGGCTTTAAATGTTTGAAGGTTCTAGTGATGGTGAAATACAGAGCTTGGTAGATCATTCCACATTCGTATCGTTCGGCTTATAAACGAATCCCTATATTTGATAGTATGACCGAAATCGGGCTTGAGGGTTAACTGATGTGAATTCGAAGCATAATACGTATTGCGCGTGAAATACTGAAGGGGAGGAATGCAACTGGCTCTTTCGCTGGAGCATTTTTTACAAAAAAAACGATAAAATAGGGAGTGACATGAGACATTTCTCCAATGTGCAAGTGAATGTATGGAATTCACAATGTCTCTATCACCTATAAGTTTGAACGAGCGATTCTGTACCCTATCAAGAATGTGCAGAACGACCTTGAGTGCACCAGACCAGATATGAGCGTTATATTCTCGCTTTGGGCGGATGAATGCCTTATAAATTGAAGCCAGAGCAGGGGGGGGAAAAATGTCTTGCACCGTTTAAGGAATCCTAGACATTTTGCAGCATTTTTGGCCACCTCGAATAAGTGGCCGTTCTATCGAAGATGGTTATTAATACACATACCGAGAATGACAAGTCTTTCGGTTTCAATGATGCAAGTACCATCCATGAATAATAGTTGAAGGTTTTGGTTTCGCTTGAGAGACAGGAGACATCATTGAGTTTTGAAAGCATTAAATTCCAATCTAATGGTTGAACCCCATTTGATTATGCTATCCAGGTCGGAATTTAATGCGTTTAACATACTTTGCCGTTCCTTTTCTACGGCCGAAGAGCAAGGGCGTGAGGTAGGGAACGAATATGAAAAACTGAGGGTGCTGTTATCAGTGAAGGAGTGAATTGGATTAGAAGTTGCAGACAAGAGATCATTTATAAAAATAAGAAAGAGAGTCGGAGACAAAATAGAGCCTTGGGGAACACCAGCATTTATTTGGTGAATTGCAGACTTGAAGCCGTCCAAAACAACTTGTATTAAACGCCCCGAAAGGTAATTTCTAATCCATTGAAGAAGAGACTCATCGATGCCATACGCACGCATTTTCGACATAAGAGCCTGATGCCAAACTTTGTCAAATGCCTTTGAAATATCAAGAGCAACCATCTTAGTTGCACTTCTCGGTGAGATATGTTGCTACGAAAACCATACTTCCGATCAATCAGGAGTTTTTGTGAATCTAGATATTTCATAAGCTGAAGATTTATCAGCGTTTCCATGACCTTGGAAAGAAGGGACGTAAATGCAATGGGTCTTTAATTGGACAGGGAGGAAGATTCGCCTATTTAGGGACGGGGTGGACAAATGTTGTTTTCCATCTGCTCGGCAGGAGCCCTGCAGAGTAGGCTAGACAGAAAACTTACACAAGGGTTAGACAAAGGTTTTAAATATACATAGGTTCCACACAGTATAAAAGGGAAACACAATGGACCGTATGGCCCCCGTGATAGTCACTTAAGTGCACTTCCCTCCAGCCTAACCTTGTCTTGTCTTTCGGGACTAAAAGTGGAGTAGTTCTTGTCGAAATCTATCTAAGGTATGATATAATCTGTTGTTCTGTGGAGATCGGCTATACTATGCCTGTTGAATATAGATCCATGTCGATAGAGAAGTGATATGGCAAATTGTCATTTCATCTTGCGAAAGGCCAAAATTCCGAAAGTGAAACTGAAAATTTTATTGTAGGAAAAACTTAAAAATTAACTGCAACCAAATTTTTCAAGATTTCGAAAAAGGGGAACGAGTAAAGCTAAGTAAGTTAAAGCTTATCAAGGAAATTATAATTGCAAAATAATGAATGCCGAATATTCTAAGGTCAAATAATTACAAGCCTAAATAAGAATTTGCCAAATAGAAACTGCGAAAAAGGAAAATGCGAGTTGTTGAAATATGAAATAATAAATTTCGAAATGTTCGCAGCGAAATAACAGAAAGCATGAAAAAAGCAGCGAGTTATACCGTATCCCCATAGGAGCTTTGTTTCCATGCGCCCGATTTGTATTTGTATTTGTATTTTTTTATTGGAACGTAAGTATTATAAAACAGTGTCTTTTCAATTAATACTTAGTGCAATAGGTTAAATCGTTAAATTTACAATTCAAATATATATATAACTTAATAATAAAAAAGGAAAGGAAAAATAATATATTAATAATAAAATCTATTTATAATATGATTTAGCCTACGAAGTAACGTTTCAGATTATTTCCAAATTAACCGCTGTTGCTCATCCTCCTCAAATGCTGCACATTATCAGCATACATATGAGCTCTACAGTGCTTTAAGACGTTAGGAAGGTCGTTGATAAACATGGAAAATAGCAGCGGGCCTAAGATTGATCCCTGGGGAACACCAGCATAAGTTGGGAGGAAACCAGATAACTATTAGATACCTTTGGATCAAATACAAAGCACTGCGATCAAAAAAGAAGTTCTTTTTGAGCTTATTTAGGAGGATACTATGCGAAACAGAATCGAACGCCTTGAAAAAATCCGAGAGCACCAACGTCGTATAGCATTCCTCATCAATGTTTTGTCTAATATCATCCACAATCTTTATCAGTGCTGTCGAGCAACTATGTTGGAGTCTAAACCCAGATGCACAGGCGAAATAAAGCCTGAGGAATTTAAGTACTAAGAAACCTGTTTTCCATTTAGCTTTTCTAATACTTTCGACAAGAAGGGTAAGATTGAAATCGGGCGATACTCCTTTACAGGACTAGAGTTTTTTAATATAGGAATAACTTTGGAAGCTTTTCAGAGGTGAGGATAGCAAGAGGTGGTTAAAATTGTGTTAAAAATGTGAGTAATGTGGGGTGAGATGAACGGAAAGATGATTTTAAAGAATTTGGGACGCAAGTTGTCTAGACCAGTAGCTTCAGATTTAATTTCAAATACCGTTCCGGATACTTGAAACTGATCCACTCTTGAGAAACTGAAACTGATGACAGAAATGCTTCCCAAGGGGGCACCACTGACTGGAGGCATCATACCAACCTGGGTGTTATCAGATAAAGATGCAGTTAAAAACCGTCTATTTAGATCATTAACATCACTTTCCATATCTGAATTACTCTTTTGTTGTGATAATCCGAGAGACTTAATATTTTTCCACAATTTGCTCGAGGACAAACTACCGAAGTTAGAGCTGAAGAATCTACCCTTCAATCTACGTATCGCTATGTTAACAGCGTTGCGCAGATTCTTAAAGTCAGCATGAAAGCTCGGGATCCGATAACGCTTCCATCTTTTACAGGCGGCATTCCTCTGACAGATAAGTGTATCAATTCGGTTGGTATACCATTCATTCCTCCCACTCCGGACCGTTATGGTTTTGGTTGGCACATGAATGCCAAACAAATGGTTAATTTTAGTCGACTGATGAGACAAGGAAAACCCTATCCCAGTTCGTGTTTACAACATCGCGAGCTAACGCAACCATGTCCACTGCCTTGAAATCTCTAAACTGAATTATTTTAGTTTCTATTGAACGGTTTACAGCAAGGTCATAAAATCCAATAATAAAGTCGTGTTTCGAAAATCCAGGAATGTCTAACTGTCCGTAATAATTCACGTAGTCGGGCTGACTCACCAGTAGGATATCCAAGAGAGTGGAGTTTGTAGCGGTAAAATGTGTGGGACTGGTCTTATTAACAGGGATAAGGTTTAGCGAGAGTTAACTATCGTAGAATCTCTTGTTACTGATGTCGAGAAGATTAGCATTAAAGTCTCCAGCAACGAGGACGTGGTTATAAGGGGGGTCATTTCTTCAAGAACATCCGTAATTGGACTCGTATCAGTTACTCTGGGTCGATTATAAATTACTCCCGCCAAGCATTTGTCCCCTCCGCACACTACTTCAACAAACAAGAACTCAATTACACTATCTGTGTTTGACGAGTAGACCACCTTAGCAGTTAGGCGCGGAAAATTTTGTACACTCCCGTTTTTAATAAACTGTTTATACATTATATCTATTACCGACTCACTATATCTATTACCGACTCAGAGAAAGTAGCCTTAAACCATCATATCTCCTCCGCAGAATATTCAATATAACACGCTTATTATTAACTCTGGATATGCTACCGGTCACTGGAATTTCACTATTATCCACCACTGAGTTGTCCGTTTGCTTTCAATTATAGAAAAACGCCTTTTGAGGAAAAAAGAACAGTCACGGTAATTTCGGAATAACCCAGAACGTTATAAAAAGCTAAAACCATTTTACAATTTTTATGTTTCATTAATTTAAGGGAAAAAGTGCAATATTCAAAAATAATATTAATAAAGAGAATAGAAAAAATAAAAAATAGAAAATAATAAATAATAAAAAATTGAAAAATTAAAAAATCGTGTATAGAAACTAATGATAAGCTAGTCATTTGTTCATTTCGGACATTTGGCAACTCTAGTTGAATCACAGCAACTGGCGAATTTACATCTATGTTTTGTTCATGCTGTTCTCGATGGGAATTGATGGTAAAAAGTGTGTGTGTATGAGCAATATCATTCAATTCAACGCAGACAGGTTTTTCTTCTTGTTTCACTTTTGCGCACACGTAGCCACGGGCGGTGAGTGCAGAAGAGAGCAAGCGCTGACGTTTGAGGCGAATTGCATGGCGGAGTATTGTACGATTATGTGCCGGCTTTCGTGGAGGTAGATTTGTTTACTTGAACCTTCAACGCCGACTCGTATGTCGCCCAGGCAAAGTTGTCGCGAGTTTGTTTTACTAAATTTTGTTAGCGCAACTAAAGTTTTGCCCTTGTCATGCGTAGAGAGAAATTTAATGATAATGACAGTCTTCTTCAGGTTTTGAGCGGAAGATTCTGCCAAGTGCAGGTGGTTGTAAATCTATTTTATGGCAACGATGGTTAAATATGCTTGTTAGGTTCTCGTTAGGGATAACAACTAAGATTGCATCGGTCGATAATCTATCAACTTTTAAGTCCTCGATATGTGCTTGAAGATGTGCGATTTCAGTATTTAAGTTTTTCTTATACTCATCAAACGCTTGGTTGTAGGGGTGAATGGAATTCAGCAGCAAATTCTTCCAGAGCATCGACGCGATTGGTTAGTCGTTTAAAATTGTTTGTTATTTCTTCAAACCTTTGGGATATGTAATTCTCAACAGCTGTTAAATTTGTTATTATTGACTCACTCTGGAAGTTAATTGTGTCCATTTTGTCCATTAGGCTTTTGTAATTCTGGTCAGTCAGTGTCGATGTTGGAGATTCTGATGGAAGATGTGTAGCTGGGCGGCATTTTGGTGTGTGTGATCGCTTTGGCTAGTCTTTGGGTTTCGATTGTAGCCTTGTTTGATGAGCATGAGAAATGGTAAGGTTCTTCACGAGCAAGGGGGGTGCACCAGACAGTTAATGTGTGTATGTGTCTGTGTTTGATTTGATTCGCGAAAGCTGGCACTGAACAATTTTTATGTTTATTTTTTAAAGCAGTAAAAACAAATTCTTCAGCAATATTTTAGACCGTTTTGTTCTTTATTTATTCACTTATAAGAGACTTCGGAATTGTTTGATATATTCCATTATTATTATATTCTATTCACCAAGACATTACTAGCTATTTGCTTGAGACGAATCGCACTTTTGGCAGCTGTGCATCGTATGTACTCATCTAGGGGAGGGATATTTAGCATCATCTCTAAACCCGTGTGTGGTGTTGATCTCTGTGTTCCTGTTATGTTTATGCATGCTAATCTTTGTGCCTTTGTGAGTATTTTAAGGTAGCTGGTTTTGTCTGTTGCATTCCACCATACAATAATTCCGTAGGTAAGGATGGGTCTGACTATAGCCGTGTACATCCAGTTAATCAAGGTTTTCTAGCACGCATAGAATGCGCAAAGTGCTTTCCTAATTCTTTCTTCTGTGTACTTTTTCCAGGTGAGCTTCGAATCAAGGAAGGTTTCGAGATATTTATTTATTTATTTCGCATAAAAAAATCTTTTACAATTGATTGCAGCAATCTTTAACTAGTTATTAATAATACTGTAATATGCGAGCTACGACTCGAGTAGATAAAACAATATTCTGTGAAATTATTTCTTTATTTTCTAGTCTATAGAACAATTCAGGTTCACACTATACTATTCTTCGCAATTCTTTTCTTACAAGGTCCCTGTCCTCTCAAATCACTTTATCTCCTTTCAATTACTTAATTCATAAATCCAAACTAATTACTTCTTCTTGTTAAATCTCAACTTTCAATTTATCACAAAATTACAACTTCGCCCATTATCACTTTTCTAATCCCTTCGCCACAGTCTAAAAACTACTGCCCCCTTTTGATCGCCATCTGTCCTTACATAGCAGAAGTTTCTGATAGCCAGAAACTTCTAGCAAATTCTTCTACCACTGGAACAAGAGAAATGTAATAACTCTTGCAGTTATAATTCCCTCTTATCCATGATATTATTCGTCTCTTTCGTTAACATGAGTTGTGGAGACTTCATCTCAGGCACGAACCTCGAATGAAAGGACAGTTCGGACCAAAATTCTGCCAGAACGAAAAGACACTTCGGAATTTGTTGCATCATACTTTTAGGGAGCGTAGTTATTATTATGCTACACTGCCCCCCTCTTAGACGTGTTCGTCCCGAACAAGTGCATCCTCATTTCGGCCATTGTATCGACTCAGTCGGTCCACATGAACCTCTATCATTTTGGCCCTTGGTCCTCGCTGGATGCGGTAGGCAACATCGTTGATGCGGGTTACTATTCTGTAGGGACCCTCCCAGTTCCGCTGTAATTTAGGTGATTTCCCCTTTTGGCGATGGGGATTATACAGCCACACCAGATCTCCTTCCTGGAATCCTGACGTTGTTGCCTTGGCTCGTCATCTTAATCTGGCTTCTGGTCCTTTGGTGTATGTCCCTAAGCCTTTCCCTAAGGTCCGCCACGTACTCTTCTTCATTTCTGGGCTCATTGGTAGGAGATCCAAATTTCACCTCACTGGGTAAACGAGCTATTCCACCAAATAAGATTTCGAACGGCGTATGTCGAGTAGTGCTATGCACGGCAATTCTATAGGCCATCAAAAACAAGGGAATCTGCCGGTCCCAATCCCGTTGGTAGTCACCTACGACCTTCGAGAGATGTTCGTCCAAAGTCCTATTGAAACTCTCCACCATACCGTCCGACTGTGGATGAAGCGGGGTTGTCCTTGTCTTTTTGATTCCGAGTAGTTGACACATCTCTTGGAAGATTCTTGACTCGAAGTTCCGCCCTTGGTCAGAATGCAATTCCAAGGTCACACCGAATCTGCTAACCCAATTGTAGACGATCTGCTCCGCCACGGTTCTGGCTTCCTGGTTAGGGATCGGAAACGCTTCCGGCCACTTACTGAAGTAGTCCATTACTACGAGTATATACCGATTACCATTGTCGGTTTCCGGAAAGGGCCCTGCGATGTCAATGGCGATTCGTTCGAAAGGTGCTCCCACGTTGTATTGGTGCATCTTACCTCGAGTTTTGATTCTCTGACCCTGCACACACGTCGCATTTTCTGCACCAGTCTTCGATATCTTCCTTCGCTTTTAACCAATAAAAACGTTCTCGTACCTTTTCTAGCGTCTTATTCACTCCCAAGTGGCCTCCGGACGCCCCGCCATGCATTTCCTGTAACACCTCCTTGACCCTCGTCCGCGGTACGACCAGCTGCATTACAAACGACTTTCCGTCGGAGGATTCCCATTTTCTTCTCAGAACACCTTCTTGGACATGGAGGGAGTCCCACTGCGCAAAATATGCCTTTAAGGTCGGGCTTCTGTGAGAGATGTCCTGATGATCTGGTTTCTCCATGTTCTCTTTCCAGGCCAGAATCGGCTCGATATCCGGGTCTTCCTTCTGAGCGTTCCGGATCTCATCTACGCTCCAGCCGGCGATAGGTTCGGCTCTCATTCTTTGGATGGAAACCAGCTCCAGTTCTTCCTGACGCGCACAATGTTTACAATCCGTTCTGCATGGTCTCCGGGACAGTGCATCCGCATTAGAGTGGAGTTTTCTTTACGATGCTGTATTTCGTAGTCGTAGATTTGCCTTCCTCAGGACTCTTGAACTGTAATAGCCATTTTAAGGCTGCATGGTCTGTGCGAAGAACGAACTTCCTCCCATAGAGGTATTTGTGAAAATGCTTCGTAGCCAAGATCAAAGCTAGAAGTTCTAAGAAGTTCTAGTTCAAAGTTTCAATAGAAGTTCTGAGAGATATTGGCATGTTGCGTGCGGTAGTCCGCATTTTGTAACTTCATGCAAAGGTGCAGAGCTCGCGAAGGTCTGCCGGCTCTCGAATATTAAGTAATCTGGGTAGATCACCATTGAGTCCTCTGATAAAGGTATCGAGGGCTTTATCTCTATAGGACTGTGTCATATTGTTGAGGGATTCGTGATCCATTCCCATTGAAGATAATTTATTTAGCATCAGAGAGAGGTGCTGATAAATGGCTTGGTAGAATTCTGGGACGTTGCTTGTGCCTTGGACAAGGGTGGTCATTTGGTACTCGAGGGTACCTAGATCCCGTTTGTCTACGTAGTGGAGTGTAAGGCACTTGGAGATTTTCTCCCAGGTCAGGGGTGTGTGATATTATTCTAACACTATATCTGCGTGACCTACTATTTTATTTCGGATTACGGAAAGAATTCCATAATAATTCGGGCTACCTTTTAAGTGTTCGTAGATTTTAAGGATTCTGTCGACGCTTTTGCGCCATGATCCAAATTCTCCAGTTTGTCCAGAGAAATCTCTGAGACTTTTGACAATATCCGGGATTTTGTCCATGTCGGACAGATTTCTGTCGGTACCTGCATTGATAGGGATGTCGATATCGTTGTTGATGTCTGAAGCAGGGTTCACGATTGAGTTAAAAAGTTGTACTCCCTGTGTTCTAAGAGCTTCTGAAACAAGTTGGGTAACTAGTTGTATCATGTCGTGAAAAATAGAAGAGTTATTGAGGTTAGGGACTATGCCAACAGGAGGAGCAACATTTTCTTGTGCTGGTACTTCCAGCCTGGCAGGCCTTATCAAATTATTTGAATTCGACATTTTTTATTTCAAAGATAAAATCAATTAAATAAAATGGTGTAATTAAAAGTTAAATTTAATGAGTTGTCTAATTTACAATGGCTTTTGCTTTTTATTATTTCAAAATTGAATTATTTATTTAATTAGATAATGAGTTGTTTTTAATTGACAATAGGGTAAATATTTTAAGGATTGTATTATTTATTTTTGTGATAATAATTTTTTTAATTTAATTTTAATTATTTAATTATTCACTTACAGTAATAGTAAAATTAATTGTTGTAGCATCTCCTTAACCTTTAGGGGTAGGTTCTGGGCTGCTTTTGTTGGTTAGGGCGGCTGTCAGGTTTTCCTAACTCCTTTTTGTTCTCTCTGGTTATGAAGACTACTGGGGGGCCTTATGTTTCCCTATCACTACACTGATGCGTTCGTGGTTTGATTATCCACTCATTAAGCTTGGTTCTCACTTAATTTCACAAGTTTGCGTTAGTGGCTTGGTTTTCCACTTTTAAAACTTCTTCACAAATTTACTGAGCTTGGTTATTGCTTATTATTCACAGTTATTTAAACACAATGCACACACTTGTTAATAAGCTTGGTTATAGCTTATTTTTCAAAGTTATTTGAATACAATGCTCAGTGTTACAAAACGCAGCCCCACGTTGGGCGCCAGTTAAATTAAACGCTACAACTTTCTAAAAAAAATACAAATCAGACAGATTGCACGTTTCCGCTGACTCAACCCAACGCAGTGCATTCCCATTTACATACCTGGATAATCACCTGAGAAGAAATCGCTGACGTCGTCTGGTTTGTATGTAGCTGACTTCAAGTATTGGATAATATAAATAAATGTAAAGTAATTTAACTGTTCAGTTTGTAATTTGTATCTTGCAATAAAGGACAGGCAATCTGCTTGATTTGTATTTTTTTAGAATACAACTTTAATTTAACTTATATAAAACTTAAAAAGCTACCTTAAAATAAATCTTAAGCTACCTTATTTTACCTTAACCTATGTTACTCTGCCTTACGTAATTCTCTACGTTCTCTTTTTTTTATTGAGTGCTGTTTTTTTTTTTTTAAATATTTTGTGTTTTTTTTTATTTATTTTTTTTACTATTATCTACAATCATCATTGAAACCGAAATGCTTACCGTTCTCGGTATGTGCATTAATAACCATCTTCGATGGAATGATCACATATTCGGGGTCGCCAAAAATGCTGCAAAATGTCTAGGATTCCTTAAACGGTGCAAGAAATATTTTACCCCGTCTGATCTGGCCTCAATTTATAAGGCATTCATCCACCCTAAGCTGGAATATAACGCCCATATCTGGTCTGGTACACTCGTTCTGCACATTCTTGATAGGGTACAGAATCGCGCGTTAAAACTTATAAGCGATAGAGACATTGTGAATTCAATTCATTCACTAGAACATCGAAGAAAGTCGTGCATAGGCTCCTCCTCTGTTCCTCTTGCCCTGTTCTCTGACGACCGAGTATTGAAACAGTTTAAGAGTATTCATATCCCCTTCGGCGAACGCAGATTATAAAAAAAAATCTACCAAAACCAAAACTATGTAAGTTGGCCATGGGCAGTGTACAGCCAACCTTGAATATCAAACAATCTACCCTGGATTAGGGGAAAATACGAAGGAGTTTCCTCCCTTTCGGCTAGCCACCAGAAATGTCCGTACTGACGTTGTACGTCCTAAATATCGCGACTTGATACCGCCCTACTGAACACTGCTGTGTGCAACGTCTGTGTCGTATTTGAGTCGTCTATCCGCAGCTCTCCGAGCAACATGGAAGATTGGCGGCACCGGCAATCTGTCTTGGATCAGACCTTTCTCATCTAAATAGAGGAACGCCTCTGGGGGAACAAAGCCGTTAAACCGCACTCTCTCGTGATACTCGTAATTGGGGTAATAAGCCCCGGAGATCAGGTTGTTCGTCGAGCTCATTGCTCTTGCAATGTGCCTTCGAATTAGCTTGATAACGAAATTTTCCACTTTTATTAGGTTAGCCCTGTTGTATATTACCTCATTGGGATAGAATTTTATGTACTGGGACTCTGGTGTTCTGCACAAATGAAGGCAAGCCCTCTCAAACACCTGAATCTTTCCAACAACCTTGCTCCCACGTTGAACCACACGGGACATCCAAATACGAGCATGGGCCGAATGAGGGCCGTGTAGCAGATTACCTTCACCCTTGCATCGAGTTGCTTGCTACAAAAAAGTTTCTTCGTAAGGGCAAAAGCACCTTTGGCTCTAGCCAGAGCAGCATCCATATGTTTGTTAAAATATAGATATTGGTCTAACCCGAGCCCCAGGTATCTGACTACACTTCGACACGGAAGTGGTTTGTCGATGCGGTCCCACGATTGAAAACTTTCGCCAATTCTTTCTGGTATCCCTAGAGGCCCCAGACAACGTCGTCCTAAAAAGGATGGTTTCCGATTTCTGGAAGTTGATCTTCAACTTCCAGTCATCACAATATCGCTGAATCTTATCGAAGTCACATTACTCCGATTAGAACGTCATATTCTAAATTATCAATAACGTAAAATCTCGTTATCGTGTCAAAAATTAAAACTTCGTAATATGTTTTTATTATAATATCACCATTAACTGTATGCGCTTTCTTTTTAATAGGTAGCGTGATCTCATCTTGAAGGTATTTGATTTGCAATAGTTTGTTACCTGCTACCGTATCGATAAGTAATTTAATTTTTTTGTTATTTATTGGTCGCTGTAAGTAAAAAATCTTTCTCTTTCTCTTTCTTTCTCTTTCAGAGCTTCCCAATCCCATAGCACAGATAATGAACTACCCAGGTGTCTCATTCATATGGGAAGAAGTGATATATGAAAACGAAATTCACTAAAAAAAAAAGACTTTTAAAAAGCCTTTTAAAAAGCTTAAGTTTTTACAAAAGGGATAAAATCAGAACACAGAACATTTGTTTTTTCTGCTCATTTTTTAGTCCATCGTGTCACTCACCCATACCCTTGTTTACCTTCACTGCAAAAAAGAAACAAACAAAATATTTTGTGCGACTGCGGTCTCGGAGTTCTGATGCCGACACGTTGGTAGGATGGATATGGAGTATCTGTATAGATCGTATATATGTATATATGTGCAAATGGTTGGGCTTATGTTGTGTGCTTGTTATTTTGTCTATATGTATGTACCTTATTTACAGCACTTGATTACATAAACAAAAACTCCGTAAACTTTGTGGACACAAATTTGCTCTGAAAATGGGTATGAATATGAGTCCTGCATACTGCGTTTTATATTTATGCCCTTATAATAACTGAACACTGCTCTTGGGCTACTTAAGTGAAGGTGACTAATCTTCGAAATTATTATAAAAAAACTAACTAACTTAACAAAGTAATCATTAACGCAAATTAGGTTAGTATTAAATTGCAGTTAAATCACTTTAACTGCAGTAGTTTCCAGGGGACATGAACGAGGACGTGGCAGGATATCGACCCCCACCCTCCCAACCTCCCAATAATCACTATCAATTTATCTGTCGACTTTACTTTTTAAGCGTTCATTACATTTTGCAATTTTTTTATTTTATTTCTGGAAATTTTACTTTTATTTAAATTATTATCAAGGACTCATTTACAATTTTTCCAGAGCAATACCACTATTAGCAAATTTGTTAAATTAATTTTGTGGTCATAACATACATTGAACCAATTCGGAAAACGTATATTTGTTGCCTTTATACATTCTTTGATTATATTGTAATATGCGAGCTACGGCTCGAGTAGATAAAACGATATTCTGTGAAATTGATTTCTTTATTTTCTAGTCTATAGAACAATTCAGGTTCACACTATACTATTCTTCGCAATTCTTTTCTTACAATGTCTCTTTCCTCTCAAATCACTTTATCTCCTTTCAATTACTTAATTCACAAATCCAAATTAATTACATCTTCTTGTTAACTCTCAACTTTCAATTTATCACAAAATTACAACTTCGCCTATTATCACTTTTCTAATCTCTTCGCCACGGTTTTAAAACTACTGCCCCTTCTCAATCGCCATCTGTCCTTATATAGCAGAAGTTTCTGATAGCCAGAAACTTCTAGCAAATTCTTCGACCACTGGAACAAGAGAAATTCTGATGTAATAATTCCAAGATGACAATCATTCTTGCAGTTATAATTCCCTCTCATCCGTGATATTATCCGTCTCTTTCGTAGACATGAACTGTGGAAACCGCAGACACGAACCTCGAATGAAAGGACACTTCGGACCAAAATTCTGCCAGAATGCAAAAGACACTTCGAAATGGGTTGCATAGTCATAGGAGCGTAGTTTTTATTATGCTACACTGCCCCCCTCTTAGACGTGTTCGTCCCGAACAAAGTGCATCCTCATTTCGGCCATTGTATCGACTCAGTCGGTCCACATGAACCACTTTCATTTTGGCCCTCGGTCCTCGCTGGATGCGGTAGACAACATCGTTGATGCGGGTTACTATTCTGTAGGGACCCTCCCAGTTCCGCTGCAATTTAGGTGATTTCCCCTTTTGGCGATGGGGATTATACAGCCACACTAGATCTCCTTCCTGGAATCCTGACGTTGTTGCCTTGGCATCATACCTGGTCTTCATGCGGTAGCTCGTCATCTTAATCTGGCTTCTGGTCCTTTGGTATATGTCCCTAAGCCTTTCCCTAAGGTCCGCCACGTACTCTTCTTCATTTCTGGGTTCATTGGTAAGAGATCCAAATTTCACCTCACTGGGTAAACGAGCTATTCCACCAAATAAGATTTCGAACGGCGTATGTCGAGTAGTGCTATGCACGTCACTTCTAAAGGCCATCAAAAACAAGGGAATCTGCCGGTCCCAATCCCGTTGGTAGTCACCTACGACCTTCGAGAGATGTTCGTCCAAAGTCCTATTGAAACGCTCCACCATACCGTCCGACTGTGGATGAAGCGGGGTTGTCCTTGTCTTTTTGATTCCGAGTAGTTGACACATCTCTTGGAAGATTCTTGACTCGAAGTTCCGCCCTTGGTCAGAATGCAATTCCAAGGTCACACCGAATCTGCTAACCCAATTGTAGACGATCTGCTCCGCCACGGTTCTGGCTTCCTGGTTAGGGATCGGAAACGCTTCCGGCCACTTACTGAAGTAGTCCATTACTACGAGTATATACCGATTACCATTGTCGGTTTCCGGAAAGGGCCCTGCGATGTCAATGGCGATTCGTTCGAAAGGTGCTCCCACTTTGTATTGGTGCATCTTACCTCGAGTTTTGATTCTCGGACCCTTGCTAGCTGCACACACGTCGCATTTTCTGCACCAGTCTTCGATATCTCCGGACGCCCCGCCATGCATTTCCTGTAACACCTCCTTGACCCTCGTCCGCGGTACGACAAGCTGCATTACAAACGACTTTCCGTCGGAGGATTCCCATTTTCTTCTCAGAACACCTTCTTGGACATGGAGGGAGTCCCACTGCGCAAAATATGCCTTTAAGGTCGGGCTTCTGTGAGAGATGTCCTGATGATCCGGTTTCTCCATGTTCTCCTTCCAGGCCAGAATCGGCTCGATATCCGGGTCTTCCTTCTGAGCGTTCCGGATCTCAACTACGCTCCAGCCGGCGATAGGTTCGGCTCTCATTCTTTGGATGGAAACCAGCTCCCGTTCTTCCTGACGCGCACAATGTTTACAATCCGTTCTGCATGGTCTCCGGGACAGTGCATCCGCATTAGAGTGGAGTTTTCCTTTACGATGCTGTATTTCGTAGTCGTAGATTTGCAGCCTTTCGATCCATCTTACGACCTGACCCTCAGGACTCTTGAACTGTAATAGCCATTTTAAGGCTGCATGGTCTGTGCGAAGAACGAACTTCCTCCCATAGAGGTATTTGTGAAAATGCTTCGTAGCCAAGATCAAAGCTAGAAGTTCCCGCCTTGTCACGCAAATAGTTCCTTTCTGACTTAGAGACCACCTTGCTGAAGTACGCAACCACCTTCTCTTGGCCATCATGCACCTGGGAGAGTACGGCTCCTACCCCGACATTACTAGCATCTGCATCCACAATGAACGTTTCCCCGGGAGTGGGGTAAGCTAGTATCGGGGCATCGCATAGCCGTTGTTTAAGTGCCTTGAAGCTCTTCTCGCACTCAACTGACCATTTGAATTGTTTCCCCTTTTCCGTCAACTGGTGCAGGCTCTTTGCGATCCCGGCAAAATCCTTCACGAACCGTCTGTAGTAGGTGGCTAGGCCCAGGAAGCTCCTTAGTTGGTGTTTGTCTTTGGGGACTGGCCAGTTTTTCACCGCTTCGACCTTCTCTGGATCGGTTCTCACTCCTTTCGCTGAAATTATGTGTCCCAGGCACTTGACTTCCGCTCTAAACAGGGCGCACTTCTTGGGGTTGAGCTTCAGGTAGGCACTTCGAAGCCTTTGAAACACATTCTTCGATTGTCTCGGTGTTGCGCAAACGTTTTTCCTACGACGATGACATAATCCAAGTATACCAAACAGGTTTTCCATGCTAACCCTTGCAGGACACATTCCATCAATCGCTCGAAAGTCGCCGGAGCATTGCACAGCCCGAATGGCATTACCGTGAATTGCCATAGCCCATTTCCTGCGGTGAAGGCGGTTTTCTCCCGGTCTTCTGGATGGATCTGTACCTGCCACTCTTCAAGTCGAGAGTGAAAAACCATCGGGCTCCTGATAGTGTGCCTAGCGTGTCGTCAATCCGTGGCAGAGGATAGCTATCTTTCTTGGTGACGTAATTGAGCTGCCGATAGTCCACACAGAACCGCGTGCTGCCATCTTTCTTCTTAACCAGTACAACCGGTGATGCCCACAGACTTTTGGAACTTTCAATCAGACCTTCTTTCTCCATTGCCGACAACATCTCTGCAACTTCTGTCTGCTTTGCCAATGGAAGGCGCCTAGCAGGCTGACGAATTGGTCTAGTATCACCAGTGTTTATTCAATGTTGTACCAGGTGTGTTCGGCCGTATTCTCCGTCCTGTGAGGCAAATACATCAGCGTACTCATTGATAAGATTCTTTGCCATAGTTCGCTGCTCCTAATTCAGCTCACTGATTCAATAATCATCTATTTATTTCGCATGAAATAAATAAAAAGTCGATCAATTACGATAGCTTATGTCAACTCTACTGCGAAGGTATAACACTGGCAGTAGGGCGGTCATATGGCTAATATGCAACTTGATCGTGTTGATGACATCAGGAGGACGGAAAAAAATACTGTGACGGCGGTAATCGGCGTGCATTTTCCAGTCACCTCCCCTCGCCTTAGTTTGACAGTGTGTGGTCTTGCGTTCAAAACTCTCACTGGAACCATGGTGTTCTTTGGTTTGACTAACGTCTTTCCCACGGTGTAGTCTTGAGAATTCTTCTCTGGGTCTGGTTCTGCTATGTAGAATCGGTGGCTCCCAAGATCACCTTCCAGCTTCGTCCAAATGATTGTCTCTGAAGACGGCGGCAAAACTTCGTCTTTGCTGATGACTGTCCTGAGAGTTACGGCATTCTCGTTTCCGTACACCATCGGAATCTCCACATTTCGATACCTCAGTACTTGGATCCCGATGTCCAGGATTACTTCATTTGCTTTCATGAAGTCTATTCCGATGATGCACTCGTCGCATATATCTGCCACCAGAAACGCATGGGAGAACGTCAGTCCCGCCAGAGTAATCGTAAGACGAACTTCTCCAAACACTTTCGCCATTTCCCCTGTTGCAGTCTTCAGGCAGTAGCTGTTGGTGTTGTGCAGCCAGGCGCTTCTGACGATATCCCTTCTTACAATGGAGGCAGTAGCGCCTGTGTCGATGGTGGCTACGCACTTCTTCTTGTTGATTAGTGCCTCCACTGTCAGGCTCTTGTTACCCCGTTTGGTTTGCGAAACTTGAATAGTGGTCCTGGGGGCCTCGATTCCAGTAACCAACTTCTGCCCCGCGAAGTTGGTCCTTACGCATTTCCCGACTGCTGGTTTTGGGAAGTCTGACTGACAGGATGGATGTTATCACCGCCAGATGCTTCCTCTCTGCTTCTCCTACTTCCGCAATGTGGACAATTTCCTCGTCTAGGTGCACTTCTGCACTGCCGTTGTAGGTGTCCGGTTTGGTTGCAATTCCAGCAACGGATTTGACTTCCACGAGCTTTGTCTTCATCCATGACGGCTGTTCTCTGGCATGAGCATTCCACAACGGACATTTCCCTGACACGGTGTATTCCCTGGTATGCTTGGTCCGCAGCCTTCATTGACAAAGCGAATGCCAATGCCTCGGGGAGTGTTCGCTTTTCAGCCATCCTTACGGCCATTTGCAGTTGTCTGTCCTCTATGGCCTGAATAAAAGCTTCTACCGCCATTTCGTTGATAAGCTCCTCACCGGCTATAGGATATGAAAGATGGGCTAGTCGCTCTATATCCACTTGCAACTGTTGGAGTGTTTCCCCCCTTTTCTGGACTCGACTACGCAGCTGAACCCTGTACACCTGCTGCATGTGTTCATCCCCAAACCGCATCTCGATAGCCTGAACCAGAGAGTCGTAGTTCTGCTGTTTATCTTCCAATATGGTCTGCAAGATCTCCGCAGCTGGATCCCTCAGTGCAAGCGTGAGTGCAATAGACTTCTCTTCATCGTCCCAGCTATTGGTCATTGCGGCCGCTTCGAATTGCCTCTTATAAATTGGCCATGATGTTTGACCATCGAAGATAGGAGGCTGCATCTCCTTTCTTCGCAGTCCGTCAGTGGAATATTCCCGTGCTTTCTGTCTCTTCACGTTGCTGAGCTCCTTAGTAAGATTTTCGACTTGCTTTCCTACTATCTCGAATTGCGTATCCACTTTTTCAAACTGAGTCTCTAATTTCCCGAACTGAGTTTCATGTTTCTCAAAATTTTCATCGAATCTAGTTTCGACTTTTCGAGTTGCGTCTCGACCTTCTCGATTTTCTCTTCGATCACTTCGAATCTGGATTCCAAGTTCTTGTTTTGCTCATCAAGTTTACTTTCCAGAGCATCTAGAGAATTCTTTTGTTCGTCCATTGCTTTCTTTTGTTCATCCAGCTTAAGTTCTAGAGAATTCTTTTGTTCGTCCATTGCTTTCTTTTGTTCGTCCAGCTTAAGTTCTAGAGAATTCTTTTGTTCGTCCAGCTTAAGTTCTATAGAATTCCTTTGGTCTTCTATTGCTTTCTTTTGTTCGTCCATGACTAACTTAAGTTGCAGGAGCAAACTCGTTATACCCGGGTCGGCTGCTGTACTTGCTGGTTCCTCTTCCACGTCAAACTCTACGTCGTGCGGATTTTCACCTTCCTGCGTTACTGCTTCTTCCAGACGAATCAGCAGGGCATCTTTTCCCCCAGTTGTGGCGAGGTTCCGCTTACTGAGTTCTGCCTTTAGTTGAATTATAGTTAGTTTTCCCAATTTGCGACCCATTTTGTGCAACTAATTAACTCAACACGTTTTTTTTTTTTTTTTTTGCTTGTGCAATTTCACACCACGGAAATAGTTATTCACAGAATAAGTTTTATCCCACTTCTGACACCAATGTAATATGCGAGCTACTGCTCGAGTAGATAAAACAATATTCTGTGAAATTATTTCTTTATTTTCTAGTCTATAGAACAATTCAGGTTCACACTATACTATTCTTCGCAATTCTTTTCTTACAAGGTCTCTGTCCTCTCAAATCACTTTATCTCCTTTCAATTACTTAATTCATAAATCCAAACTAATTACTTCTTCTTGTTAAATCTCAACTTTCAATTTATCACAAAATTACAACTTCGCCCATTATCACTTTTCTAATCTCTTCGCCACAGTTTAAAAACTACTGCCCCCTCTCGAAAGCCATCTGTCCTTATATAGCAGAAGTTTCTCATAGCCAGAAACTTCTAGCAAATTCTTCGACCACTGGAACAAGAGAAATTCTGATGTAATAATTCTTGCAGTTATAATTCCCTCTTATCCGTGATATTATCCGTCTCTTTCGTTGACATGAGTTGTGGAGACTTCATCTCAGACACGAACCTCGAATGAAAGGACAGTTCGGACCAAAATTCTGCCAGAATGAAAAGACACTTCGGAATTTGTTGCATCATACTTTTAGGGAGCGTAGTTATTATTATGCTACAATACATTTAGGCGTAGAACAAGATAATATTAGGAAAATTAAAGTCGAATTCATGTAACATATTCATTAGTATAAAAGGAAAAAAAGAAGACTATGTATTTCATTAGAGAAAGAAAATATGCAAAAAAAAAAATAGAAAAATTAAATAAAAAATATAAATCAATTTATGCTGAATTTGAAGCTTCATAGTATTTCACATTGTTGTTCTTTCGTCAGTCAAATGACTGAACAGGATGTCGCCAAACACATTTGAGCCATTCAATCTCCTGACGCTGAGAGGTAACGAGTTCCACAAGCGAGTGGCATAGACGAAAAATTATCGTTCAGTAATTAGGCGTATAAATAGCAGCTGAATTAATATAGAAGAGCATGTTGAAGTGGAGAAACGAAGTCTGCTTGTTGCGGAGAGAATTTTCATTCAGTTTAAGGGGATCAAATTTATCTATATTCCTTCTATTGGTAAACAGAAACAGTTCGGTTTTAGCCGGATTTATACTTAGACCGTTTTGTTCTGCCCAGGAGGATAATTCCTTTAAGGCAGATCTTTGTTCTTACTCCTAGTTCAACTAGTGCTGCATTTATCGATGTTGTATTTAGGTTGTTAAAAGACCCTTCGATATCTAAAAATGCGGCTGGGGTATATTCTTCAAAGTGAAGATTTTTCTCAATGAATGAGACAACATCATGTAGTGTAGTATCTACCGACTTGCCTATTGAGCGCTACATAAATTGTGGTCATTGAGAAGGCTTCTTAGGTGTATATCAATTACTCTCTCCAGTGTTTTCAAGAAAAACGAGGTGAGGCTAATTGATCTGAAATCTTTTGCGGAATTATGGGTTGGTCTCCCCGCCTTAGGGATAATGACAACTTTTACCTCGCTCCAATAGTTCGGTACGTAACCTAACTTTATACTGCTGCGATAAATTACTTTAAGCCAGGGTGTGATTCTTGCTAGAGTATATTGGAGCATGGCTGGAGTAATGCTGTCCGGCCCTGCGGATTTGTAGGGTTTGAATGATTTAACCGCCCATGCTATCTTTTGCTCTGTAATGATGTCATTGTCGTCATCATCATTTCTTACTGAGTTTGGAACAAACTGAGGGGTAGTAGCATTTGGGACGAGATCGCTGCCCCCTGGGAAGTGTGCTTCCACTAACAGTTCTAACGATTCTTGGCTTGACTCCATCCAGGAGTTATCAATGCGCTTGCGATATCCTGCGACTGACAGGTCTTTGGATAAATCTTTGCTTAGTCTGGCAGCCTCGTTAGTGTTTCCAATGGACTCACAATAGTTGTGTCTGGACTCTGGTTTTGCTCTTTTAATATCATGTGTGTAAAAATTATGTACGGACCTACATGTGGCCTAGTCTACCTCTTATTTACCTGTCCTTGCTTTATTATCTAATCTTCAGACCTCTATTCTACGTTCTTCAAGTTCGTTTGTCCACCAAGTGGCCTTAGTGGGTTTACGATTAAGAGGGATTCAACAGGATTTATTAAAGGCTTTGTTAATTTTTCCAGTTATGAGCTGTACAGCAGAATCGATGGATGTGCAATTTTTAAGGGTTTCATCCCTGGTATGAGGTATCCATTGGCTGGTCCATTTAGTGTATTCTGCCCAATTTGTCTTAGTGGGGTTTCTAAAAAATCGTTTGCTTGAGAGGGTAGATGTCTATTGTGAAGAAAATTCTAAAATGGTATGAGAGAGAGTTCCTAGAAGGGGTATGGTATAACTCGCTCGTTTTTTCACGCTTTCTGTTATTTCGCTGCTATAATTCCGCAATTTATTATTTCACATTTCAACAACTCGCATTTTCTTTTTTCGCAGTTGTTATTTTGCATATTCTTATTTAGACTTGTAATTATTTGACCTTAAGATATTCTGCATTCATTATTTTGCAATTATAGTTTCGCTTTTTGATAAGTTGGCGTTTTCTTGATAAGCTTTAACTTACTTAGCTTTACTCGTTCCTTTATTTCGAAATTTCGAAAAATTTGGTAGGGATTCAGGATCTTGATCCGAGTCTGTCCCAGACCGAATTTGAACACGCTAGATCTACTTCTTAGCATTTCCACTAAGCTTTTGTTTACTGTCAACAAAATCCCTTTGCCTTTCTGCGTGATCCACTTAAGGCATAAAAAGAACAACGAAGAGTTCTTTTTAGGCCTTGAGTGGATCACGTTCCAGTTTTAATGGGAAGGTCTCTATTTTGTACCACTAGAAGCTTAAGGATGGATACGTTTTCATGCTGAGCAGGAGGTGGAATCCATAGTTTAACCTTATGGCGTAGAAGCAGCGCGGTTGTAGGTAAAATCTTTCGTTTTGCTCCCTCTCACAGTTCACCAATATTGGCGATTGTGCGAGTGAAAAAACCAAGCCATCCGGCGCCATCGAACTTGAAATCCAGAGGATCACTGTTTCCGATGATTGCCATCATAACTTTAAGTACTTCGTTTTCCACCAGTAATCAATTGTCTAAGGTAATCTTGCCATCGGGGTCCTTTAGGTCTACGAAGGCTACCTTTAATTCAGTTGGGGTGTTTTCGATTAAGGTCGCTGGCTTATTTTTCTTTACCGTCTTCTCAATTACCTCTTCCTCAGATCTTTGGTGTTTGGAAGACGATGCCGAGGTGCTTGGAGGCGAGACCGTGGAGCTTTTGCCGACCTGTTCTTTGACGACCTTTTTAGGTATCATCTTGAGTTTGGTCGACAGTGCTCTTTTGCTCTTTCCAGCTTACATGATCGACTGTCTACCAATGAGATCGCTCGCCCGTTCTTGATTGATCTTTTTAGGGATCGGTCCAGATTTGGCAACCTGTTTTCGATTGATAGGTGTGTTTCTCTTGCTCGTTGTTTGCTTCTTGGGTGGAGCTACAACGGGTTTATTTGAATCGTTTCCTTTCTCCGCAGTTACAGGAGCGCTACGTGCTGCTCGACGTTAATAGGATTGGATCGATTTCTTATGCTTCCTGATCAACACCTTGTCTCTTTCAGTGAGGGAGGCCTGATCCTTCTCTTTCATTTTACTCAGAAACCTTTGAGATGATGTGATGTAGCCGCGGATCCTATCTGATTTTGGGGTTGCAGCTGGTTTCAGTGCCTCACCGATTTCTGATTCGTTGAGCGATTCGTTCTCCATCTCAGGGCCCACGTCGATGGTATCACGAGGAGGAAGAGATTCTTCTTCGACGCTATCGATATGGAGCATACCGGAAAAGGAGTGAGGGAGAGTTGTCGTAAGTGAGTCCGAATCGCTGTAACTGTCAATTTGTTTGTCGTCGTCGGTAGATGTAAGTAGTTGTGATTGTTGTATTAAGTCCGGTTTTGTTTGTTGTCGTTGTCATTATTGATCTTGTACTTGTCCTTTTCCTTTGATTTTCTGTTTGTTTGTTCATTTTGTTAAAGATTTGGTCCCACGAGTGAATCGGAAGTATATGGTCAGTCCCGGCAGAGCTGATATACCGGGATGAGGTAAAAGTGTTACGACAGAACTTGCCTGGGTGTCTGAAGGAGCTCGTTAGTGATAAGTTTGACACCTAGCCTTTCATTCTTGGGCACGGATTTTGCACTATGTGCGTTCATACCGCCACTGAAATTAGATACCTCTATCCTATGGTAAAGACGCATATAATGGGTACTGAACTATTTAGTAGTAAAGGAATACCTCATCAATTCGGCGTTACCTTATCTAATCAGCATTTTGATATCTCACGAGACAGCTGTAGTGATTATTACCGGCTGACACCCACTGGGAGGGCTTGGAAGAGGATTTTTGCCAGCCCTTCAATCCATAAGTTCTCCCCTATTTCTTCACAGTGTAATCCCAATACGATTTGGTCGGTGACAAATTTCTCAGCGTTGGTAGCGTATGAACATTTGTTGACTTGCTGTTGTTTTTGCGAAAAATCTTCTAACGGTTCGTTGCTGAGTTCTTTATACCACCACTGTTTCGTGGCTGCGTTTCAGCACCATGTATCGAACACGATAAGTTATTTGGAATTATGTGGAATGCGTGATAAATCTTTTGGCCGCAAATGAATTCTAGATTTAGTTCAATAGTAGTAGTAACTGGGTCTAACCATTCGTCGGCATTTAGGTTCTTTAATTTGATCAAGCTTAGAGGGGCGCCTGTGTCTAGAAGCATTAAAGCATCCTCTGAGCGTTGAACTCCTTTGACGACATCCTAGTCTGACTTTTGAAGTTAGAAGTTCCATTACCTGAACTGAAATTAGCGATGGACTTATGGTGTTTGCCCGCGTGAGTGGGGGTATTAGAATTGAAGTATGTAAGTTTTGAATTTGACTTGGACTTCGATTTTTATATGGATTTCATTGAGATACGAATTTCTGGTATTGGTCTTGTATTGGGGTTTTGTACTTGTATGGATCGGGTTTTCTTAAAACTTTTGGTTAGAGCGTCTCTTAATTCCAGAAATTCATCTTAATTCTTATATTTTACTATAACGTTGTAAGCCCTACCGGAGAGGTTCGACTTCACTATGTCGACTAACTCCAATTTGTCTTCTGGTAAACCAGCCTTCTTTGACTGAAGATCAACTAGCTGGACGAATCTATCTATTGATCTGGGAGATCCATCAAACTCAGATGAATTTAATTGCTCGGGATGCGTTAAAAACCATTTGAGAATTATTTTCTACTAGGCGTTGTGAAGAGTGATTGGTTGGGTTAGAGCGACTTCCTGAGGCACTTGGTTCCTTTTTAAATTGAAAATGAACAGGCTCCTTGTGAGATTCTAGGTTTTCATTTGAACCTTTTGGGGTCACTTTAGGTGGAGCATGCAGTAAGTACATAGGGTTTTTGGGCAAATTTAATTCATCAATCGATCTGGGTACTTTCCTATTTCTTAGTGATATATTCAAGTTGATACCCAACATGCATGTAACGCAAAGTTTTGATTTAACTGAGCAGATACCTATTTCAAAGAACTAACACAGTGGAGAATGAGCTTAATTAAGGGGAGTGAAGCTACACGTACATACATATGTACATAGATTACAATGTGGATAATTTAATATTATATATTTTATAATTTTATTTTATAATAAAACAGAGAGACAGATAGAGAGAGAGAGAGAAAAAAAATCGCTTACATTCGTTTCATGTTTGTTGAGCTGAGGTCTTGATGCTGCTTTTGAGGTTTTGTTTGTTTTATTAACTTGGCGTGGCATTTTCTGGTCGCAAGAAATGGCTCTCCTCTATGATTTGTTGGGGATTTGTTACTTCTTCCTTTTGATGTTTTTATTTTTTGTGTTTTTTTTTTTTTTTTTTTTTCATGTATCGTAAAAGGATCTCTTTCGATTATTATTTCTTGCGCGAACTGATTCACTGGTCGATTTAACATTTCAATCTGAGATTCTTCACTACTTTCAGCTGAGTGCTGCGTTTTTTCAGAAGAAGTATCTGATTGAGATTTTGTCGCGAGAGTACATCTGCTACAACATTGGTTGCGCCTGGTGTTCGGTGGGTGTTCTTCAATTAATGCATGCCATCTTTTCATTTCTGGGTGACACAGCAAAGGTTGATGATCTCTAAATTCGTGACTCCATATAAATAGTTTCTTAGATTTTTCAATGCGAATACGATTACGTACAATTCTTTTTCGTTAGTCGCATAATTGCGTTCTGTTTTACTGAGAGTTTTCGAAATGAATGTTATAGGTTTATTATCCTGAGATAATACTGCTCCTATAGCATCGTCTGTGGCGTGTCTGTAGTTGAAATGATTTTTTTTAAAAGTCTGGTTGTGTAAGTTCAACTTCCTCTATTAAATGTTCTTTAAGTGTTCGATTGTCTCATTGTTTAATTAAATTGTAGTTTTCTTTGCGACGTGTGTCGATACTTGCCCATTCTCACTTTGCAAGTATTTACTTAGTGGTTTTGCTATGGCTGCGTAATTTTTAATGAACTTCCTGTAGTATCCTATCATTCCCAAGAAACTGACGTAAAGTCAAAGTAAGGTTTCGGGTACTCCTTGATGGTAGCTACTTTATTAATCACATTGTGTGCCGCAACATAACCTAGAAAATCTACCTGTGTTTGATATAGAGATGATTTCTCTATTCGGATTTACATGTTAGCTTCCTTGAGGACATTTATTATGGTATCTAAATGTTTAGTATGCTCATCTAGATTATTTAAATAAACTATAATGTCATCAATATAAACATGGCATATTTTTCCTACATAGGGTCTGGGAATATCGTCCATTGCCCTCTGGAATATAGAAGGTGCGTTCTTTAGACCGAAGGGCAAAAGTACGTATTTGTATTTCCTGCTGTTTACACTTAATGAGGTTTTTCCTATGTTGCTTTCTTTCATTAGTATTTGGTGGAATCCACTCTCAAGATCGAGTGTTAAAAAATATTTAGCTTTGCCTAAGTTTGACAAAATAACGCTGGTATCAGGGATTGGATATTCATCCGAAATTGTTTGTTCATTAAATTTTTCATAATCGATTACAAGACTATTTTTCGGTGCACCGTTTTCATTCGTACTTTTTTTGTACTACCCATACAGGCGAGTTGTATGGACTTTTAGATGGCCTAATTATTCCATCTTTTAATAACTTAGCAACTTCTTTAATTACGAAGTTATTGGCAGATAATGGATATGGATACTGTTTGCTCCATACTGGCCTATCTTTAATTGTTTTTATTTCAGCCGCGATATATATGCGGAATGGCGAGGATGTCTATACCTCCGTGAATATTTTTTAATTTATTTATTATTTTGTTTATTAAATTATTAATTATAATTATATTATTAATGCTATCAAATTAATCGAAATATATTTTCTCCTTTTTGCAGCCGTAGCTAAGAATATTTGTTTCAATATTTAGTTCCGCATTCACTTGATTCAATAGCCTTGCTCTGATTAGAGCATTCCTTTCATTTTTGATGCATTTTTATTTCTCTCATTATACTTTATATACTAGGCAAAAAACACTTAAAACTAGCTTAACTATTTTTTTTTATAATTTGCACGTGTTAAAGGGGATATGAATACCCTTATACTAATTTTTAGAACACGTGCGTTTTGTGGAAAGGGGAAGAGACAGAGAGAAAGTCTGAGTGGTGTAGTTTGAAACTCAGGTGGTATTAAGTTTCTGTAAACTCCTAGTGTGGCTGTCCAGATAACTGGGGAGTACTTTGTTTGTATTCGCTATTATTGTCGTTGCTTATGATTCACAGTATTTTTTCCGTCCTCCTGATGTCATCATCACGATCAAGTTGAATTTTAGCCATATGACCACCCTACTGCCAGTGTTATGCCTTCACAGTAAAGTTTTATGTATAAGAACATTAAAAAAAAAAAAAAAAAAAAAAAAATATATATATTAAGTTTTTCCTATAATAATTTTCTTAGTAACAATTAAAATTAAAAAAATTAAATAATTAAACACAATTTTCAAGTTCGTTACGTCGAAAGACATAGTTTTAAGTATTAGGTTTAACTTAGAGCGCCCGCATAGGGCCAGTAAGTTAGAATAAGAATAGTTAAGTTAGTTAAGCTAGTTTTAAGCGTTTTTTTTGTCTAGCTATAAGTTTAATTGAATTTACATAATAAAAATGCATTAAAAATGAAAATGAAAAATGCCTCCACAGTAGAGTCGACATAGTTTTCGCAAGTGATCGACTTTTTTATTTAATTCGTGCGAAATAAATAGATGATTCTTGACATCAGGCTTCGAACCGTGAATCAATAGCGTGACAAGCGATGATGATACCACTACACCACGGCCACCCTGACTTAACTATGTTCTTCTATTCTAACATAATGGCCCTATGCGGTTGCTCTAAGCTAATACTTAAAACTATATCTTTCGACGTAAATTACTTTAGTTCTTTATTTGTTTTATTATCTTTTTATTGTTTATTACCAAGAAAAAAACGTACTCCAATGAAAAAACTTAGTAAACGAACTTGTTTTAATTGATCTTATATAAGTTAACACACGTTTCTGCTGATCCAATGTAATGACCTCAGGTCAGTGCATTCATCAACACACGTTTCTGCTGACTCAATCCAATGACCTTAACTTAGTGCATTCACACTTCTATGCACATTTCCGCTGACTCAACCCAATGCAGTGCATTCCCATTTCCATACCTGGATAATCACCTGAGAAGAAATCGCTGACGTCGTCTGGATTGCATGTAGCTGACTTCAAGTATTGGATAATAAAGGGTGGTTAAATTTTAAGGGCCGATGTTGAATGTGAACCACACCTAAAAGTCAAGTTTTTTTCTGCATTTCATTTGACATTTCTCAATTTCAGACTAACTCAATTTGAACAATGGAAAGATACACAATCGAGCAACGCGTTAAAGTTATTCAGGCTTATTATGAAAATGGGCGTTCAAATCAAAATGCATATCGTGCATATCGAAGAAAATCATCTTCAGTGATGAGGCACATTTTCACCTCAGTGGATTCGTCAATAAGCAGAATTGCCGCATTTGGGCGAATGATAATCCAAGAGTGATTGTCGAAAAACCAATGCACCCACAAAGAGTGACTGTTTGGTGCGGTTTATGGGCTGGCGGCATCATCGGGCCGTATTTTTTCCAAAATGAGGCCGGTCAGGCAGTTACTGTGAATGGTGTTCGCTATCGTGAGATGATAACGAACTTTTTATGGCCCGAATTGGAAGATATGGATGTGGACGATATGTGGTTTCAACAGGATGGTGCCACTTGCCACACAGCTAACGAAAAAATGGCTCTTTTGCGCGACAAATTCAATGGCCGTGTTATCTCACGTGGTGGCGATGTCAATTGGCCGCCAAGATCATGTGATTTGACACCGTTGGACTTCTTTCTTTGGGGTTATTTGAAAGAAAAGGTGTACGTCGATAAGCCAGCAACAATTCAAGAGCTAAAGGATGAGATAATTCGGCACATTAACGGCATAGAACCTCAATTATGCCTCAGCGTCATCGAAAATTTGGACCATCGGATGGAGGTGTGCCGCCGAGGTTGCGGCGGCCATTTGGCCGATATTTTGTTTCATACATAATTGAACCATACCAATATTATCATAATAAAAAGAAATGACAGTAATTTCCTAAATAATTTGTGTTTTATTCAAAATCAACATCGGCCCTTAAAACTTAACCACCCTTTATAAATAAATGTAAAGTAATTTAATTATTCTATTAGTTTGTAATTTGTATCTTGCAATAAAGGACAGGCAATCTGCCTGATTTGTATTTTTTTAGAAAAGTTGTAGCATTTAATTGAGGTCACTGAGTTGAGGTCATTTGATTAAGTCAGCAGAAACATGTATTGATGAATGCACTGAGCTGAGGTCATTGCATTGGATCAGCAGAAACGTGTGTTAACTCTTCCCCTTTTAGATTTGATTGCCCCAATCAGTTTAAAAGTATGGTAGGTCATAAAATTTCGTCCAGGGAAAGGTAGGTATGGATGGCTCAATTTTAGGCTCGGGGGTGACTGAATTATCGTGGGATGTTTCTCTTTTTTTTCTTGTATGATGACTCTGGTACTTTTGCGCTTTCCAAAAATTTTACATAGGTTTTTCCTATGTTGCTTTCTTTCATTAGTATTTGGTGGAATCCACTCTCAAGATCGAGTGTTAAAAAATATTTAGCTTTGCCTAAGTTTGACAAAATAACGCTGGTATCAGGGATTGGATATTCATCCGAAATTGTTTGTTCATTAAATTTTTCATAATCGATTACAAGACTATTTTTCGGTGCACCGTTTTCATTCGTACTTTTTTTGTACTACCCATACAGGCGAGTTGTATGGACTTTTAGATGGCCTAATTATTCCATCTTTTAATAACTTAGCAACTTCTTTAATTACGAAGTTATTGGCAGATAATGGATATGGATACTGTTTGCTCCATACTGGCCTATCTTTAATTGTTTTTATTTCAGCCGCGATATATATGCGGAATGGCGAGGATGTCTATACCTCCGTGAATATTTTTTAATTTATTTATTATTTTGTTTATTAAATTATTAATTATAATTATATTATTAATGCTATCAAATTAATCGAAATATATTTTCTCCTTTTTGCAGCCGTAGCTAAGAATATTTGTTTCAATATTTAGTTCCGCATTCACTTGATTCAATAGCCTTGCTCTGATTAGAGCATTCCTTTCATTTTTGATGCATTTTTATTTCTCTCATTATACTTTATATACTAGGCAAAAAACACTTAAAACTAGCTTAACTATTTTTTTTTATAATTTGCACGTGTTAAAGGGGATATGAATACCCTTATACTAATTTTTAGAACACGTGCGTTTTGTGGAAAGGGGAAGAGACAGAGAGAAAGTCTGAGTGGTGTAGTTTGAAACTCAGGTGGTATTAAGTTTCTGTAAACTCCTAGTGTGGCTGTCCAGATAACTGGGGAGTACTTTGTTTGTATTCGCTATTATTGTCGTTGCTTATGATTCACAGTATTTTTTCCGTCCTCCTGATGTCATCATCACGATCAAGTTGAATTTTAGCCATATGACCACCCTACTGCCAGTGTTATGCCTTCACAGTAAAGTTTTATGTATAAGAACATTAAAAAAAAAAAAAAAAAAAAAAAAAATATATATATTAAGTTTTTCCTATAATAATTTTCTTAGTAACAATTAAAATTAAAAAAATTAAATAATTAAACACAATTTTCAAGTTCGTTACGTCGAAAGACATAGTTTTAAGTATTAGGTTTAACTTAGAGCGCCCGCATAGGGCCAGTAAGTTAGAATAAGAATAGTTAAGTTAGTTAAGCTAGTTTTAAGCGTTTTTTTTGTCTAGCTATAAGTTTAATTGAATTTACATAATAAAAATGCATTAAAAATGAAAATGAAAAATGCCTCCACAGTAGAGTCGACATAGTTTTCGCAAGTGATCGACTTTTTTATTTAATTCGTGCGAAATAAATAGATGATTCTTGACATCAGGCTTCGAACCGTGAATCAATAGCGTGACAAGCGATGATGATACCACTACACCACGGCCACCCTGACTTAACTATGTTCTTCTATTCTAACATAATGGCCCTATGCGGTTGCTCTAAGCTAATACTTAAAACTATATCTTTCGACGTAAATTACTTTAGTTCTTTATTTGTTTTATTATCTTTTTATTGTTTATTACCAAGAAAAAAACGTACTCCAATGAAAAAACTTAGTAAACGAACTTGTTTTAATTGATCTTATATAAGTTAACACACGTTTCTGCTGATCCAATGTAATGACCTCAGGTCAGTGCATTCATCAACACACGTTTCTGCTGACTCAATCCAATGACCTTAACTTAGTGCATTCACACTTCTATGCACATTTCCGCTGACTCAACCCAATGCAGTGCATTCCCATTTCCATACCTGGATAATCACCTGAGAAGAAATCGCTGACGTCGTCTGGATTGCATGTAGCTGACTTCAAGTATTGGATAATAAAGGGTGGTTAAATTTTAAGGGCCGATGTTGAATGTGAACCACACCTAAAAGTCAAGTTTTTTTCTGCATTTCATTTGACATTTCTCAATTTCAGACTAACTCAATTTGAACAATGGAAAGATACACAATCGAGCAACGCGTTAAAGTTATTCAGGCTTATTATGAAAATGGGCGTTCAAATCAAAATGCATATCGTGCATATCGAAGAAAATCATCTTCAGTGATGAGGCACATTTTCACCTCAGTGGATTCGTCAATAAGCAGAATTGCCGCATTTGGGCGAATGATAATCCAAGAGTGATTGTCGAAAAACCAATGCACCCACAAAGAGTGACTGTTTGGTGCGGTTTATGGGCTGGCGGCATCATCGGGCCGTATTTTTTCCAAAATGAGGCCGGTCAGGCAGTTACTGTGAATGGTGTTCGCTATCGTGAGATGATAACGAACTTTTTATGGCCCGAATTGGAAGATATGGATGTGGACGATATGTGGTTTCAACAGGATGGTGCCACTTGCCACACAGCTAACGAAAAAATGGCTCTTTTGCGCGACAAATTCAATGGCCGTGTTATCTCACGTGGTGGCGATGTCAATTGGCCGCCAAGATCATGTGATTTGACACCGTTGGACTTCTTTCTTTGGGGTTATTTGAAAGAAAAGGTGTACGTCGATAAGCCAGCAACAATTCAAGAGCTAAAGGATGAGATAATTCGGCACATTAACGGCATAGAACCTCAATTATGCCTCAGCGTCATCGAAAATTTGGACCATCGGATGGAGGTGTGCCGCCGAGGTTGCGGCGGCCATTTGGCCGATATTTTGTTTCATACATAATTGAACCATACCAATATTATCATAATAAAAAGAAATGACAGTAATTTCCTAAATAATTTGTGTTTTATTCAAAATCAACATCGGCCCTTAAAACTTAACCACCCTTTATAAATAAATGTAAAGTAATTTAATTATTCTATTAGTTTGTAATTTGTATCTTGCAATAAAGGACAGGCAATCTGCCTGATTTGTATTTTTTTAGAAAAGTTGTAGCATTTAATTGAGGTCACTGAGTTGAGGTCATTTGATTAAGTCAGCAGAAACATGTATTGATGAATGCACTGAGCTGAGGTCATTGCATTGGATCAGCAGAAACGTGTGTTAACTCTTCCCCTTTTAGATTTGATTGCCCCAATCAGTTTAAAAGTATGGTAGGTCATAAAATTTCGTCCAGGGAAAGGTAGGTATGGATGGCTCAATTTTAGGCTCGGGGGTGACTGAATTATCGTGGGATGTTTCTCTTTTTTTTCTTGTATGATGACTCTGGTACTTTTGCGCTTTCCAAAAATTTTGCACGTCAATAGGATTGCGAAAAAAACTGCGAGTAGTGTGATGGACCCATATGTCGTGTATTGGTGGGTATTTTTTTCCAGCAGTAATAATTGAATTGCCTTTGTATTGTTTATGTGAAGTTCACTCATCATCTCAAGAGAATATATTTCTCCGTATTTGCTTTCTTTCGAATTTGGTAGAAGTATTGCTGGCAAAGGGTTGATCTTTGATACTTCTTGGGAGATGAATGAACGTCCATTGAAATTTAATGGAGATATTATTATGGAATTTGATGAGGAACGTTCCGTTCAGGTTATGGCTGGTGTTTTCGTATTGCAAGTCGCCAATAAATTGATTTAATAGTAGGTTATCTGCTGAGATGACGTCTATGTTTGGTATGTACTGGTTGTTGATGGTATTGCATGTAGCGGTTATACTATTTAGTAGATTTTGGATACATGTGCCGTTTTTTAAATTAACAATATTTTTCTCATTGCAAATAGAAAGATAGTTATACATTTTGCATTCTTTTGTTGTGCCAAATATTTCTTCATTATCTTTTAGTATTACATTAGAAGGCTTAATTAACAAGGTTTGATCAATTTTATTTGTAGTTAAAGAAATATTAATAATGTAAAGCATTGATGAACTATTGGTTACAATTATAATTTCGGAAAAATCTAAAGCTTGTTCTATTGTGGATGTTCTGTTTTGATAAAGTATCAGTGGCTATTTTAATCTCGTTTTTGGATAATATAAAGGTATTAATAACTCCTAATTTTGGCCAATGTATTGCATGATAAATGTTTTTCAATTCTTCTTTTATTAGCTTTATTTTATATTGAACATCTTATATCTAATAAGATCGAGATTGACATTTTTATTTTGTTTTAACATTTCTTGTATCTCGTTTTGAATTTTTGTAATATTATTAATTCTTTCATTCATTGTGTAACTGGTTAATAATGACTTGTTTATTATTATTCTTTAGGGCACCGGTTACTCTTTCTTTAATTATTACGAAATCGTCATGGTCTGGATTGCCAGCAATCCATTTCCATGCGCTATTTTGCTCTGTGTGGTCGTAGGATGCCTAGATGATTTTTGATTTGTTGCACCTCATGTAAAAGCAAAGGGAAGAGGATATGTTGATGAATTTCCTTGAGGATGGGAGTTATGTCGGATATAAATTGTTCATATTGATCTAATTCAATCACATGTATAAGTTTAAAATTTTCGTTTTGGATTTTAGCTACTCCAGTATGCAAAGACACTATTTGAGAATTGGAAAAGTCGAGGATTTGGATGTGAGCGCTGATGGAACGAGGGACGGATCTGAAATGGCAAAAGGAAAATTAGCATAAGGGCGATGTTGTTAGTTTTTAATGTTGCTCTTGTGGACTATTTTCCCTGACTCGGTTAGAATGGTTGTATTCCTATTTTCTCTGACTATTACTTGCCGGTATCGAATGGTCAGTTTGGAACCTATTCGTTTATTGTGTTTAGCATAAACTATTTCGCCGGGTTGATAATGTTTTACTGGTATTCTCTTCTTATTGTGTGTTTTTAGATGTTCTGCCTGCTTGTCTATTAGTTTCTCGATGTTGCTGAGTCGTATCTTTTCGAAATTCTCTGGGTTGATTCTAGGTATGCGACCGTAGAATAATTCTATGGGTTTTGGAGTGAATGGTAAAGTTGTACTCGTGGACTGATTTTTCTATGAGTTCTTCCAACGGTCGATGTGGATCATCTGCTTTGATACATCTCATTATTTCTGAGAGTGTGGAGTGAAAACGTTCAACCTGCACATTGACTTCACTCTGGTAAGGTGGGGTGATGGACGTCGAGTTCAGTGACTTCTCGTTATCGATTACAATATTTTCGGGGACACAGTAAAAGAACAGAATGTCCCTTAAGGGTCGTTTAATATAATCGACAGAACGAGAATTAATTATTTTGGCTTCGGCATATTTAGTAAATTTATCGACGGCGGTTAAAACAAGATATTTTTCTGTTGAAAAAATTTCGACATGGAGGGTATGGCCTGGGTAGTTAGGAATAGGAGTGGATTGGATAAAAGGTTTATTAGGATGTCTGTCATATATGTTCTCCCTGCAGGTTGTGCAACGTTTAACTAGACTTTTCATTTTCGCTGACATCCTGGGGAAATAAAAGTTTTCTAAAATTTGGATTCTGTTTTCTTCAGCATTACGGTGTGCTCTTCGATGAATTCTCAAGGTATTTTCTTCCTGTTCGCTTTCATTTGGAAGTTCTTCGACCATTTTCTGAGTGAATCTGATTCTATAGTCCTTGAAGTGCTGTGGATAGATTTCTTGTATGAGTCCCATTGTGTTGGCTGGCAAAAATCCTCATCCTAACCCTCCACGTGGGTGCCAGTCGGAAATAGCCACCACAGCCGACTTGTGCGATGTCAAGATGGGGTTAGCTAAGATCAGAAAGTTTTGATTAGGATTTTTAACTCCTCAATAGTTCAATTCTTTATATGAGCTTTCTAATCATCGGATCGAGGTACCTGATTTCAGTGGTGGTGTGAGCGCTCTGCACGAAACCGTGCCCAAGGATGCAAGGCTGGGGGTTAAACCAGTCATTAACGAGTTCCTTCAGATGCGGTGACAAGTCTGTCGTAACTGATGCCTTATCCTGGTAAATCAGTTCTGCCAGGAACCGACCTTCGTTTCCGAACTACCCGTGGGAATAAAATCTTAAAAAAATGAACAAAAAAAAAAAATAAAAAAAAATTAAAAAGTTAACGAAAATAAAATAAGCAAGGAAAAAAACATAATCAGCACCTCATCAGAAGAGGAACTGCTTGCCTCAAGCCAAGAGGCAGGTGAACCTTTAGGCAGCATGGTTAGTACCAGCCAAAGTACTCTACCGACGCCTCAACCAGCCACATCCATATCTGAGGTTGATGTTAAGGATACCAGGGCAAATACCAGCAGTGAAAGACACCAGCCTCCAGAAAAGACATTTCTATGAGAAGGCCTTTTAATTCTTAACAAGATTGCTAAAAATGAAGAGGAGGGAACTACAAATGAGGGGGACCAACAAGACAAGCTAAGGTACTAGGCCATTGTTGAAGACTACAACAAAAGCATGGCTACTAAAGCAATCTCGAGACAACCTGTGGAACCCAAGAAGAGGAACCGTTCTCAAGAAGAGATGGCTCACTCTAGCAAACGCAGCAAAGTCGAAAGTGGCGTGTCAAAAAGGCTATAAAATAAGGCTCAGCCAAAAAAAATAAAAAAAAAACAGCGTCATTGTTTCCACGCGAACCGTCAGCGAAGTGGTCAGGGATGATCTCCAAGTGGCCCTGATGGATGAGCTGTCTAACAGCGGCAAGTCCATCTTGAATATTTGGGGTGAAATCGAGGCCAAACTATCGCAGATGGTGCCGGATCATCTGTTGGGGAAGCAAGGCGGGACCCTACCCTGTTTCGACTCAGCCGAAGTCGTTAGAGGTTACAGGGTTATCAAATGCGAAGACAGGTTTTCATGGGACTTTCTTGGTGCTTGTATAGCTAAGATAAGTGATGCATGGAGCGGCTTGAGACTTAAGCTAATCCCAGCCAATGTTATCCCACGGAGACCGAAGGATCGCATTAGGCTTCCCAATATGCCTTTAGACAACGAAATGCTGATTTAGGATCTAAAGCTTCATAACCCTGCTGTCCCAATGGATGATTTTGCAGTTATTAAAGCGGAACAACCTCAACAAAACAGTAGGACTTTTCTTTTCCTTATAAACGAGGAATGTTTAGAGGCGCTTGAGAAGTCTGACTACAGGCTAAGGTTTGGCATTCAATTTGCCAAACTTAAAATTTTCAAATCTGTAAGCCCGGACGACGACACAGTCGATGTCGACGATGCCAACACTTTGTTGGAGGGTTTGCAGATCGTCCCAGAAACTCCTAAAGTCCCCCCCACTGAAGCTAGTTCGAGATCGTCAAGCACCGCCCGAGGAAGTCCATCATCTAACATCCACCATCAATGCAAGTAAGGTAAACCTTCTGATGGGCTGCGATGTCAATGCCAGACATACGCTATGGGGCAGTGCAGAAACTAACGACAGGGGTGAGTCTGTTTTTGACTTCATTATAACAAATAACCTCTCTGTATGTAATACTGGTAATACCCCAACTTTTGTTTTTCAGAGTACGGACAATTTTAATGGGTGGGAAGCGGTCATTGACATCACACTAACATCAAATAATGAAAACTTAAGGGTTAATAACTGGAGGGTATCAAATTTACAATCTTTTTCAGACCATAAATGGATACTCTTTGAAGTCTGTCTCGAGTCTGAGACTCCTAAACCATAAAGAAATCCCAAACGAATAAACTAGATAAAGTTTAGTCGTATAGTTAAGTCAAAACTGGGAAACAGACCAATGCAAAAAATCGACTCGACCACGGTACTGGACTCAAGGATAGAGACCTTTGAGAAAGCAATAAAAATTGCATATAAAGTCTCGTGTCCAGTCAATTTCAGTAAAATGAAAGTCCCAACGTGGTGGAATGAAAATCTGTCAAAACTCAGGAAGATGACCAGAGTGATTTTCAATATCTGCTATAATCACAACTTCTGGCAGCACTACAAAGACTGCCTAAAAATATATAAGAAATCCATAAGAATAGCCAAGAATCAGGGATGAACAGAATACTACCAATATATCGAAACTCTTAAAGAATCCGCGAGGCTCAGCAAAATTCTGTCCAAAGGACACAATAATCCTTCCTTTCTTAAAAAGGTGGATGGTAGTTGGACAGACTCTTCCGCGGATTCGCTCGAACTTCTTATGCGTACTCACTTCCCAAGCTGTAGGGACAGTAGCACAGAACAAGCTAATTCTGATAGGTTACCGCCGACGGCTTGGGAAAGTATTAAAAACATCATTACGGAGGATAAAATCTCCTGGGCCTTAAACAGCTTCTCTCCATATAAATCACCCGGCCTTGACTGCATTATGCCTAATATGCTCCAGAATGTGCAAGACATAGCTATTCCCTGGCTTCTATCGATTTATAGGAGCTGTTTATACTTAAACCATGTCCCCAAAACTTGGAGACTTGTTCGGGTGGTCTTTATTCTGAAGGTAGGCCGGCGAGGTCATGAATCCGCGAAGGATTTTAGGCCTATTAGCCTGTCGGCCTTTGTACTAAAGACCTTCGAACGTATCCTTGATTTTTTGACAAGACTCTCCAGGGTACATCCGAAAAACCCTGGAGAGTTCTCCACTGTCGCAATCCCAACACGCCTACCTCAAAGGACGATCTACAGAAACGGCTCTTCATGAGGTAGTGCGATCGATAGAAAAATCTCTTCATTATAAAGAATACACACTTGCTACCTTCCTAGACATAGAAGGAGCTTTTAACAACATTCATACCCAAGCTATTCAAGAGTCTCTCACCGAGTTAGGTGTAGAGTCTTTCCCTAGACACTGGATTATATCCAGGCTTAATACTAGAATAATCAAAGCTACACTTGGTTATAACAGTACAACTAAGATCGTAAATAGAGGAACCCCACAAGGTGGTGTTATCTCACCCTTGCTATGGATAATGGCAATCGACAAAATCTCGGTGCGACTTGAAAGGGAGGGGGTTAAGGTGGTTGCGTACGCGGATGATGTGGTTCTTTTAGTGTCAGGAAAGTTCCTCTCCACGATAAGTCAAATCATGGAAAGTGCTCTGAATAAGATACACTCTTGGGCTACGAGATGTGGCCTAGGAGTAAATCCAGACAAGACCGAAATGATGCTATTCACCACAAAAAACAAACTACAGGAATTCACTCCCCCCAAGCTAAACGGTCAACCACTCTCACTAGGTTCCGGTGCAAAATACTTAGGCACGATTCTAGATCCGAAACTTAGTTGGAAACTTAATATAGAGCGGCGGGTTAAGAAAGCAAGTGTGGCTTTCTATGCCTGCAGCAGAACATTCGGCAAAAAATGGGGTTTCCAGCCAAAGATCACCCTATGGATGTACACAGCCATTGTGAGTCCAATTCTCACCTATGGCGCCATAGTATGCTGGCCCGCCTTACTTAAAAACTATAACATCAACAGAATCAAAAAAGTAAAAAGATCGGCGTGTATAGGCATCACCGGGGCATTGAGATCTTGTGCTTTCATCTGTTTTAAACTGTCATTTCCTATAATGCCAGCGAAATTTATTTGAGAAGGTAGAATAAAGAATGTAAGTTTTGGATAATGGCAATCGACAAAATCTCGGTGCGACTTGAAAGGGAGGGGGTTAAGGTGGTTGCGTACGCGGATGATGTAGTTCTTTTAGTGTCAGGAAAGTTCCTCTCCACGATAAGTCAAATCATGGAAAGTGCTCTGAATAAGATACACTCTTGGGCTACGAGATGTGGCCTAGGAGTAAATCCAGACAAGACCGAAATGATGCTATTCACCACAAAAAACAAACTACAAGAATTCACTCCCCCCAAGCTAAACGGTCAACCACTCTCACTAGGTTCCAGTGCAAAATACTTAGGCACGATTCTAGATCCGAAACTTAGTTGGAAACTTAATATAGAGCGGCGGGTTAAGAAAGCAAGTGTGGCTTTCTATGCCTGCAGCAGAACATTCGGCAAAAAATGGGGTTTCCAGCCAAAGATCACCCTATGGATGTACACAGCCATTGTGAGTCCAATTCTCACCTATGGCGCCATAGTATGCTGGCCCGCCTTACTTAAAAACTATAACATCAACAGAATCAAAAAAGTAAAAAGATCGGCGTGTATAGGCATCACCGGGGCATTGAGATCTTGTCCAACAGATGCTCCTAGCGTGATCCTGCATCTGATCCCCCGAAAATGGATTGCAGAATTGGGGCAGGCATTTTCTCGGACCAACTGAATATATCGAAAACCTTCCGCCTCCCAGACTCTGCTTGTGTCTTTCAAGCGGAGCTTCTTTCAATTCGGGAAGCCTGCCACATGTTAAAAAATCTCCCAATGTCTATCTTGCGGAATACATTAACTGGGGTTTCGGTAGTCGGAATTAGATTATGTGATGAACTTTCATCACTGTGTTCAGTGGGTGTCATGGAATTTATTTCTGTCGCTCTAGAGGGTCTTGAAAGGGCATCAGCGACGACGTTGGCCTTTCCTGGTTTGTATTTTAATTTGTAGTTATATTCTTCCAGGACCGCTTTCCATCGTTTCATTTTACTGTTGGTGTTTTTGTTGTTTAAAGCGTAGGTGCGACGTTGATGATCTGTAAATATTTTCACTCTGCGGGATCCGTATACAAAATAACTTATAAAATTGGGGGACCATATTATGGCTAACATTTATTTCTCGTTAATCGCATAATTTTCTTCCGTCTTGCTGGACAAGAAAGAAATTGGCTTGTTATCTTGTGAATGGACTGCGCCAATAACGTGATCAGAACCGTCGGTTGCCAACTCAAATTCTTTGTCGAAATTTAGATGAGAAAGGATTATTTCTTGGGATAATAGACAGTTTTTAAGTTTACTAAATGCCTTCACTGCATTCTCGTTTAGAGAAATGGATTTATTTTTCGATAAGTTTTTGGGATAGGCAAGTTTGCTATGGCTTCTACTTTCTTTGAATTTGTTTTTATTCCGTCGAATTCAATCTCGGTTTGAAGAAACTCGCATTTGTCGAGCTGTATTTTCAGGTTTTCACTTTCGAGTGTTTTAAAGATTAGTTCCAAATTATTGAAATGCTCTACCTCATTTTTACCAAATATGATGATATCGTCGATGTAAACGTAGCAACGTCTGCCGATATGTTCTCTCAGGATGTCATCCAAGGCTCGTTGAAAAATGGAGGGGCGTTTTTAAGTCCAAAAGGTAGGCGCGTGAATTCAAATTTCCCGTTATTTACCGAGAACGCGGTTTTTTCAATATCACGCTCTCTGAGAGGACTCTGGTGAAAGCCACTTTTCAGATCGATAATGGTAAATAATTTGTTTCTACCAAGGTTCAAGAGAACCTCATTTATTTCTGAAATGGGATATTTGTCAGCAATTGTGATAGAGTTTAGTTTTCGGTAGTCGATTACCATTCGAAATTTCCTTTCGCCAGATGCGTCCATTTTTTAGGGACGAGCCATACAGGCGAGTTGTATGGTGACTTTGATGGTCTTATAATGCCATCTTCGAGTAGTTTATTGACCTGTTTTTCTACTTCTTGTTTGAGAGCCATAGGATAGGGATATGAACGTGAATAGACGGGGTCATTAGTTGTGGTGCGTATTTCCCCTTTGACCATAATTTTTCGTTTGGGTCTGTAAACAAATTGGGATATTCGCTAAGTATCGTAGTCAGTTTCTTATTTTGATCGGAATTTAAATGGGATGTTCTAATGTTAAGATTAGTTACCGCTTGTGAGATGTGTTGTTTTAAGGGTATGTAGATGCCAGATTGGATTATCATGAAATTTATTTGTGTGAATAACAGCTTTCATCTGTTTTAAACTGTCATTTCCTATAATGCCAGTGAAATTTATTTGAGAAGGTAGAATAAAGAATGTAAGTTTTCCTGAACCGAAGAGATCTATGGATGAGTGGTGTGTAATGAGTACTGTTCCGCCGACTGAATTTGCTTTGAAAGGTTTCTTGTTTGGAATTGGGTTTCTAATGAGACGAGGGTCAATGTAATTTTTATTTGATCCAGTATCGAGTAAGAATTTTAGGGTTTCTCCGCTCCTCGCTACGTGTTCGATGTATGGTAACGAAGAGCCCAAGTTCCTCCGGTTCGCCAGGATGAGGTTATCCATGGAGTCTATGTAATCTGCTAGCGATTGGTCTTGTTCTTCTCAGTTTGAAGAATTCTGATCAACTATTCTTCTTCGATTGCTTCTGATTGTTGCGTATGATTGATTCTTTGATACTTGTTTGGATTTCCTTGTTGAGAAGGTGCTCTTTTGGCGGGGTGTTTCTGAAAATGTGGCCTGTTTTGGTAATTAACCTGTTTCGTTCTTATGGATTGATCAACGTTCATTGGTTTAGGTGGGAGACGAGGTGGATGAGAGTTGTACAACTGAGGTGGTTGCCGAGGAGCAGGTAGATGCGTTTATGCATTAAATCGTGGGGTCTGAGCAACACGGGGGTTTTGAAGGAGTTCCGGGTAAAATTGGCGCCTGGGAGCAGGAATGGGGGCTGGATGAGGTTGGGAAGAGTGATTTGTACGTACAGGAATTGGGGGAGGTGCTTGCGAGTTAATTTTTCAATAGAAGTTCTGAGAGATATTGGCATGTTGCGTGCGGTAGTCCGCATTTTGTAACTTCATGCAAAGGTGCAGAGCTCGCGAAGGTCTGCCGGCTCTCCAATATTAAGTAATCTGGGTAGATCACCATTGAGTCCTCTGATAAAGGTATCGAGGGCTTTATCTCTATAGGACTGTGTCATATTGTTGAGGGATTTGTGATCCATTCCCATTGAAGATAATTTATTTAGCATCAGAGAGAGGTGCTGATAAATGGCTTGGTAGAATTCTGGGACGTTGCTTGTGCCTTGGACAAGGGTGGTCATTTGGTACTCGAGGGTACCTAGATCCCGTTTGTCTACGTAGTGGAGTGTAAGGCACTTGGAGATTTTCTCCCAGGTCAGGGGTGTGTGATATTATTCTAACACTATATCTGTGTGACCTACTATTTTATTTCGGATTACGGAAAGAATTCCATAATAATTCGGGCTACCTTTTAAGTGTTCGTAGATTTTAAGGATTCTGTCGACGCTTTTGCGCCATGATCCAAATTCTCCAGTTTGTCCAGAGAAATCTCTGAGACTTTTGACAATATCCGGGATTTTGTCCATGTCGGACAGATTTCTGTCGGTACCTGCATTGATAGGGATGTCGATATCGTTGTTGATGTCTGAAGCAGGGTTCACGATTGAGTTAAAAAGTTGTACTCCCTGTGTTCTAAGAGCTTCTGAAACAAGTTGGGTAACTAGTTGTATCATGTCGTGAAAAATAGAAGAGTTATTGAGGTTAGGGACTATGCCAACAGGAGGAGCAACATTTTCTTGTGCTGGTACTTCCAGCCTGGCAGGCCTTATCAAATTATTTGAATTCGACATTTTTTATTTCAAAGATAAAATCAATTAAATAAAATGGTGTAATTAAAAGTTAAATTTAATGAGTTGTCTAATTTACAATGGCTTTTGCTTTTTATTATTTCAAAATTGAATTATTTATTTAATTAGATAATGAGTTGTTTTTAATTGACAATAGGGTAAATATTTTAAGGATTGTATTATTTATTTTTGTGATAATAATTTTTTTAATTTAATTTTAATTATTTAATTATTCACTTACAGTAATAGTAAAATTAATTTTTGTAGCATCTCCTTAACCTTTAGGGGTAGGTTCTGAGCTGCTTTTGTTGGTTAGGGCGGCTGTCAGGTTTTCCTAACTCCTTTTTGTTCTCTCTGGTTATGAAGACTACTGGGGGGCCTTATGTTTCCCTATCACTACACTGATGCGTTCGTGGTTTGATTATCCACTCATTAAGCTTGGTTCTCACTTAATTTCACAAGTTTGCGTTAGTGGCTTGGTTTTCCACTTTTAAAACTTCTTCACAAATTTACTGAGCTTGGTTATTGCTTGTTATTCACAGTTATTTAAACACAATGCACACAATTGTTAATAAGCTTGGTTATAGCTTATTTTTCAAAGTTATTTAAACACAATGTGTTACTAAGCTTGGTTAGTGCTTATTTTTACAGCTATTTGAATACAATGCTCAGTGTTACAAAACGCAGCCCCACGTTGGGCGCCAGTTAAATTAAACGCTACAACTTTCTAAAAAAAAAATACAAATCAGACAGATTGCACGTTTCCGCTGACTCAACCCAACGCAGTGCATTCCCATTTACATACCTGGATAATCACCTGAGAAGAAATCGCTGACGTCGTCTGGTTTGTATGTAGCTGACTTCAAGTATTGGATAATATAAATAAATGTAAAGTAATTTAACTGTTCAGTCAATCTGCTTGATTTGTATTTTTTTAGAAAAGTTGTAGCGTTTAATTTAACTTATATAAAACTTAAAAAGCTACCTTAAAATAAATCTTAAGCTACCTTATTTTACCTTAACCTATGTTACTCTGCCTTACGTAATTCTCTACGTTCTCTTTTTTCTATTGAGTGCTGTTTTTTTTTTAAATATTTTGTGTTTTTTTTTTATTTATTTTTTTTACTATTATCTACAATCATCATTGAAACCGAAATGCTTACCGTTCTCGGTATGTGCATTAATAACCATCTTCAATGGAATGATCACATATTCGGGGTCGCCAAAAATGCTGCAAAATGTCTAGGATTCCTTAAACGGTGATAGAAATATTTTACCCCGTCTGATCTGGCCTCAATTTATAAGGCATTCATCCACCCTAAGCTGGAATATAACGCCCATATCTGGTCTGGTACACCCAAGACCGTTCTGCACATTCTTGATAGGGTACAGAATCGCGCGTTAAAACTTATAAGCGGTAGAGACATTGTGAATTCTATTCATTCACTAGAACATCGAAGAAAAGTCGTGCATAGGCTCCTCCTCTGTTCCTCTTGCCCTGTTCTCTGACGACCGAGTATTGAAACAGTTTAAGAGTATTCATATCCCCTTCGGCGAACGCAGATTATAAAAAAAAATCTACCAAAACCAAAACTATGTAAGTCGTTGAATATCAAACAATCTACCCTGGATTAGGGGAAAATACGAAGGAGTTTCCTCCCTTTCGGCTAGTCACCAGAAATGTCCGTACTGACGTTGTACGTCCTAAATATCGCGACTTGATACCGCCCTACTGAACACTGCTGTGTGCAACGTCTGTGTCGTATTTGAGTCGTCTATCCGCAGCTCTCCGAGCAACATGGAAGATTGGCGGCACCGGCAATCTGTCTTGGATCAGACCTTTCTCATCTAAATAGAGGAACGCCTCTGGGGGAACAAAGCCGTTAAACCGCACTCTCTCGTGATACTCGTAATTGGGGTAATAAGCCCCGGAGATCAGGTTGTTTGTCGAGCTCATTGCTCTTGCAATGTGCCTTCGAATTAGCTTGATAACGAAATTTTCCACTTTTATTAGGTTAGCCCTGTTGTATATTACCTCATTGGGATAGAATTTTATGTACTGGGACTCTGGTGTTCTGCACAAATGAAGGCAAGCCCTCTCAAACACCTGAATCTTTCCAACAACCTTGCTCCCACGTTGAACCACACGGGACATCCAAATACGAGCATGGGTCGAATGAGGGCCGTGTAGCAGATTACCTTCACCCTTGCATCGAGTTGCTTGCTACAAAAAAGTTTCTTCGTAAGGGCAAAAACACCTTTGGCTCTAGCCAGAGCAGCATCCATATGTTTGTTAAAATATAGATATTGGTCTAACCCGAGCCCCAGGTATCTGACTACACTTCGACACGGAAGTGGTTTGTCGATGCGGTCCCACGATTGAAAACTTTCGCCAATTCTTTCTGGTATCGCTAGAGGCCCCAGACAACGTCGTCCTAAAAAGGATGGTTTCCGATTTCTGGAAGTTGATCTTCAACTTCCAGTCATCACAATATCGCTGAATCTTATCGAAGTCACATTACTCCGATTAGAACGTCATATTCTAAATTATCAATAACGTAAAATCTCGTTATCGTGTCAAAAATTAAAACTTCGTAATATGTTTTTATTATAATATCACCATTAACTGTATGCGCTTTCTTTTTAATAGGTAGCGTGATCTCATCTTGAAGGTATTTGATTTGCAATAGTTTGTTACCTGCTACCGTATCGATAAGTAACTTAATTTTTTTGTTATTTATTGTTCGCTGTAAGTAAAAAATCTTTCTCTTCATTAATATTATTTATTCTCTAAATTTTTTCGTGGCGGAGGTTGCACTTTGTTCTTTTTCTCTTTTAAATAAAGGTCGCGTATTATTATTGTATATATTGAATTGTGGTTTCTGCCAACGTGGATTATTGTCATTGGCTCGGAATGGATTATTCTGCTGGTATAGGTTTATTTTATTTAATTCATCCATATTAGCAAGTCTATGGGCAGAGCTTCCCAATCCCATAGCACAGATAATGAACTACCCAGGTGTCTCATTCATATGGGAAGAAGTGATATATGAAAACGAAATTCACTAAAAAAAAAGACTTTTAAAAAGCCTTTTAAAAAGCTTAAGTTTTTACTAAAGGGATAAAATCAGAACACAGAACATTTGTTTTTTCTGCTCATTTTTTAGTCCATCGTGTCACTCACCCATACCCTTGTTTACCTTCACTGCAAAAAAGAAACAAACAAAATATTTTGTGCGACTGCGGTCTCGGAGTTCTGATGCCGACACGTTGGTAGGATGGATATGGAGTATCTGTATAGATCGTATATATGTATATATGTGCAAATGGTTGGGCTTATGTTGTGTGCTTGTTATTTTGTCTATATGTATGTACCTTATTTACAGCACTTGATTACATAAACAAAAACTCCGTAAACTTTGTGGACACAAATTTGCTCTGAAAATGGGTATGAATATGAGTCCTGCATACTGCGTTTTATATTTATGCCCTTATAATAACTGAACACTGCTCTTGGGCTACTTAAGTGAAGGTGACTAATCTTCGAAATTATTATAAAAAAACTAACTAACTTAACAAAGTAATCATTAACGCAAATTAGGTTAGTATTAAATTGCAGTTAAATCACTTTAACTGCAGTAGTTTCCAGGGGACATGAACGAGGACGTGGCAGGATATCGACCCCCACCCTCCCAACCTCCCAATAATCACTATCAATTTATCTGTCGACTTTACTTTTTAAGCGTTCATTACATTTTGCAATTTTTTTATTTTATTTCTGGAAATTTTACTTTTATTTAAATTATTATCAAGGACCCATTTACAATTTTTCCAGAGCAATACCACTATTAGCAAATTTGTTAAATTAATTTTGTGGTCATAACATACATTGAACCAATTCGGAAAACGTATATTTGTTGCCTTTATACATTCTTTGATTATATTGTAATATGCGAGCTACGGCTCGAGTAGATAAAACGATATTCTGTGAAATTGATTTCTTTATTTTCTAGTCTATAGAACAATTCAGGTTCACACTATACTATTCTTCGCAATTCTTTTCTTACAATGTCTCTTTCCTCTCAAATCACTTTATCTCCTTTCAATTACTTAATTCACAAATCCAAATTAATTACATCTTCTTGTTAACTCTCAACTTTCAATTTATCACAAAATTACAACTTCGCCTATTATCACTTTTCTAATCTCTTCGCCACGGTTTTAAAACTACTGCCCCTTCTCAATCGCCATCTGTCCTTATATAGCAGAAGTTTCTGATAGCCAGAAACTTCTAGCAAATTCTTCGACCACTGGAACAAGAGAAATTCTGATGTAATAATTCCAAGATGACAATCATTCTTGCAGTTATAATTCCCTCTCATCCGTGATATTATCCGTCTCTTTCGTAGACATGAACTGTGGAAACCGCAGACACGAACCTCGAATGAAAGGACACTTCGGACCAAAATTCTGCCAGAATGCAAAAGACACTTCGAAATGGGTTGCATAGTCATAGGAGCGTAGTTTTTATTATGCTACACTGCCCCCCTCTTAGACGTGTTCGTCCCGAACAAAGTGCATCCTCATTTCGGCCATTGTATCGACTCAGTCGGTCCACATGAACCACTTTCATTTTGGCCCTCGGTCCTCGCTGGATGCGGTAGACAACATCGTTGATGCGGGTTACTATTCTGTAGGGACCCTCCCAGTTCCGCTGCAATTTAGGTGATTTCCCCTTTTGGCGATGGGGATTATACAGCCACACTAGATCTCCTTCCTGGAATCCTGACGTTGTTGCCTTGGCATCATACCTGGTCTTCATGCGGTAGCTCGTCATCTTAATCTGGCTTCTGGTCCTTTGGTATATGTCCCTAAGCCTTTCCCTAAGGTCCGCCACGTACTCTTCTTCATTTCTGGGTTCATTGGTAAGAGATCCAAATTTCACCTCACTGGGTAAACGAGCTATTCCACCAAATAAGATTTCGAACGGCGTATGTCGAGTAGTGCTATGCACGTCACTTCTAAAGGCCATCAAAAACAAGGGAATCTGCCGGTCCCAATCCCGTTGGTAGTCACCTACGACCTTCGAGAGATGTTCGTCCAAAGTCCTATTGAAACGCTCCACCATACCGTCCGACTGTGGATGAAGCGGGGTTGTCCTTGTCTTTTTGATTCCGAGTAGTTGACACATCTCTTGGAAGATTCTTGACTCGAAGTTCCGCCCTTGGTCAGAATGCAATTCCAAGGTCACACCGAATCTGCTAACCCAATTGTAGACGATCTGCTCCGCCACGGTTCTGGCTTCCTGGTTAGGGATCGGAAACGCTTCCGGCCACTTACTGAAGTAGTCCATTACTACGAGTATATACCGATTACCATTGTCGGTTTCCGGAAAGGGCCCTGCGATGTCAATGGCGATTCGTTCGAAAGGTGCTCCCACTTTGTATTGGTGCATCTTACCTCGAGTTTTGATTCTCGGACCCTTGCTAGCTGCACACACGTCGCATTTTCTGCACCAGTCTTCGATATCTCCGGACGCCCCGCCATGCATTTCCTGTAACACCTCCTTGACCCTCGTCCGCGGTACGACAAGCTGCATTACAAACGACTTTCCGTCGGAGGATTCCCATTTTCTTCTCAGAACACCTTCTTGGACATGGAGGGAGTCCCACTGCGCAAAATATGCCTTTAAGGTCGGGCTTCTGTGAGAGATGTCCTGATGATCCGGTTTCTCCATGTTCTCCTTCCAGGCCAGAATCGGCTCGATATCCGGGTCTTCCTTCTGAGCGTTCCGGATCTCAACTACGCTCCAGCCGGCGATAGGTTCGGCTCTCATTCTTTGGATGGAAACCAGCTCCCGTTCTTCCTGACGCGCACAATGTTTACAATCCGTTCTGCATGGTCTCCGGGACAGTGCATCCGCATTAGAGTGGAGTTTTCCTTTACGATGCTGTATTTCGTAGTCGTAGATTTGCAGCCTTTCGATCCATCTTACGACCTGACCCTCAGGACTCTTGAACTGTAATAGCCATTTTAAGGCTGCATGGTCTGTGCGAAGAATGAACTTCCTCCCATAGAGGTATTTGTGAAAATGCTTCGTAGCCAAGATCAAAGCTAGAAGTTCCCGCCTTGTCACGCAAATAGTTCCTTTCTGACTTAGAGACCACCTTGCTGAAGTACGCAACCACCTTCTCTTGGCCATCATGCACCTGGGAGAGTACGGCTCCTACCCCGACATTACTAGCATCTGCATCCACAATGAACGTTTCCCCGGGAGTGGGGTAAGCTAGTATCGGGGCATCGCATAGCCGTTGTTTAAGTGCCTTGAAGCTCTTCTCGCACTCAACTGACCATTTGAATTGTTTCCCCTTTTCCGTCAACTGGTGCAGGCTCTTTGCGATCCCGGCAAAATCCTTCACGAACCGTCTGTAGTAGGTGGCTAGGCCCAGGAAGCTCCTTAGTTGGTGTTTGTCTTTGGGGACTGGCCAGTTTTTCACCGCTTCGACCTTCTCTGGATCGGTTCTCACTCCTTTCGCTGAAATTATGTGTCCCAGGCACTTGACTTCCGCTCTAAACAGGGCGCACTTCTTGGGGTTGAGCTTCAGGTAGGCACTTCGAAGCCTTTGAAACACATTCTTAGATTGTCTCGGTGTTGCGCAAACGTTTTTCCTACGACGATGACATAATCCAAGTATACCAAACAGGTTTTCCATGCTAACCCTTGCAGGACACATTCCATCAATCGCTCGAAAGTCGCCGGAGCATTGCACAGCCCGAATGGCATTACCGTGAATTGCCATAGCCCATTTCCTGCGGTGAAGGCGGTTTTCTCCCGGTCTTCTGGATGGATCTGTACCTGCCAGTAGCCACTCTTCAAGTCGAGAGTGGAAAACCATCGGGCTCCTGAGAGTGTGTCTAGCGTGTCGTCAATCCTTCCAGCTTCGTCCAAATGATTGTCTCTGAAGACGGCGGCAAAACTTCGTCTTTGCTGATGACTGTCCTGAGAGTTACGGCATTCTCGTTTCCGTACACCATCGGAATCTCCACATTTCGATACCTCAGTACTTGGATCCCGATGTCCAGGATTACTTCATTTGCTTTCATGAAGTCTATTCCGATGATGCACTCGTCGCATATATCTGCCACCAGAAACGCATGGGAGAACGTCAGTCCCGCCAGAGTAATCGTAAGACGAACTTCTCCAAACACTTTCGCCATTTCCCCTGTTGCAGTCTTCAGGCAGTAGCTGTTGGTGTTGTGCAGCCAGGCGCTTCTGACGATATCCCTTCTTACAATGGAGGCAGTAGCGCCTGTGTCGATGGTGGCTACGCACTTCTTCTTGTTGATTAGTGCCTCCACTGTCAGGCTCTTGTTACCCCGTTTGGTTTGCGAAACTTGAATAGTGGTCCTGGGGGCCTCGATTCCAGTAACCAACTTCTGCCCCGCGAAGTTGGTCCTTACGCATTTCCCGACTGCTGGTTTTGGGAAGTCTGACTGACAGGATGGATGTTATCACCGCCAGATGCTTCCTCTCTGCTTCTCCTACTTCCGCAATGTGGACAATTTCCTCGTCTAGGTGCACTTCTGCACTGCCGTTGTAGGTGTCCGGTTTGGTTGCAATTCCAGCAACGGATTTGACTTCCACGAGCTTTGTCTTCATCCATGACGGCTGTTCTCTGGCATGAGCATTCCACAACGGACATTTCCCTGACACGGTGTATTCCCTGGTATGCTTGGTCCGCAGCCTTCATTGACAAAGCGAATGCCAATGCCTCGGGGAGTGTTCGCTTTTCAGCCATCCTTACGGCCATTTGCAGTTGTCTGTCCTCTATGGCCTGAATAAAAGCTTCTACCGCCATTTCGTTGATAAGCTCCTCACCGGCTATAGGATATGAAAGATGGGCTAGTCGCTCTATATCCACTTGCAACTGTTGGAGTGTTTCCCCCCTTTTCTGGACTCGACTACGCAGCTGAACCCTGTACACCTGCTGCATGTGTTCATCCCCAAACCGCATCTCGATAGCCTGAACCAGAGAGTCGTAGTTCTGCTGTTTATCTTCCAATATGGTCTGCAAGATCTCCGCAGCTGGATCCCTCAGTGCAAGCGTGAGTGCAATAGACTTCTCTTCATCGTCCCAGCTATTGGTCATTGCGGCCGCTTCGAATTGCCTCTTATAAATTGGCCATGATGTTTGACCATCGAAGATAGGAGGCTGCATCTCCTTTCTTCGCAGTCCGTCAGTGGAATATTCCCGTGCTTTCTGTCTCTTCACGTTGCTGAGCTCCTTAGTAAGATTTTCGACTTGCTTTCCTACTATCTCGAATTGCGTATCCACTTTTTCAAACTGAGTCTCTAATTTCCCGAACTGAGTTTCATGTTTCTCAAAATTTTCATCGAATCTAGTTTCGACTTTTCGAGTTGCGTCTCGACCTTCTCGATTTTCTCTTCGATCACTTCGAATCTGGATTCCAAGTTCTTGTTTTGCTCATCAAGTTTACTTTCCAGAGCATCTAGAGAATTCTTTTGTTCGTCCATTGCTTTCTTTTGTTCATCCAGCTTAAGTTCTAGAGAATTCTTTTGTTCGTCCATTGCTTTCTTTTGTTCGTCCAGCTTAAGTTCTAGAGAATTCTTTTGTTCGTCCAGCTTAAGTTCTATAGAATTCCTTTGGTCTTCTATTGCTTTCTTTTGTTCGTCCATGACTAACTTAAGTTGCAGGAGCAAACTCGTTATACCCGGGTCGGCTGCTGTACTTGCTGGTTCCTCTTCCACGTCAAACTCTACGTCGTGCGGATTTTCACCTTCCTGCGTTACTGCTTCTTCCAGACGAATCAGCAGGGCATCTTTTCCCCCAGTTGTGGCGAGGTTCCGCTTACTGAGTTCTGCCTTTAGTTGAATTATAGTTAGTTTTCCCAATTTGCGACCCATTTTGTGCAACTAATTAACTCAACACGTTTTTTTTTTTTTTTTTTGCTTGTGCAATTTCACACCACGGAAATAGTTATTCACAGAATAAGTTTTATCCCACTTCTGACACCAATGTAATATGCGAGCTACTGCTCGAGTAGATAAAACAATATTCTGTGAAATTATTTCTTTATTTTCTAGTCTATAGAACAATTCAGGTTCACACTATACTATTCTTCGCAATTCTTTTCTTACAAGGTCTCTGTCCTCTCAAATCACTTTATCTCCTTTCAATTACTTAATTCATAAATCCAAACTAATTACTTCTTCTTGTTAAATCTCAACTTTCAATTTATCACAAAATTACAACTTCGCCCATTATCACTTTTCTAATCTCTTCGCCACAGTTTAAAAACTACTGCCCCCTCTCGAAAGCCATCTGTCCTTATATAGCAGAAGTTTCTCATAGCCAGAAACTTCTAGCAAATTCTTCGACCACTGGAACAAGAGAAATTCTGATGTAATAATTCTTGCAGTTATAATTCCCTCTTATCCGTGATATTATCCGTCTCTTTCGTTGACATGAGTTGTGGAGACTTCATCTCAGACACGAACCTCGAATGAAAGGACAGTTCGGACCAAAATTCTGCCAGAATGAAAAGACACTTCGGAATTTGTTGCATCATACTTTTAGGGAGCGTAGTTATTATTATGCTACAATACATTTAGGCGTAGAACAAGATAATATTAGGAAAATTAAAGTCGAATTCATGTAACATATTCATTAGTATAAAAGGAAAAAAAGAAGACTATGTATTTCATTAGAGAAAGAAAATATGCAAAAAAAAAAATAGAAAAATTAAATAAAAAATATAAATCAATTTATGCTGAATTTGAAGCTTCATAGTATTTCACATTGTTGTTCTTTCGTCAGTCAAATGACTGAACAGGATGTCGCCAAACACATTTGAGCCATTCAATCTCCTGACGCTGAGAGGTAACGAGTTCCACAAGCGAGTGGCATAGACGAAAAATTATCGTTCAGTAATTAGGCGTATAAATAGCAGCTGAATTAATATAGAAGAGCATGTTGAAGTGGAGAAACGAAGTCTGCTTGTTGCGGAGAGAATTTTCATTCAGTTTAAGGGGATCAAATTTATCTATATTCCTTCTATTGGTAAACAGAAACAGTTCGGTTTTAGCCGGATTTATACTTAGACCGTTTTGTTCTGCCCAGGAGGATAATTCCTTTAAGGCAGATCTTTGTTCTTACTCCTAGTTCAACTAGTGCTGCATTTATCGATGTTGTATTTAGGTTGTTAAAAGACCCTTCGATATCTAAAAATGCGGCTGGGGTATATTCTTCAAAGTGAAGATTTTTCTCAATGAATGAGACAACATCATGTAGTGTAGTATCTACCGACTTGCCTATTGAGCGCTACATAAATTGTGGTCATTGAGAAGGCTTCTTAGGTGTATATCAATTACTCTCTCCAGTGTTTTCAAGAAAAACGAGGTGAGGCTAATTGATCTGAAATCTTTTGCGGAATTATGGGTTGGTCTCCCCGCCTTAGGGATAATGACAACTTTTACCTCGCTCCAATAGTTCGGTACGTAACCTAACTTTATACTGCTGCGATAAATTACTTTAAGCCAGGGTGTGATTCTTGCTAGAGTATATTGGAGCATGGCTGGAGTAATGCTGTCCGGCCCTGCGGATTTGTAGGGTTTGAATGATTTAACCGCCCATGCTATCTTTTGCTCTGTAATGATGTCATTGTCGTCATCATCATTTCTTACTGAGTTTGGAACAAACTGAGGGGTAGTAGCATTTGGGACGAGATCGCTGCCCCCTGGGAAGTGTGCTTCCACTAACAGTTCTAACGATTCTTGGCTTGACTCCATCCAGGAGTTATCAATGCGCTTGCGATATCCTGCGACTGACAGGTCTTTGGATAAATCTTTGCTTAGTCTGGCAGCCTCGTTAGTGTTTCCAATGGACTCACAATAGTTGTGTCTGGACTCTGGTTTTGCTCTTTTAATATCATGTGTGTAAAAATTATGTACGGACCTACATGTGGCCTAGTCTACCTCTTATTTACCTGTCCTTGCTTTATTATCTAATCTTCAGACCTCTATTCTACGTTCTTCAAGTTCGTTTGTCCACCAAGTGGCCTTAGTGGGTTTACGATTAAGAGGGATTCAACAGGATTTATTAAAGGCTTTGTTAATTTTTCCAGTTATGAGCTGTACAGCAGAATCGATGGATGTGCAATTTTTAAGGGTTTCATCCCTGGTATGAGGTATCCATTGGCTGGTCCATTTAGTGTATTCTGCCCAATTTGTCTTAGTGGGGTTTCTAAAAAATCGTTTGCTTGAGAGGGTAGATGTCTATTGTGAAGAAAATTCTAAAATGGTATGAGAGAGAGTTCCTAGAAGGGGTATGGTATAACTCGCTCGTTTTTTCACGCTTTCTGTTATTTCGCTGCTATAATTCCGCAATTTATTATTTCACATTTCAACAACTCGCATTTTCTTTTTTCGCAGTTGTTATTTTGCATATTCTTATTTAGACTTGTAATTATTTGACCTTAAGATATTCTGCATTCATTATTTTGCAATTATAGTTTCGCTTTTTGATAAGTTGGCGTTTTCTTGATAAGCTTTAACTTACTTAGCTTTACTCGTTCCTTTATTTCGAAATTTCGAAAAATTTGGTAGGGATTCAGGATCTTGATCCGAGTCTGTCCCAGACCGAATTTGAACACGCTAGATCTACTTCTTAGCATTTCCACTAAGCTTTTGTTTACTGTCAACAAAATCCCTTTGCCTTTCTGCGTGATCCACTTAAGGCATAAAAAGAACAACGAAGAGTTCTTTTTAGGCCTTGAGTGGATCACGTTCCAGTTTTAATGGGAAGGTCTCTATTTTGTACCACTAGAAGCTTAAGGATGGATACGTTTTCATGCTGAGCAGGAGGTGGAATCCATAGTTTAACCTTATGGCGTAGAAGCAGCGCGGTTGTAGGTAAAATCTTTCGTTTTGCTCCCTCTCACAGTTCACCAATATTGGCGATTGTGCGAGTGAAAAAACCAAGCCATCCGGCGCCATCGAACTTGAAATCCAGAGGATCACTGTTTCCGATGATTGCCATCATAACTTTAAGTACTTCGTTTTCCACCAGTAATCAATTGTCTAAGGTAATCTTGCCATCGGGGTCCTTTAGGTCTACGAAGGCTACCTTTAATTCAGTTGGGGTGTTTTCGATTAAGGTCGCTGGCTTATTTTTCTTTACCGTCTTCTCAATTACCTCTTCCTCAGATCTTTGGTGTTTGGAAGACGATGCCGAGGTGCTTGGAGGCGAGACCGTGGAGCTTTTGCCGACCTGTTCTTTGACGACCTTTTTAGGTATCATCTTGAGTTTGGTCGACAGTGCTCTTTTGCTCTTTCCAGCTTACATGATCGACTGTCTACCAATGAGATCGCTCGCCCGTTCTTGATTGATCTTTTTAGGGATCGGTCCAGATTTGGCAACCTGTTTTCGATTGATAGGTGTGTTTCTCTTGCTCGTTGTTTGCTTCTTGGGTGGAGCTACAACGGGTTTATTTGAATCGTTTCCTTTCTCCGCAGTTACAGGAGCGCTACGTGCTGCTCGACGTTAATAGGATTGGATCGATTTCTTATGCTTCCTGATCAACACCTTGTCTCTTTCAGTGAGGGAGGCCTGATCCTTCTCTTTCATTTTACTCAGAAACCTTTGAGATGATGTGATGTAGCCGCGGATCCTATCTGATTTTGGGGTTGCAGCTGGTTTCAGTGCCTCACCGATTTCTGATTCGTTGAGCGATTCGTTCTCCATCTCAGGGCCCACGTCGATGGTATCACGAGGAGGAAGAGATTCTTCTTCGACGCTATCGATATGGAGCATACCGGAAAAGGAGTGAGGGAGAGTTGTCGTAAGTGAGTCCGAATCGCTGTAACTGTCAATTTGTTTGTCGTCGTCGGTAGATGTAAGTAGTTGTGATTGTTGTATTAAGTCCGGTTTTGTTTGTTGTCGTTGTCATTATTGATCTTGTACTTGTCCTTTTCCTTTGATTTTCTGTTTGTTTGTTCATTTTGTTAAAGATTTGGTCCCACGAGTGAATCGGAAGTATATGGTCAGTCCCGGCAGAGCTGATATACCGGGATGAGGTAAAAGTGTTACGACAGAACTTGCCTGGGTGTCTGAAGGAGCTCGTTAGTGATAAGTTTGACACCTAGCCTTTCATTCTTGGGCACGGATTTTGCACTATGTGCGTTCATACCGCCACTGAAATTAGATACCTCTATCCTATGGTAAAGACGCATATAATGGGTACTGAACTATTTAGTAGTAAAGGAATACCTCATCAATTCGGCGTTACCTTATCTAATCAGCATTTTGATATCTCACGAGACAGCTGTAGTGATTATTACCGGCTGACACCCACTGGGAGGGCTTGGAAGAGGATTTTTGCCAGCCCTTCAATCCATAAGTTCTCCCCTATTTCTTCACAGTGTAATCCCAATACGATTTGGTCGGTGACAAATTTCTCAGCGTTGGTAGCGTATGAACATTTGTTGACTTGCTGTTGTTTTTGCGAAAAATCTTCTAACGGTTCGTTGCTGAGTTCTTTATACCACCACTGTTTCGTGGCTGCGTTTCAGCACCATGTATCGAACACGATAAGTTATTTGGAATTATGTGGAATGCGTGATAAATCTTTTGGCCGCAAATGAATTCTAGATTTAGTTCAATAGTAGTAGTAACTGGGTCTAACCATTCGTCGGCATTTAGGTTCTTTAATTTGATCAAGCTTAGAGGGGCGCCTGTGTCTAGAAGCATTAAAGCATCCTCTGAGCGTTGAACTCCTTTGACGACATCCTAGTCTGACTTTTGAAGTTAGAAGTTCCATTACCTGAACTGAAATTAGCGATGGACTTATGGTGTTTGCCCGCGTGAGTGGGGGTATTAGAATTGAAGTATGTAAGTTTTGAATTTGACTTGGACTTCGATTTTTATATGGATTTCATTGAGATACGAATTTCTGGTATTGGTCTTGTATTGGGGTTTTGTACTTGTATGGATCGGGTTTTCTTAAAACTTTTGGTTAGAGCGTCTCTTAATTCCAGAAATTCATCTTAATTCTTATATTTTACTATAACGTTGTAAGCCCTACCGGAGAGGTTCGACTTCACTATGTCGACTAACTCCAATTTGTCTTCTGGTAAACCAGCCTTCTTTGACTGAAGATCAACTAGCTGGACGAATCTATCTATTGATCTGGGAGATCCATCAAACTCAGATGAATTTAATTGCTCGGGATGCGTTAAAAACCATTTGAGAATTATTTTCTACTAGGCGTTGTGAAGAGTGATTGGTTGGGTTAGAGCGACTTCCTGAGGCACTTGGTTCCTTTTTAAATTGAAAATGAACAGGCTCCTTGTGAGATTCTAGGTTTTCATTTGAACCTTTTGGGGTCACTTTAGGTGGAGCATGCAGTAAGTACATAGGGTTTTTGGGCAAATTTAATTCATCAATCGATCTGGGTACTTTCCTATTTCTTAGTGATATATTCAAGTTGATACCCAACATGCATGTAACGCAAAGTTTTGATTTAACTGAGCAGATACCTATTTCAAAGAACTAACACAGTGGAGAATGAGCTTAATTAAGGGGAGTGAAGCTACACGTACATACATATGTACATAGATTACAATGTGGATAATTTAATATTATATATTTTATAATTTTATTTTATAATAAAACAGAGAGACAGATAGAGAGAGAGAGAGAAAAAAAATCGCTTACATTCGTTTCATGTTTGTTGAGCTGAGGTCTTGATGCTGCTTTTGAGGTTTTGTTTGTTTTATTAACTTGGCGTGGCATTTTCTGGTCGCAAGAAATGGCTCTCCTCTATGATTTGTTGGGGATTTGTTACTTCTTCCTTTTGATGTTTTTATTTTTTGTGTTTTTTTTTTTTTTTTTTTTTCATGTATCGTAAAAGGATCTCTTTCGATTATTATTTCTTGCGCGAACTGATTCACTGGTCGATTTAACATTTCAATCTGAGATTCTTCACTACTTTCAGCTGAGTGCTGCGTTTTTTCAGAAGAAGTATCTGATTGAGATTTTGTCGCGAGAGTACATCTGCTACAACATTGGTTGCGCCTGGTGTTCGGTGGGTGTTCTTCAATTAATGCATGCCATCTTTTCATTTCTGGGTGACACAGCAAAGGTTGATGATCTCTAAATTCGTGACTCCATATAAATAGTTTCTTAGATTTTTCAATGCGAATACGATTACGTACAATTCTTTTTCGTTAGTCGCATAATTGCGTTCTGTTTTACTGAGAGTTTTCGAAATGAATGTTATAGGTTTATTATCCTGAGATAATACTGCTCCTATAGCATCGTCTGTGGCGTGTCTGTAGTTGAAATGATTTTTTTTAAAAGTCTGGTTGTGTAAGTTCAACTTCCTCTATTAAATGTTCTTTAAGTGTTCGATTGTCTCATTGTTTAATTAAATTGTAGTTTTCTTTGCGACGTGTGTCGATACTTGCCCATTCTCACTTTGCAAGTATTTACTTAGTGGTTTTGCTATGGCTGCGTAATTTTTAATGAACTTCCTGTAGTATCCTATCATTCCCAAGAAACTGACGTAAAGTCAAAGTAAGGTTTCGGGTACTCCTTGATGGTAGCTACTTTATTAATCACATTGTGTGCCGCAACATAACCTAGAAAATCTACCTGTGTTTGATATAGAGATGATTTCTCTATTCGGATTTACATGTTAGCTTCCTTGAGGACATTTATTATGGTATCTAAATGTTTAGTATGCTCATCTAGATTATTTAAATAAACTATAATGTCATCAATATAAACATGGCATATTTTTCCTACATAGGGTCTGGGAATATCGTCCATTGCCCTCTGGAATATAGAAGGTGCGTTCTTTAGACCGAAGGGCAAAAGTACGTATTTGTATTTCCTGCTGTTTACACTTAATGAGGTTTTTCCTATGTTGCTTTCTTTCATTAGTATTTGGTGGAATCCACTCTCAAGATCGAGTGTTAAAAAATATTTAGCTTTGCCTAAGTTTGACAAAATAACGCTGGTATCAGGGATTGGATATTCATCCGAAATTGTTTGTTCATTAAATTTTTCATAATCGATTACAAGACTATTTTTCGGTGCACCGTTTTCATTCGTACTTTTTTTGTACTACCCATACAGGCGAGTTGTATGGACTTTTAGATGGCCTAATTATTCCATCTTTTAATAACTTAGCAACTTCTTTAATTACGAAGTTATTGGCAGATAATGGATATGGATACTGTTTGCTCCATACTGGCCTATCTTTAATTGTTTTTATTTCAGCCGCGATATATATGCGGAATGGCGAGGATGTCTATACCTCCGTGAATATTTTTTAATTTATTTATTATTTTGTTTATTAAATTATTAATTATAATTATATTATTAATGCTATCAAATTAATCGAAATATATTTTCTCCTTTTTGCAGCCGTAGCTAAGAATATTTGTTTCAATATTTAGTTCCGCATTCACTTGATTCAATAGCCTTGCTCTGATTAGAGCATTCCTTTCATTTTTGATGCATTTTTATTTCTCTCATTATACTTTATATACTAGGCAAAAAACACTTAAAACTAGCTTAACTATTTTTTTTTATAATTTGCACGTGTTAAAGGGGATATGAATACCCTTATACTAATTTTTAGAACACGTGCGTTTTGTGGAAAGGGGAAGAGACAGAGAGAAAGTCTGAGTGGTGTAGTTTGAAACTCAGGTGGTATTAAGTTTCTGTAAACTCCTAGTGTGGCTGTCCAGATAACTGGGGAGTACTTTGTTTGTATTCGCTATTATTGTCGTTGCTTATGATTCACAGTATTTTTTCCGTCCTCCTGATGTCATCATCACGATCAAGTTGAATTTTAGCCATATGACCACCCTACTGCCAGTGTTATGCCTTCACAGTAAAGTTTTATGTATAAGAACATTAAAAAAAAAAAAAAAAAAAAAAAAAATATATATATTAAGTTTTTCCTATAATAATTTTCTTAGTAACAATTAAAATTAAAAAAATTAAATAATTAAACACAATTTTCAAGTTCGTTACGTCGAAAGACATAGTTTTAAGTATTAGGTTTAACTTAGAGCGCCCGCATAGGGCCAGTAAGTTAGAATAAGAATAGTTAAGTTAGTTAAGCTAGTTTTAAGCGTTTTTTTTGTCTAGCTATAAGTTTAATTGAATTTACATAATAAAAATGCATTAAAAATGAAAATGAAAAATGCCTCCACAGTAGAGTCGACATAGTTTTCGCAAGTGATCGACTTTTTTATTTAATTCGTGCGAAATAAATAGATGATTCTTGACATCAGGCTTCGAACCGTGAATCAATAGCGTGACAAGCGATGATGATACCACTACACCACGGCCACCCTGACTTAACTATGTTCTTCTATTCTAACATAATGGCCCTATGCGGTTGCTCTAAGCTAATACTTAAAACTATATCTTTCGACGTAAATTACTTTAGTTCTTTATTTGTTTTATTATCTTTTTATTGTTTATTACCAAGAAAAAAACGTACTCCAATGAAAAAACTTAGTAAACGAACTTGTTTTAATTGATCTTATATAAGTTAACACACGTTTCTGCTGATCCAATGTAATGACCTCAGGTCAGTGCATTCATCAACACACGTTTCTGCTGACTCAATCCAATGACCTTAACTTAGTGCATTCACACTTCTATGCACATTTCCGCTGACTCAACCCAATGCAGTGCATTCCCATTTCCATACCTGGATAATCACCTGAGAAGAAATCGCTGACGTCGTCTGGATTGCATGTAGCTGACTTCAAGTATTGGATAATAAAGGGTGGTTAAATTTTAAGGGCCGATGTTGAATGTGAACCACACCTAAAAGTCAAGTTTTTTTCTGCATTTCATTTGACATTTCTCAATTTCAGACTAACTCAATTTGAACAATGGAAAGATACACAATCGAGCAACGCGTTAAAGTTATTCAGGCTTATTATGAAAATGGGCGTTCAAATCAAAATGCATATCGTGCATATCGAAGAAAATCATCTTCAGTGATGAGGCACATTTTCACCTCAGTGGATTCGTCAATAAGCAGAATTGCCGCATTTGGGCGAATGATAATCCAAGAGTGATTGTCGAAAAACCAATGCACCCACAAAGAGTGACTGTTTGGTGCGGTTTATGGGCTGGCGGCATCATCGGGCCGTATTTTTTCCAAAATGAGGCCGGTCAGGCAGTTACTGTGAATGGTGTTCGCTATCGTGAGATGATAACGAACTTTTTATGGCCCGAATTGGAAGATATGGATGTGGACGATATGTGGTTTCAACAGGATGGTGCCACTTGCCACACAGCTAACGAAAAAATGGCTCTTTTGCGCGACAAATTCAATGGCCGTGTTATCTCACGTGGTGGCGATGTCAATTGGCCGCCAAGATCATGTGATTTGACACCGTTGGACTTCTTTCTTTGGGGTTATTTGAAAGAAAAGGTGTACGTCGATAAGCCAGCAACAATTCAAGAGCTAAAGGATGAGATAATTCGGCACATTAACGGCATAGAACCTCAATTATGCCTCAGCGTCATCGAAAATTTGGACCATCGGATGGAGGTGTGCCGCCGAGGTTGCGGCGGCCATTTGGCCGATATTTTGTTTCATACATAATTGAACCATACCAATATTATCATAATAAAAAGAAATGACAGTAATTTCCTAAATAATTTGTGTTTTATTCAAAATCAACATCGGCCCTTAAAACTTAACCACCCTTTATAAATAAATGTAAAGTAATTTAATTATTCTATTAGTTTGTAATTTGTATCTTGCAATAAAGGACAGGCAATCTGCCTGATTTGTATTTTTTTAGAAAAGTTGTAGCATTTAATTGAGGTCACTGAGTTGAGGTCATTTGATTAAGTCAGCAGAAACATGTATTGATGAATGCACTGAGCTGAGGTCATTGCATTGGATCAGCAGAAACGTGTGTTAACTCTTCCCCTTTTAGATTTGATTGCCCCAATCAGTTTAAAAGTATGGTAGGTCATAAAATTTCGTCCAGGGAAAGGTAGGTATGGATGGCTCAATTTTAGGCTCGGGGGTGACTGAATTATCGTGGGATGTTTCTCTTTTTTTTCTTGTATGATGACTCTGGTACTTTTGCGCTTTCCAAAAATTTTGCACGTCAATAGGATTGCGAAAAAAACTGCGAGTAGTGTGATGGACCCATATGTCGTGTATTGGTGGGTATTTTTTTCCAGCAGTAATAATTGAATTGCCTTTGTATTGTTTATGTGAAGTTCACTCATCATCTCAAGAGAATATATTTCTCCGTATTTGCTTTCTTTCGAATTTGGTAGAAGTATTGCTGGCAAAGGGTTGATCTTTGATACTTCTTGGGAGATGAATGAACGTCCATTGAAATTTAATGGAGATATTATTATGGAATTTGATGAGGAACGTTCCGTTCAGGTTATGGCTGGTGTTTTCGTATTGCAAGTCGCCAATAAATTGATTTAATAGTAGGTTATCTGCTGAGATGACGTCTATGTTTGGTATGTACTGGTTGTTGATGGTATTGCATGTAGCGGTTATACTATTTAGTAGATTTTGGATACATGTGCCGTTTTTTAAATTAACAATATTTTTCTCATTGCAAATAGAAAGATAGTTATACATTTTGCATTCTTTTGTTGTGCCAAATATTTCTTCATTATCTTTTAGTATTACATTAGAAGGCTTAATTAACAAGGTTTGATCAATTTTATTTGTAGTTAAAGAAATATTAATAATGTAAAGCATTGATGAACTATTGGTTACAATTATAATTTCGGAAAAATCTAAAGCTTGTTCTATTGTGGATGTTCTGTTTTGATAAAGTATCAGTGGCTATTTTAATCTCGTTTTTGGATAATATAAAGGTATTAATAACTCCTAATTTTGGCCAATGTATTGCATGATAAATGTTTTTCAATTCTTCTTTTATTAGCTTTATTTTATATTGAACATCTTATATCTAATAAGATCGAGATTGACATTTTTATTTTGTTTTAACATTTCTTGTATCTCGTTTTGAATTTTTGTAATATTATTAATTCTTTCATTCATTGTGTAACTGGTTAATAATGACTTGTTTATTATTATTCTTTAGGGCACCGGTTACTCTTTCTTTAATTATTACGAAATCGTCATGGTCTGGATTGCCAGCAATCCATTTCCATGCGCTATTTTGCTCTGTGTGGTCGTAGGATGCCTAGATGATTTTTGATTTGTTGCACCTCATGTAAAAGCAAAGGGAAGAGGATATGTTGATGAATTTCCTTGAGGATGGGAGTTATGTCGGATATAAATTGTTCATATTGATCTAATTCAATCACATGTATAAGTTTAAAATTTTCGTTTTGGATTTTAGCTACTCCAGTATGCAAAGACACTATTTGAGAATTGGAAAAGTCGAGGATTTGGATGTGAGCGCTGATGGAACGAGGGACGGATCTGAAATGGCAAAAGGAAAATTAGCATAAGGGCGATGTTGTTAGTTTTTAATGTTGCTCTTGTGGACTATTTTCCCTGACTCGGTTAGAATGGTTGTATTCCTATTTTCTCTGACTATTACTTGCCGGTATCGAATGGTCAGTTTGGAACCTATTCGTTTATTGTGTTTAGCATAAACTATTTCGCCGGGTTGATAATGTTTTACTGGTATTCTCTTCTTATTGTGTGTTTTTAGATGTTCTGCCTGCTTGTCTATTAGTTTCTCGATGTTGCTGAGTCGTATCTTTTCGAAATTCTCTGGGTTGATTCTAGGTATGCGACCGTAGAATAATTCTATGGGTTTTGGAGTGAATGGTAAAGTTGTACTCGTGGACTGATTTTTCTATGAGTTCTTCCAACGGTCGATGTGGATCATCTGCTTTGATACATCTCATTATTTCTGAGAGTGTGGAGTGAAAACGTTCAACCTGCACATTGACTTCACTCTGGTAAGGTGGGGTGATGGACGTCGAGTTCAGTGACTTCTCGTTATCGATTACAATATTTTCGGGGACACAGTAAAAGAACAGAATGTCCCTTAAGGGTCGTTTAATATAATCGACAGAACGAGAATTAATTATTTTGGCTTCGGCATATTTAGTAAATTTATCGACGGCGGTTAAAACAAGATATTTTTCTGTTGAAAAAATTTCGACATGGAGGGTATGGCCTGGGTAGTTAGGAATAGGAGTGGATTGGATAAAAGGTTTATTAGGATGTCTGTCATATATGTTCTCCCTGCAGGTTGTGCAACGTTTAACTAGACTTTTCATTTTCGCTGACATCCTGGGGAAATAAAAGTTTTCTAAAATTTGGATTCTGTTTTCTTCAGCATTACGGTGTGCTCTTCGATGAATTCTCAAGGTATTTTCTTCCTGTTCGCTTTCATTTGGAAGTTCTTCGACCATTTTCTGAGTGAATCTGATTCTATAGTCCTTGAAGTGCTGTGGATAGATTTCTTGTATGAGTCCCATTGTGTTGGCTGGCAAAAATCCTCATCCTAACCCTCCACGTGGGTGCCAGTCGGAAATAGCCACCACAGCCGACTTGTGCGATGTCAAGATGGGGTTAGCTAAGATCAGAAAGTTTTGATTAGGATTTTTAACTCCTCAATAGTTCAATTCTTTATATGAGCTTTCTAATCATCGGATCGAGGTACCTGATTTCAGTGGTGGTGTGAGCGCTCTGCACGAAACCGTGCCCAAGGATGCAAGGCTGGGGGTTAAACCAGTCATTAACGAGTTCCTTCAGATGCGGTGACAAGTCTGTCGTAACTGATGCCTTATCCTGGTAAATCAGTTCTGCCAGGAACCGACCTTCGTTTCCGAACTACCCGTGGGAATAAAATCTTAAAAAAATGAACAAAAAAAAAAAATAAAAAAAAATTAAAAAGTTAACGAAAATAAAATAAGCAAGGAAAAAAACATAATCAGCACCTCATCAGAAGAGGAACTGCTTGCCTCAAGCCAAGAGGCAGGTGAACCTTTAGGCAGCATGGTTAGTACCAGCCAAAGTACTCTACCGACGCCTCAACCAGCCACATCCATATCTGAGGTTGATGTTAAGGATACCAGGGCAAATACCAGCAGTGAAAGACACCAGCCTCCAGAAAAGACATTTCTATGAGAAGGCCTTTTAATTCTTAACAAGATTGCTAAAAATGAAGAGGAGGGAACTACAAATGAGGGGGACCAACAAGACAAGCTAAGGTACTAGGCCATTGTTGAAGACTACAACAAAAGCATGGCTACTAAAGCAATCTCGAGACAACCTGTGGAACCCAAGAAGAGGAACCGTTCTCAAGAAGAGATGGCTCACTCTAGCAAACGCAGCAAAGTCGAAAGTGGCGTGTCAAAAAGGCTATAAAATAAGGCTCAGCCAAAAAAAATAAAAAAAAAACAGCGTCATTGTTTCCACGCGAACCGTCAGCGAAGTGGTCAGGGATGATCTCCAAGTGGCCCTGATGGATGAGCTGTCTAACAGCGGCAAGTCCATCTTGAATATTTGGGGTGAAATCGAGGCCAAACTATCGCAGATGGTGCCGGATCATCTGTTGGGGAAGCAAGGCGGGACCCTACCCTGTTTCGACTCAGCCGAAGTCGTTAGAGGTTACAGGGTTATCAAATGCGAAGACAGGTTTTCATGGGACTTTCTTGGTGCTTGTATAGCTAAGATAAGTGATGCATGGAGCGGCTTGAGACTTAAGCTAATCCCAGCCAATGTTATCCCACGGAGACCGAAGGATCGCATTAGGCTTCCCAATATGCCTTTAGACAACGAAATGCTGATTTAGGATCTAAAGCTTCATAACCCTGCTGTCCCAATGGATGATTTTGCAGTTATTAAAGCGGAACAACCTCAACAAAACAGTAGGACTTTTCTTTTCCTTATAAACGAGGAATGTTTAGAGGCGCTTGAGAAGTCTGACTACAGGCTAAGGTTTGGCATTCAATTTGCCAAACTTAAAATTTTCAAATCTGTAAGCCCGGACGACGACACAGTCGATGTCGACGATGCCAACACTTTGTTGGAGGGTTTGCAGATCGTCCCAGAAACTCCTAAAGTCCCCCCCACTGAAGCTAGTTCGAGATCGTCAAGCACCGCCCGAGGAAGTCCATCATCTAACATCCACCATCAATGCAAGTAAGGTAAACCTTCTGATGGGCTGCGATGTCAATGCCAGACATACGCTATGGGGCAGTGCAGAAACTAACGACAGGGGTGAGTCTGTTTTTGACTTCATTATAACAAATAACCTCTCTGTATGTAATACTGGTAATACCCCAACTTTTGTTTTTCAGAGTACGGACAATTTTAATGGGTGGGAAGCGGTCATTGACATCACACTAACATCAAATAATGAAAACTTAAGGGTTAATAACTGGAGGGTATCAAATTTACAATCTTTTTCAGACCATAAATGGATACTCTTTGAAGTCTGTCTCGAGTCTGAGACTCCTAAACCATAAAGAAATCCCAAACGAATAAACTAGATAAAGTTTAGTCGTATAGTTAAGTCAAAACTGGGAAACAGACCAATGCAAAAAATCGACTCGACCACGGTACTGGACTCAAGGATAGAGACCTTTGAGAAAGCAATAAAAATTGCATATAAAGTCTCGTGTCCAGTCAATTTCAGTAAAATGAAAGTCCCAACGTGGTGGAATGAAAATCTGTCAAAACTCAGGAAGATGACCAGAGTGATTTTCAATATCTGCTATAATCACAACTTCTGGCAGCACTACAAAGACTGCCTAAAAATATATAAGAAATCCATAAGAATAGCCAAGAATCAGGGATGAACAGAATACTACCAATATATCGAAACTCTTAAAGAATCCGCGAGGCTCAGCAAAATTCTGTCCAAAGGACACAATAATCCTTCCTTTCTTAAAAAGGTGGATGGTAGTTGGACAGACTCTTCCGCGGATTCGCTCGAACTTCTTATGCGTACTCACTTCCCAAGCTGTAGGGACAGTAGCACAGAACAAGCTAATTCTGATAGGTTACCGCCGACGGCTTGGGAAAGTATTAAAAACATCATTACGGAGGATAAAATCTCCTGGGCCTTAAACAGCTTCTCTCCATATAAATCACCCGGCCTTGACTGCATTATGCCTAATATGCTCCAGAATGTGCAAGACATAGCTATTCCCTGGCTTCTATCGATTTATAGGAGCTGTTTATACTTAAACCATGTCCCCAAAACTTGGAGACTTGTTCGGGTGGTCTTTATTCTGAAGGTAGGCCGGCGAGGTCATGAATCCGCGAAGGATTTTAGGCCTATTAGCCTGTCGGCCTTTGTACTAAAGACCTTCGAACGTATCCTTGATTTTTTGACAAGACTCTCCAGGGTACATCCGAAAAACCCTGGAGAGTTCTCCACTGTCGCAATCCCAACACGCCTACCTCAAAGGACGATCTACAGAAACGGCTCTTCATGAGGTAGTGCGATCGATAGAAAAATCTCTTCATTATAAAGAATACACACTTGCTACCTTCCTAGACATAGAAGGAGCTTTTAACAACATTCATACCCAAGCTATTCAAGAGTCTCTCACCGAGTTAGGTGTAGAGTCTTTCCCTAGACACTGGATTATATCCAGGCTTAATACTAGAATAATCAAAGCTACACTTGGTTATAACAGTACAACTAAGATCGTAAATAGAGGAACCCCACAAGGTGGTGTTATCTCACCCTTGCTATGGATAATGGCAATCGACAAAATCTCGGTGCGACTTGAAAGGGAGGGGGTTAAGGTGGTTGCGTACGCGGATGATGTGGTTCTTTTAGTGTCAGGAAAGTTCCTCTCCACGATAAGTCAAATCATGGAAAGTGCTCTGAATAAGATACACTCTTGGGCTACGAGATGTGGCCTAGGAGTAAATCCAGACAAGACCGAAATGATGCTATTCACCACAAAAAACAAACTACAGGAATTCACTCCCCCCAAGCTAAACGGTCAACCACTCTCACTAGGTTCCGGTGCAAAATACTTAGGCACGATTCTAGATCCGAAACTTAGTTGGAAACTTAATATAGAGCGGCGGGTTAAGAAAGCAAGTGTGGCTTTCTATGCCTGCAGCAGAACATTCGGCAAAAAATGGGGTTTCCAGCCAAAGATCACCCTATGGATGTACACAGCCATTGTGAGTCCAATTCTCACCTATGGCGCCATAGTATGCTGGCCCGCCTTACTTAAAAACTATAACATCAACAGAATCAAAAAAGTAAAAAGATCGGCGTGTATAGGCATCACCGGGGCATTGAGATCTTGTGCTTTCATCTGTTTTAAACTGTCATTTCCTATAATGCCAGCGAAATTTATTTGAGAAGGTAGAATAAAGAATGTAAGTTTTGGATAATGGCAATCGACAAAATCTCGGTGCGACTTGAAAGGGAGGGGGTTAAGGTGGTTGCGTACGCGGATGATGTAGTTCTTTTAGTGTCAGGAAAGTTCCTCTCCACGATAAGTCAAATCATGGAAAGTGCTCTGAATAAGATACACTCTTGGGCTACGAGATGTGGCCTAGGAGTAAATCCAGACAAGACCGAAATGATGCTATTCACCACAAAAAACAAACTACAAGAATTCACTCCCCCCAAGCTAAACGGTCAACCACTCTCACTAGGTTCCAGTGCAAAATACTTAGGCACGATTCTAGATCCGAAACTTAGTTGGAAACTTAATATAGAGCGGCGGGTTAAGAAAGCAAGTGTGGCTTTCTATGCCTGCAGCAGAACATTCGGCAAAAAATGGGGTTTCCAGCCAAAGATCACCCTATGGATGTACACAGCCATTGTGAGTCCAATTCTCACCTATGGCGCCATAGTATGCTGGCCCGCCTTACTTAAAAACTATAACATCAACAGAATCAAAAAAGTAAAAAGATCGGCGTGTATAGGCATCACCGGGGCATTGAGATCTTGTCCAACAGATGCTCCTAGCGTGATCCTGCATCTGATCCCCCGAAAATGGATTGCAGAATTGGGGCAGGCATTTTCTCGGACCAACTGAATATATCGAAAACCTTCCGCCTCCCAGACTCTGCTTGTGTCTTTCAAGCGGAGCTTCTTTCAATTCGGGAAGCCTGCCACATGTTAAAAAATCTCCCAATGTCTATCTTGCGGAATACATTAACTGGGGTTTCGGTAGTCGGAATTAGATTATGTGATGAACTTTCATCACTGTGTTCAGTGGGTGTCATGGAATTTATTTCTGTCGCTCTAGAGGGTCTTGAAAGGGCATCAGCGACGACGTTGGCCTTTCCTGGTTTGTATTTTAATTTGTAGTTATATTCTTCCAGGACCGCTTTCCATCGTTTCATTTTACTGTTGGTGTTTTTGTTGTTTAAAGCGTAGGTGCGACGTTGATGATCTGTAAATATTTTCACTCTGCGGGATCCGTATACAAAATAACTTATAAAATTGGGGGACCATATTATGGCTAACATTTATTTCTCGTTAATCGCATAATTTTCTTCCGTCTTGCTGGACAAGAAAGAAATTGGCTTGTTATCTTGTGAATGGACTGCGCCAATAACGTGATCAGAACCGTCGGTTGCCAACTCAAATTCTTTGTCGAAATTTAGATGAGAAAGGATTATTTCTTGGGATAATAGACAGTTTTTAAGTTTACTAAATGCCTTCACTGCATTCTCGTTTAGAGAAATGGATTTATTTTTCGATAAGTTTTTGGGATAGGCAAGTTTGCTATGGCTTCTACTTTCTTTGAATTTGTTTTTATTCCGTCGAATTCAATCTCGGTTTGAAGAAACTCGCATTTGTCGAGCTGTATTTTCAGGTTTTCACTTTCGAGTGTTTTAAAGATTAGTTCCAAATTATTGAAATGCTCTACCTCATTTTTACCAAATATGATGATATCGTCGATGTAAACGTAGCAACGTCTGCCGATATGTTCTCTCAGGATGTCATCCAAGGCTCGTTGAAAAATGGAGGGGCGTTTTTAAGTCCAAAAGGTAGGCGCGTGAATTCAAATTTCCCGTTATTTACCGAGAACGCGGTTTTTTCAATATCACGCTCTCTGAGAGGACTCTGGTGAAAGCCACTTTTCAGATCGATAATGGTAAATAATTTGTTTCTACCAAGGTTCAAGAGAACCTCATTTATTTCTGAAATGGGATATTTGTCAGCAATTGTGATAGAGTTTAGTTTTCGGTAGTCGATTACCATTCGAAATTTCCTTTCGCCAGATGCGTCCATTTTTTAGGGACGAGCCATACAGGCGAGTTGTATGGTGACTTTGATGGTCTTATAATGCCATCTTCGAGTAGTTTATTGACCTGTTTTTCTACTTCTTGTTTGAGAGCCATAGGATAGGGATATGAACGTGAATAGACGGGGTCATTAGTTGTGGTGCGTATTTCCCCTTTGACCATAATTTTTCGTTTGGGTCTGTAAACAAATTGGGATATTCGCTAAGTATCGTAGTCAGTTTCTTATTTTGATCGGAATTTAAATGGGATGTTCTAATGTTAAGATTAGTTACCGCTTGTGAGATGTGTTGTTTTAAGGGTATGTAGATGCCAGATTGGATTATCATGAAATTTATTTGTGTGAATAACAGCTTTCATCTGTTTTAAACTGTCATTTCCTATAATGCCAGTGAAATTTATTTGAGAAGGTAGAATAAAGAATGTAAGTTTTCCTGAACCGAAGAGATCTATGGATGAGTGGTGTGTAATGAGTACTGTTCCGCCGACTGAATTTGCTTTGAAAGGTTTCTTGTTTGGAATTGGGTTTCTAATGAGACGAGGGTCAATGTAATTTTTATTTGATCCAGTATCGAGTAAGAATTTTAGGGTTTCTCCGCTCCTCGCTACGTGTTCGATGTATGGTAACGAAGAGCCCAAGTTCCTCCGGTTCGCCAGGATGAGGTTATCCATGGAGTCTATGTAATCTGCTAGCGATTGGTCTTGTTCTTCTCAGTTTGAAGAATTCTGATCAACTATTCTTCTTCGATTGCTTCTGATTGTTGCGTATGATTGATTCTTTGATACTTGTTTGGATTTCCTTGTTGAGAAGGTGCTCTTTTGGCGGGGTGTTTCTGAAAATGTGGCCTGTTTTGGTAATTAACCTGTTTCGTTCTTATGGATTGATCAACGTTCATTGGTTTAGGTGGGAGACGAGGTGGATGAGAGTTGTACAACTGAGGTGGTTGCCGAGGAGCAGGTAGATGCGTTTATGCATTAAATCGTGGGGTCTGAGCAACACGGGGGTTTTGAAGGAGTTCCGGGTAAAATTGGCGCCTGGGAGCAGGAATGGGGGCTGGATGAGGTTGGGAAGAGTGATTTGTACGTACAGGAATTGGGGGAGGTGCTTGCGAGTTAATTTTTCAATAGAAGTTCTGAGAGATATTGGCATGTTGCGTGCGGTAGTCCGCATTTTGTAACTTCATGCAAAGGTGCAGAGCTCGCGAAGGTCTGCCGGCTCTCCAATATTAAGTAATCTGGGTAGATCACCATTGAGTCCTCTGATAAAGGTATCGAGGGCTTTATCTCTATAGGACTGTGTCATATTGTTGAGGGATTTGTGATCCATTCCCATTGAAGATAATTTATTTAGCATCAGAGAGAGGTGCTGATAAATGGCTTGGTAGAATTCTGGGACGTTGCTTGTGCCTTGGACAAGGGTGGTCATTTGGTACTCGAGGGTACCTAGATCCCGTTTGTCTACGTAGTGGAGTGTAAGGCACTTGGAGATTTTCTCCCAGGTCAGGGGTGTGTGATATTATTCTAACACTATATCTGTGTGACCTACTATTTTATTTCGGATTACGGAAAGAATTCCATAATAATTCGGGCTACCTTTTAAGTGTTCGTAGATTTTAAGGATTCTGTCGACGCTTTTGCGCCATGATCCAAATTCTCCAGTTTGTCCAGAGAAATCTCTGAGACTTTTGACAATATCCGGGATTTTGTCCATGTCGGACAGATTTCTGTCGGTACCTGCATTGATAGGGATGTCGATATCGTTGTTGATGTCTGAAGCAGGGTTCACGATTGAGTTAAAAAGTTGTACTCCCTGTGTTCTAAGAGCTTCTGAAACAAGTTGGGTAACTAGTTGTATCATGTCGTGAAAAATAGAAGAGTTATTGAGGTTAGGGACTATGCCAACAGGAGGAGCAACATTTTCTTGTGCTGGTACTTCCAGCCTGGCAGGCCTTATCAAATTATTTGAATTCGACATTTTTTATTTCAAAGATAAAATCAATTAAATAAAATGGTGTAATTAAAAGTTAAATTTAATGAGTTGTCTAATTTACAATGGCTTTTGCTTTTTATTATTTCAAAATTGAATTATTTATTTAATTAGATAATGAGTTGTTTTTAATTGACAATAGGGTAAATATTTTAAGGATTGTATTATTTATTTTTGTGATAATAATTTTTTTAATTTAATTTTAATTATTTAATTATTCACTTACAGTAATAGTAAAATTAATTTTTGTAGCATCTCCTTAACCTTTAGGGGTAGGTTCTGAGCTGCTTTTGTTGGTTAGGGCGGCTGTCAGGTTTTCCTAACTCCTTTTTGTTCTCTCTGGTTATGAAGACTACTGGGGGGCCTTATGTTTCCCTATCACTACACTGATGCGTTCGTGGTTTGATTATCCACTCATTAAGCTTGGTTCTCACTTAATTTCACAAGTTTGCGTTAGTGGCTTGGTTTTCCACTTTTAAAACTTCTTCACAAATTTACTGAGCTTGGTTATTGCTTGTTATTCACAGTTATTTAAACACAATGCACACAATTGTTAATAAGCTTGGTTATAGCTTATTTTTCAAAGTTATTTAAACACAATGTGTTACTAAGCTTGGTTAGTGCTTATTTTTACAGCTATTTGAATACAATGCTCAGTGTTACAAAACGCAGCCCCACGTTGGGCGCCAGTTAAATTAAACGCTACAACTTTCTAAAAAAAAAATACAAATCAGACAGATTGCACGTTTCCGCTGACTCAACCCAACGCAGTGCATTCCCATTTACATACCTGGATAATCACCTGAGAAGAAATCGCTGACGTCGTCTGGTTTGTATGTAGCTGACTTCAAGTATTGGATAATATAAATAAATGTAAAGTAATTTAACTGTTCAGTCAATCTGCTTGATTTGTATTTTTTTAGAAAAGTTGTAGCGTTTAATTTAACTTATATAAAACTTAAAAAGCTACCTTAAAATAAATCTTAAGCTACCTTATTTTACCTTAACCTATGTTACTCTGCCTTACGTAATTCTCTACGTTCTCTTTTTTCTATTGAGTGCTGTTTTTTTTTTAAATATTTTGTGTTTTTTTTTTATTTATTTTTTTTACTATTATCTACAATCATCATTGAAACCGAAATGCTTACCGTTCTCGGTATGTGCATTAATAACCATCTTCAATGGAATGATCACATATTCGGGGTCGCCAAAAATGCTGCAAAATGTCTAGGATTCCTTAAACGGTGATAGAAATATTTTACCCCGTCTGATCTGGCCTCAATTTATAAGGCATTCATCCACCCTAAGCTGGAATATAACGCCCATATCTGGTCTGGTACACCCAAGACCGTTCTGCACATTCTTGATAGGGTACAGAATCGCGCGTTAAAACTTATAAGCGGTAGAGACATTGTGAATTCTATTCATTCACTAGAACATCGAAGAAAAGTCGTGCATAGGCTCCTCCTCTGTTCCTCTTGCCCTGTTCTCTGACGACCGAGTATTGAAACAGTTTAAGAGTATTCATATCCCCTTCGGCGAACGCAGATTATAAAAAAAAATCTACCAAAACCAAAACTATGTAAGTCGTTGAATATCAAACAATCTACCCTGGATTAGGGGAAAATACGAAGGAGTTTCCTCCCTTTCGGCTAGCCACCAGAAATGTCCGTACTGACGTTGTACGTCCTAAATATCGCGACTTGATACCGCCCTACTGAACACTGCTGTGTGCAACGTCTGTGTCGTATTTGAGTCGTCTATCCGCAGCTCTCCGAGCAACATGGAAGATTGGCGGCACCGGCAATCTGTCTTGGATCAGACCTTTCTCATCTAAATAGAGGAACGCCTCTGGGGGAACAAAGCCGTTAAACCGCACTCTCTCGTGATACTCGTAATTGGGGTAATAAGCCCCGGAGATCAGGTTGTTTGTCGAGCTCATTGCTCTTGCAATGTGCCTTCGAATTAGCTTGATAACGAAATTTTCCACTTTTATTAGGTTAGCCCTGTTGTATATTACCTCATTGGGATAGAATTTTATGTACTGGGACTCTGGTGTTCTGCACAAATGAAGGCAAGCCCTCTCAAACACCTGAATCTTTCCAACAACCTTGCTCCCACGTTGAACCACACGGGACATCCAAATACGAGCATGGGTCGAATGAGGGCCGTGTAGCAGATTACCTTCACCCTTGCATCGAGTTGCTTGCTACAAAAAAGTTTCTTCGTAAGGGCAAAAACACCTTTGGCTCTAGCCAGAGCAGCATCCATATGTTTGTTAAAATATAGATATTGGTCTAACCCGAGCCCCAGGTATCTGACTACACTTCGACACGGAAGTGGTTTGTCGATGCGGTCCCACGATTGAAAACTTTCGCCAATTCTTTCTGGTATCGCTAGAGGCCCCAGACAACGTCGTCCTAAAAAGGATGGTTTCCGATTTCTGGAAGTTGATCTTCAACTTCCAGTCATCACAATATCGCTGAATCTTATCGAAGTCACATTACTCCGATTAGAACGTCATATTCTAAATTATCAATAACGTAAAATCTCGTTATCGTGTCAAAAATTAAAACTTCGTAATATGTTTTTATTATAATATCACCATTAACTGTATGCGCTTTCTTTTTAATAGGTAGCGTGATCTCATCTTGAAGGTATTTGATTTGCAATAGTTTGTTACCTGCTACCGTATCGATAAGTAACTTAATTTTTTTGTTATTTATTGTTCGCTGTAAGTAAAAAATCTTTCTCTTCATTAATATTATTTATTCTCTAAATTTTTTCGTGGCGGAGGTTGCACTTTGTTCTTTTTCTCTTTTAAATAAAGGTCGCGTATTATTATTGTATATATTGAATTGTGGTTTCTGCCAACGTGGATTATTGTCATTGGCTCGGAATGGATTATTCTGCTGGTATAGGTTTATTTTATTTAATTCATCCATATTAGCAAGTCTATGGGCAGAGCTTCCCAATCCCATAGCACAGATAATGAACTACCCAGGTGTCTCATTCATATGGGAAGAAGTGATATATGAAAACGAAATTCACTAAAAAAAAAGACTTTTAAAAAGCCTTTTAAAAAGCTTAAGTTTTTACTAAAGGGATAAAATCAGAACACAGAACATTTGTTTTTTCTGCTCATTTTTTAGTCCATCGTGTCACTCACCCATACCCTTGTTTACCTTCACTGCAAAAAAGAAACAAACAAAATATTTTGTGCGACTGCGGTCTCGGAGTTCTGATGCCGACACGTTGGTAGGATGGATATGGAGTATCTGTATAGATCGTATATATGTATATATGTGCAAATGGTTGGGCTTATGTTGTGTGCTTGTTATTTTGTCTATATGTATGTACCTTATTTACAGCACTTGATTACATAAACAAAAACTCCGTAAACTTTGTGGACACAAATTTGCTCTGAAAATGGGTATGAATATGAGTCCTGCATACTGCGTTTTATATTTATGCCCTTATAATAACTGAACACTGCTCTTGGGCTACTTAAGTGAAGGTGACTAATCTTCGAAATTATTATAAAAAAACTAACTAACTTAACAAAGTAATCATTAACGCAAATTAGGTTAGTATTAAATTGCAGTTAAATCACTTTAACTGCAGTAGTTTCCAGGGGACATGAACGAGGACGTGGCAGGATATCGACCCCCACCCTCCCAACCTCCCAATAATCACTATCAATTTATCTGTCGACTTTACTTTTTAAGCGTTCATTACATTTTGCAATTTTTTTATTTTATTTCTGGAAATTTTACTTTTATTTAAATTATTATCAAGGACCCATTTACAATTTTTCCAGAGCAATACCACTATTAGCAAATTTGTTAAATTAATTTTGTGGTCATAACATACATTGAACCAATTCGGAAAACGTATATTTGTTGCCTTTATACATTCTTTGATTATATTGTAATATGCGAGCTACGGCTCGAGTAGATAAAACGATATTCTGTGAAATTGATTTCTTTATTTTCTAGTCTATAGAACAATTCAGGTTCACACTATACTATTCTTCGCAATTCTTTTCTTACAATGTCTCTTTCCTCTCAAATCACTTTATCTCCTTTCAATTACTTAATTCACAAATCCAAATTAATTACATCTTCTTGTTAACTCTCAACTTTCAATTTATCACAAAATTACAACTTCGCCTATTATCACTTTTCTAATCTCTTCGCCACGGTTTTAAAACTACTGCCCCTTCTCAATCGCCATCTGTCCTTATATAGCAGAAGTTTCTGATAGCCAGAAACTTCTAGCAAATTCTTCGACCACTGGAACAAGAGAAATTCTGATGTAATAATTCCAAGATGACAATCATTCTTGCAGTTATAATTCCCTCTCATCCGTGATATTATCCGTCTCTTTCGTAGACATGAACTGTGGAAACCGCAGACACGAACCTCGAATGAAAGGACACTTCGGACCAAAATTCTGCCAGAATGCAAAAGACACTTCGAAATGGGTTGCATAGTCATAGGAGCGTAGTTTTTATTATGCTACACTGCCCCCCTCTTAGACGTGTTCGTCCCGAACAAAGTGCATCCTCATTTCGGCCATTGTATCGACTCAGTCGGTCCACATGAACCACTTTCATTTTGGCCCTCGGTCCTCGCTGGATGCGGTAGACAACATCGTTGATGCGGGTTACTATTCTGTAGGGACCCTCCCAGTTCCGCTGCAATTTAGGTGATTTCCCCTTTTGGCGATGGGGATTATACAGCCACACTAGATCTCCTTCCTGGAATCCTGACGTTGTTGCCTTGGCATCATACCTGGTCTTCATGCGGTAGCTCGTCATCTTAATCTGGCTTCTGGTCCTTTGGTATATGTCCCTAAGCCTTTCCCTAAGGTCCGCCACGTACTCTTCTTCATTTCTGGGTTCATTGGTAAGAGATCCAAATTTCACCTCACTGGGTAAACGAGCTATTCCACCAAATAAGATTTCGAACGGCGTATGTCGAGTAGTGCTATGCACGTCACTTCTAAAGGCCATCAAAAACAAGGGAATCTGCCGGTCCCAATCCCGTTGGTAGTCACCTACGACCTTCGAGAGATGTTCGTCCAAAGTCCTATTGAAACGCTCCACCATACCGTCCGACTGTGGATGAAGCGGGGTTGTCCTTGTCTTTTTGATTCCGAGTAGTTGACACATCTCTTGGAAGATTCTTGACTCGAAGTTCCGCCCTTGGTCAGAATGCAATTCCAAGGTCACACCGAATCTGCTAACCCAATTGTAGACGATCTGCTCCGCCACGGTTCTGGCTTCCTGGTTAGGGATCGGAAACGCTTCCGGCCACTTACTGAAGTAGTCCATTACTACGAGTATATACCGATTACCATTGTCGGTTTCCGGAAAGGGCCCTGCGATGTCAATGGCGATTCGTTCGAAAGGTGCTCCCACTTTGTATTGGTGCATCTTACCTCGAGTTTTGATTCTCGGACCCTTGCTAGCTGCACACACGTCGCATTTTCTGCACCAGTCTTCGATATCTCCGGACGCCCCGCCATGCATTTCCTGTAACACCTCCTTGACCCTCGTCCGCGGTACGACAAGCTGCATTACAAACGACTTTCCGTCGGAGGATTCCCATTTTCTTCTCAGAACACCTTCTTGGACATGGAGGGAGTCCCACTGCGCAAAATATGCCTTTAAGGTCGGGCTTCTGTGAGAGATGTCCTGATGATCCGGTTTCTCCATGTTCTCCTTCCAGGCCAGAATCGGCTCGATATCCGGGTCTTCCTTCTGAGCGTTCCGGATCTCAACTACGCTCCAGCCGGCGATAGGTTCGGCTCTCATTCTTTGGATGGAAACCAGCTCCCGTTCTTCCTGACGCGCACAATGTTTACAATCCGTTCTGCATGGTCTCCGGGACAGTGCATCCGCATTAGAGTGGAGTTTTCCTTTACGATGCTGTATTTCGTAGTCGTAGATTTGCAGCCTTTCGATCCATCTTACGACCTGACCCTCAGGACTCTTGAACTGTAATAGCCATTTTAAGGCTGCATGGTCTGTGCGAAGAATGAACTTCCTCCCATAGAGGTATTTGTGAAAATGCTTCGTAGCCAAGATCAAAGCTAGAAGTTCCCGCCTTGTCACGCAAATAGTTCCTTTCTGACTTAGAGACCACCTTGCTGAAGTACGCAACCACCTTCTCTTGGCCATCATGCACCTGGGAGAGTACGGCTCCTACCCCGACATTACTAGCATCTGCATCCACAATGAACGTTTCCCCGGGAGTGGGGTAAGCTAGTATCGGGGCATCGCATAGCCGTTGTTTAAGTGCCTTGAAGCTCTTCTCGCACTCAACTGACCATTTGAATTGTTTCCCCTTTTCCGTCAACTGGTGCAGGCTCTTTGCGATCCCGGCAAAATCCTTCACGAACCGTCTGTAGTAGGTGGCTAGGCCCAGGAAGCTCCTTAGTTGGTGTTTGTCTTTGGGGACTGGCCAGTTTTTCACCGCTTCGACCTTCTCTGGATCGGTTCTCACTCCTTTCGCTGAAATTATGTGTCCCAGGCACTTGACTTCCGCTCTAAACAGGGCGCACTTCTTGGGGTTGAGCTTCAGGTAGGCACTTCGAAGCCTTTGAAACACATTCTTAGATTGTCTCGGTGTTGCGCAAACGTTTTTCCTACGACGATGACATAATCCAAGTATACCAAACAGGTTTTCCATGCTAACCCTTGCAGGACACATTCCATCAATCGCTCGAAAGTCGCCGGAGCATTGCACAGCCCGAATGGCATTACCGTGAATTGCCATAGCCCATTTCCTGCGGTGAAGGCGGTTTTCTCCCGGTCTTCTGGATGGATCTGTACCTGCCAGTAGCCACTCTTCAAGTCGAGAGTGGAAAACCATCGGGCTCCTGAGAGTGTGTCTAGCGTGTCGTCAATCCGTGGCAGAGGGTAGCTATCTTTCTTGGTGACGTAATTGAGCTGCCGATAGTCCACACAGAACCGCGTGCTGCCATCTTTCTTCTTAACCAGTACAACCGGTGATGCTCACAGACTTTTGGAACTTTCAATCAGACCTTCTTTCTCCATTGCCGACAACATCTCTGCAACTTCTGTCTGCTTTGCCAATGGAAGGCGCCTAGCAGGCTGACGAATTGGTCTAGTATCACCAGTGTTTATTCAATGTTGTACCAGGTGTGTTCGGCCGTATTCTCCGTCCTGTGAGGCAAATACATCAGCGTACTCATTGATAAGATTCTTTGCCATAGTTCGCTGCTCCTAATTCAGCTCACTGATTCAATAATCATCTATTTATTTCGCATGAAATAAATAAAAAGTCGATCAATTACGATAGCTTATGTCAACTCTACTGCGAAGGTATAACACTGGCAGTAGGGCGGTCATATGGCCAATATGCAACTTGATCGTGTTGATGACATCAGGAGGACGGAAAAAAATACTGTGACGGCGGTAATCGGCGTGCATTTTCCAGTCACCTCCCCTCGCCTTAGTTTGACAGTGTGTGGTCTTGCGTTCAAAACTCTCACTGGAACCATGGTGTTCTTTGGTTTGACTAACGTCTTTCCCACGGTGTAGTCTTGAGAATTCTTCTCTGGGTCTGGTTCTGCTATGTAGAATCGGTGGCTCCCAAGATCACCTTCCAGCTTCGTCCAAATGATTGTCTCTGAAGACGGCGGCAAAACTTCGTCTTTGCTGATGACTGTCCTGAGAGTTACGGCATTCTCGTTTCCGTACACCATCGGAATCTCCACATTTCGATACCTCAGTACTTGGATCCCGATGTCCAGGATTACTTCATTTGCTTTCATGAAGTCTATTCCGATGATGCACTCGTCGCATATATCTGCCACCAGAAACGCATGGGAGAACGTCAGTCCCGCCAGAGTAATCGTAAGACGAACTTCTCCAAACACTTTCGCCATTTCCCCTGTTGCAGTCTTCAGGCAGTAGCTGTTGGTGTTGTGCAGCCAGGCGCTTCTGACGATATCCCTTCTTACAATGGAGGCAGTAGCGCCTGTGTCGATGGTGGCTACGCACTTCTTCTTGTTGATTAGTGCCTCCACTGTCAGGCTCTTGTTACCCCGTTTGGTTTGCGAAACTTGAATAGTGGTCCTGGGGGCCTCGATTCCAGTAACCAACTTCTGCCCCGCGAAGTTGGTCCTTACGCATTTCCCGACTGCTGGTTTTGGGAAGTCTGACTGACAGGATGGATGTTTCACCGCCAGATGCTTCCTCTCTGCTTCTCCTACTTCCGCAATGTGGACAATTTCCTCGTCTAGGTGCACTTCTGCACTGCCGTTGTAGGTGTCCGGTTTGGTTGCAATTCCAGCAACGGATTTGACTTCCACGAGCTTTGTCTTCATCCATGACGGCTGTTCTCTGGCATGAGCATTCCACAACGGACATTTCCCTGACACGGTGTATTCCCTGGTATGCTTGGTCCGCAGCCTTCATTGACAAAGCGAATGCCAATGCCTCGGGGAGTGTTCGCTTTTCAGCCATCCTTACGGCCATTTGCAGTTGTCTGTCCTCTATGGCCTGAATAAAAGCTTCTACCGCCATTTCGTTGATAAGCTCCTCACCGGCTATAGGATATGAAAGATGGGCTAGTCGCTCTATATCCACTTGCAACTGTTGGAGTGTTTCCCCCCTTTTCTGGACTCGACTACGCAGCTGAACCCTGTACACCTGCTGCATGTGTTCATCCCCAAACCGCATCTCGATAGCCTGAACCAGAGAGTCGTAGTTCTGCTGTTTATCTTCCAATATGGTCTGCAAGATCTCCGCAGCTGGATCCCTCAGTGCAAGCGTGAGTGCAATAGACTTCTCTTCATCGTCCCAGCTATTGGTCATTGCGGCCGCTTCGAATTGCCTCTTATAAATTGGCCATGATGTTTGACCATCGAAGATAGGAGGCTGCATCTCCTTTCTTCGCAGTCCGTCAGTGGAATATTCCCGTGCTTTCTGTCTCTTCACGTTGCTGAGCTCCTTAGTAAGATTTTCGACTTGCTTTCCTACTATCTCGAATTGCGTATCCACTTTTTCAAACTGAGTCTCTAATTTCCCGAACTGAGTTTCATGTTTCTCAAAATTTTCATCGAATCTAGTTTCGACTTTTCGAGTTGCGTCTCGACCTTCTCGATTTTCTCTTCGATCACTTCGAATCTGGATTCCAAGTTCTTGTTTTGCTCATCAAGTTTACTTTCCAGAGCATCTAGAGAATTCTTTTGTTCGTCCATTGCTTTCTTTTGTTCATCCAGCTTAAGTTCTAGAGAATTCTTTTGTTCGTCCATTGCTTTCTTTTGTTCGTCCAGCTTAAGTTCTAGAGAATTCTTTTGTTCGTCCAGCTTAAGTTCTATAGAATTCCTTTGGTCTTCTATTGCTTTCTTTTGTTCGTCCATGACTAACTTAAGTTGCAGGAGCAAACTCGTTATACCCGGGTCGGCTGCTGTACTTGCTGGTTCCTCTTCCACGTCAAACTCTACGTCGTGCGGATTTTCACCTTCCTGCGTTACTGCTTCTTCCAGACGAATCAGCAGGGCATCTTTTCCCCCAGTTGTGGCGAGGTTCCGCTTACTGAGTTCTGCCTTTAGTTGAATTATAGTTAGTTTTCCCAATTTGCGACCCATTTTGTGCAACTAATTAACTCAACACGTTTTTTTTTTTTTTTTTTTGCTTGTGCAATTTCACACCACGGAAATAGTTATTCACAGAATAAGTTTTATCCCACTTCTGACACCAATGTAATATGCGAGCTACTGCTCGAGTAGATAAAACAATATTCTGTGAAATTATTTCTTTATTTTCTAGTCTATAGAACAATTCAGGTTCACACTATACTATTCTTCGCAATTCTTTTCTTACAAGGTCTCTGTCCTCTCAAATCACTTTATCTCCTTTCAATTACTTAATTCATAAATCCAAACTAATTACTTCTTCTTGTTAAATCTCAACTTTCAATTTATCACAAAATTACAACTTCGCCCATTATCACTTTTCTAATCTCTTCGCCACAGTTTAAAAACTACTGCCCCCTCTCGAAAGCCATCTGTCCTTATATAGCAGAAGTTTCTCATAGCCAGAAACTTCTAGCAAATTCTTCGACCACTGGAACAAGAGAAATTCTGATGTAATAATTCTTGCAGTTATAATTCCCTCTTATCCGTGATATTATCCGTCTCTTTCGTTGACATGAGTTGTGGAGACTTCATCTCAGACACGAACCTCGAATGAAAGGACAGTTCGGACCAAAATTCTGCCAGAATGAAAAGACAATTCGGAATTTGTTGCATCATACTTTTAGGGAGCGTAGTTATTATTATGCTACAATACATTTAGGCGTAGAACAAGATAATATTAGGAAAATTAAAGTCGAATTCATGTAACATATTCATTAGTATAAAAGGAAAAAAAGAAGACTATGTATTTCATTAGAGAAAGAAAATATGCAAAAAAAAAAATAGAAAAATTAAATAAAAAATATAAATCAATTTATGCTGAATTTGAAGCTTCATAGTATTTCACATTGTTGTTCTTTCGTCAGTCAAATGACTGAACAGGATGTCGCCAAACACATTTGAGCCATTCAATCTCCTGACGCTGAGAGGTAACGAGTTCCACAAGCGAGTGGCATAGACGAAAAATTATCGTTCAGTAATTAGGCGTATAAATAGCAGCTGAATTAATATAGAAGAGCATGTTGAAGTGGAGAAACGAAGTCTGCTTGTTGCGGAGAGAATTTTCATTCAGTTTAAGGGGATCAAATTTATCTATATTCCTTCTATTGGTAAACAGAAACAGTTCGGTTTTAGCCGGATTTATACTTAGACCGTTTTGTTCTGCCCAGGAGGATAATTCCTTTAAGGCAGATCTTTGTTCTTACTCCTAGTTCAACTAGTGCTGCATTTATCGATGTTGTATTTAGGTTGTTAAAAGACCCTTCGATATCTAAAAATGCGGCTGGGGTATATTCTTCAAAGTGAAGATTTTTCTCAATGAATGAGACAACATCATGTAGTGTAGTATCTACCGACTTGCCTATTGAGCGCTACATAAATTGTGGTCATTGAGAAGGCTTCTTAGGTGTATATCAATTACTCTCTCCAGTGTTTTCAAGAAAAACGAGGTGAGGCTAATTGATCTGAAATCTTTTGCGGAATTATGGGTTGGTCTCCCCGCCTTAGGGATAATGACAACTTTTACCTCGCTCCAATAGTTCGGTACGTAACCTAACTTTATACTGCTGCGATAAATTACTTTAAGCCAGGGTGTGATTCTTGCTAGAGTATATTGGAGCATGGCTGGAGTAATGCTGTCCGGCCCTGCGGATTTGTAGGGTTTGAATGATTTAACCGCCCATGCTATCTTTTGCTCTGTAATGATGTCATTGTCGTCATCATCATTTCTTACTGAGTTTGGAACAAACTGAGGGGTAGTAGCATTTGGGACGAGATCGCTGCCCCCTGGGAAGTGTGCTTCCACTAACAGTTCTAACGATTCTTGGCTTGACTCCATCCAGGAGTTATCAATGCGCTTGCGATATCCTGCGACTGACAGGTCTTTGGATAAATCTTTGCTTAGTCTGGCAGCCTCGTTAGTGTTTCCAATGGACTCACAATAGTTGTGTCTGGACTCTGGTTTTGCTCTTTTAATATCATGTGTGTAAAAATTATGTACGGACCTACATGTGGCCTAGTCTACCTCTTATTTACCTGTCCTTGCTTTATTATCTAATCTTCAGACCTCTATTCTACGTTCTTCAAGTTCGTTTGTCCACCAAGTGGCCTTAGTGGGTTTACGATTAAGAGGGATTCAACAGGATTTATTAAAGGCTTTGTTAATTTTTCCAGTTATGAGCTGTACAGCAGAATCGATGGATGTGCAATTTTTAAGGGTTTCATCCCTGGTATGAGGTATCCATTGGCTGGTCCATTTAGTGTATTCTGCCCAATTTGTCTTAGTGGGGTTTCTAAAAAATCGTTTGCTTGAGAGGGTAGATGTCTATTGTGAAGAAAATTCTAAAATGGTATGAGAGAGAGTTCCTAGAAGGGGTATGGTATAACTCGCTCGTTTTTTCACGCTTTCTGTTATTTCGCTGCTATAATTTCGCAATTTATTATTTCACATTTCAACAACTCGCATTTTCTTTTTTCGCAGTTGTTATTTTGCATATTCTTATTTAGACTTGTAATTATTTGACCTTAAGATATTCTGCATTCATTATTTTGCAATTATAGTTTCGCTTTTTGATAAGTTGGCGTTTTCTTGATAAGCTTTAACTTACTTAGCTTTACTCGTTCCTTTATTTCGAAATATCGAAAAATTTGGTAGGGATTCAGGATCTTGATCCGAGTCTGTCCCAGACCGAATTTGAACACGCTAGATCTACTTCTTAGCATTTCCACTAAGCTTTTGTTTACTGTCAACAAAATCCCTTTGCCTTTCTGCGTGATCCACTTAAGGCATAAAAAGAACAACGAAGAGTTCTTTTTAGGCCTTGAGTGGATCACGTTCCAGTTTTAATGGGAAGGTCTCTATTTTGTACCACTAGAAGCTTAAGGATGGATACGTTTTCATGCTGAGCAGGAGGTGGAATCCATAGTTTAACCTTATGGCGTAGAAGCAGCGCGGTTGTAGGTAAAATCTTTCGTTTTGCTCCCTCTCACAGTTCACCAATATTGGCGATTGTGCGAGTGAAAAAACCAAGCCATCCGGCGCCATCGAACTTGAAATCCAGAGGATCACTGTTTCCGATGATTGCCATCATAACTTTAAGTACTTCGTTTTCCACCAGTAATCAATTGTCTAAGGTAATCTTGCCATCGGGGTCCTTTAGGTCTACGAAGGCTACCTTTAATTCAGTTGGGGTGTTTTCGATTAAGGTCGCTGGCTTATTTTTCTTTACCGTCTTCTCAATTACCTCTTCCTCAGATCTTTGGTGTTTGGAAGACGATGCCGAGGTGCTTGGAGGCGAGACCGTGGAGCTTTTGCCGACCTGTTCTTTGACGACCTTTTTAGGTATCATCTTGAGTTTGGTCGACAGTGCTCTTTTGCTCTTTCCAGCTTACATGATCGACTGTCTACCAATGAGATCGCTCGCCCGTTCTTGATTGATCTTTTTAGGGATCGGTCCAGATTTGGCAACCTGTTTTCGATTGATAGGTGTGTTTCTCTTGCTCGTTGTTTGCTTCTTGGGTGGAGCTACAACGGGTTTATTTGAATCGTTTCCTTTCTCCGCAGTTACAGGAGCGCTACGTGCTGCTCGACGTTAATAGGATTGGATCGATTTCTTATGCTTCCTGATCAACACCTTGTCTCTTTCAGTGAGGGAGGCCTGATCCTTCTCTTTCATTTTACTCAGAAACCTTTGAGATGATGTGATGTAGCCGCGGATCCTATCTGATTTTGGGGTTGCAGCTGGTTTCAGTGCCTCACCGATTTCTGATTCGTTGAGCGATTCGTTCTCCATCTCAGGGCCCACGTCGATGGTATCACGAGGAGGAAGAGATTCTTCTTCGACGCTATCGATATGGAGCATACCGGAAAAGGAGTGAGGGAGAGTTGTCGTAAGTGAGTCCGAATCGCTGTAACTGTCAATTTGTTTGTCGTCGTCGGTAGATGTAAGTAGTTGTGATTGTTGTATTAAGTCCGGTTTTGTTTGTTGTCGTTGTCATTATTGATCTTGTACTTGTCCTTTTCCTTTGATTTTCTGTTTGTTTGTTCATTTTGTTAAAGATTTGGTCCCACGAGTGAATCGGAAGTATATGGTCAGTCCCGGCAGAGCTGATATACCGGGATGAGGTAAAAGTGTTACGACAGAACTTGCCTGGGTGTCTGAAGGAGCTCGTTAGTGATAAGTTTGACACCTAGCCTTTCATTCTTGGGCACGGATTTTGCACTATGTGCGTTCATACCGCCACTGAAATTAGATACCTCTATCCTATGGTAAAGACGCATATAATGGGTACTGAACTATTTAGTAGTAAAGGAATACCTCATCAATTCGGCGTTACCTTATCTAATCAGCATTTTGATATCTCACGAGACAGCTGTAGTGATTATTACCGGCTGACACCCACTGGGAGGGCTTGGAAGAGGATTTTTGCCAGCCCTTCAATCCATAAGTTCTCCCCTATTTCTTCACAGTGTAATCCCAATACGATTTGGTCGGTGACAAATTTCTCAGCGTTGGTAGCGTATGAACATTTGTTGACTTGCTGTTGTTTTTGCGAAAAATCTTCTAACGGTTCGTTGCTGAGTTCTTTATACCACCACTGTTTCGTGGCTGCGTTTCAGCACCATGTATCGAACACGATAAGTTATTTGGAATTATGTGGAATGCGTGATAAATCTTTTGGCCGCAAATGAATTCTAGATTTAGTTCAATAGTAGTAGTAACTGGGTCTAACCATTCGTCGGCATTTAGGTTCTTTAATTTGATCAAGCTTAGAGGGGCGCCTGTGTCTAGAAGCATTAAAGCATCCTCTGAGCGTTGAACTCCTTTGACGACATCCTAGTCTGACTTTTGAAGTTAGAAGTTCCATTACCTGAACTGAAATTAGCGATGGACTTATGGTGTTTGCCCGCGTGAGTGGGGGTATAAGAATTGAAGTATGTAAGTTTTGAATTTGACTTGGACTTCGATTTTTATATGGATTTCATTGAGATACGAATTTCTGGTATTGGTCTTGTATTGGGGTTTTGTACTTGTATGGATCGGGTTTTCTTAAAACTTTTGGTTAGAGCGTCTCTTAATTCCAGAAATTCATCTTAATTCTTATATTTTACTATAACGTTGTAAGCCCTACCGGAGAGGTTCGACTTCACTATGTCGACTAACTCCAATTTGTCTTCTGGTAAACCAGCCTTCTTTGACTGAAGATCAACTAGCTGGACGAATCTATCTATTGATCTGGGAGATCCATCAAACTCAGATGAATTTAATTGCTCGGGATGCGTTAAAAACCATTTGAGAATTATTTTCTACTAGGCGTTGTGAAGAGTGATTGGTTGGGTTAGAGCGACTTCCTGAGGCACTTGGTTCCTTTTTAAATTGAAAATGAACAGGCTCCTTGTGAGATTCTAGGTTTTCATTTGAACCTTTTGGGGTCACTTTAGGTGGAGCATGCAGTAAGTACATAGGGTTTTTGGGCAAATTTAATTCATCAATCGATCTGGGTACTTTCCTATTTCTTAGTGATATATTCAAGTTGATACCCAACATGCATGTAACGCAAAGTTTTGATTTAACTGAGCAGATACCTATTTCAAAGAACTAACACAGTGGAGAATGAGCTTAATTAAGGGGAGTGAAGCTACACGTACATACATATGTACATAGATTACAATGTGGATAATTTAATATTATATATTTTATAATTTTATTTTATAATAAAACAGAGAGACAGATAGAGAGAGAGAGAGAAAAAAAATCGCTTACATTCGTTTCATGTTTGTTGAGCTGAGGTCTTGATGCTGCTTTTGAGGTTTTGTTTGTTTTATTAACTTGGCGTGGCATTTTCTGGTCGCAAGAAATGGCTCTCCTCTATGATTTGTTGGGGATTTGTTACTTCTTCCTTTTGATGTTTTTATTTTTTGTGTTTTTTTTTTTTTTTTTTTTTCATGTATCGTAAAAGGATCTCTTTCGATTATTATTTCTTGCGCGAACTGATTCACTGGTCGATTTAACATTTCAATCTGAGATTCTTCACTACTTTCAGCTGAGTGCTGCGTTTTTTCAGAAGAAGTATCTGATTGAGATTTTGTCGCGAGAGTACATCTGCTACAACATTGGTTGCGCCTGGTGTTCGGTGGGTGTTCTTCAATTAATGCATGCCATCTTTTCATTTCTGGGTGACACAGCAAAGGTTGATGATCTCTAAATTCGTGACTCCATATAAATAGTTTCTTAGATTTTTCAATGCGAATACGATTACGTACAATTCTTTTTCGTTAGTCGCATAATTGCGTTCTGTTTTACTGAGAGTTTTCGAAATGAATGTTATAGGTTTATTATCCTGAGATAATACTGCTCCTATAGCATCGTCTGTGGCGTGTCTGTAGTTGAAATGATTTTTTTTAAAAGTCTGGTTGTGTAAGTTCAACTTCCTCTATTAAATGTTCTTTAAGTGTTCGATTGTCTCATTGTTTAATTAAATTGTAGTTTTCTTTGCGACGTGTGTCGATACTTGCCCATTCTCACTTTGCAAGTATTTACTTAGTGGTTTTGCTATGGCTGCGTAATTTTTAATGAACTTCCTGTAGTATCCTATCATTCCCAAGAAACTGACGTAAAGTCAAAGTAAGGTTTCGGGTACTCCTTGATGGTAGCTACTTTATTAATCACATTGTGTGCCGCAACATAACCTAGAAAATCTACCTGTGTTTGATATAGAGATGATTTCTCTATTCGGATTTACATGTTAGCTTCCTTGAGGACATTTATTATGGTATCTAAATGTTTAGTATGCTCATCTAGATTATTTAAATAAACTATAATGTCATCAATATAAACATGGCATATTTTTCCTACATAGGGTCTGGGAATATCGTCCATTGCCCTCTGGAATATAGAAGGTGCGTTTTTTAGACCGAAGGGCAAAAGTACGTATTTGTATTTCCTGCTGTTTACACTTAATGAGGTTTTTCCTATGTTGCTTTCTTTCATTAGTATTTGGTGGAATCCACTCTCAAGATCGAGTGTTAAAAAATATTTAGCTTTGCCTAAGTTTGACAAAATAACGCTGGTATCAGGGATTGGATATTCATCCGAAATTGTTTGTTCATTAAATTTTTCATAATCGATTACAAGACTATTTTTCGGTGCACCGTTTTCATTCGTACTTTTTTTGTACTACCCATACAGGCGAGTTGTATGGACTTTTAGATGGCCTAATTATTCCATCTTTTAATAACTTAGCAACTTCTTTAATTACGAAGTTATTGGCAGATAATGGATATGGATACTGTTTGCTCCATACTGGCCTATCTTTAATTGTTTTTATTTCAGCCGCGATATATATGCGGAATGGCAAGGATGTCTATACCTCCGTGAATATTTTTTAATTTATTTATTATTTTGTTTATTAAATTATTAATTATAATTATATTATTAATGCTATCAAATTAATCGAAATATATTTTCTCCTTTTTGCAGCCGTAGCTAAGAATATTTGTTTCAATATTTAGTTCCGCATTCACTTGATTCAATAGCCTTGCTCTGATTAGAGCATTCCTTTCATTTTTGATGCATTTTTATTTCTCTCATTATACTTTATATACTAGGCAAAAAACACTTAAAACTAGCTTAACTATTTTTTTTTATAATTTGCACGTGTTAAAGGGGATATGAATACCCTTATACTAATTTTTAGAACACGTGCGTTTTGTGGAAAGGGGAAGAGACAGAGAGAAAGTCTGAGTGGTGTAGTTTGAAACTCAGGTGGTATTAAGTTTCTGTAAACTCCTAGTGTGGCTGTCCAGATAACTGGGGAGTACTTTGTTTGTATTCGCTATTATTGTCGTTGCTTATGATTCACAGTATTTTTTCCGTCATCCTGATGTCATCATCACGATCAAGTTGAATTTTAGCCATATGACCACCCTACTGCCAGTGTTATGCCTTCACAGTAAAGTTTTATGTATAAGAACATTAAAAAAAAAAAAAAAAAAAATATATATATTAAGTTTTTCCTATAATAATTTTCTTAGTAACAATTAAAATTAAAAAAATTAAATAATTAAACACAATTTTCAAGTTCGTTACGTCGAAAGACATAGTTTTAAGTATTAGGTTTAACTTAGAGCGCCCGCATAGGGCCAGTAAGTTAGAATAAGAATAGTTAAGTTAGTTAAGCTAGTTTTAAGCGTTTTTTTTGTCTAGCTATAAGTTTAATTGAATTTACATAATAAAAATGCATTAAAAATGAAAATGAAAAATGCCTCCACAGTAGAGTCGACATAGTTTTCGCAAGTGATCGACTTTTTTATTTAATTCGTGCGAAATAAATAGATGATTCTTGACATCAGGCTTCGAACCGTGAATCAATAGCGTGACAAGCGATGATGATACCACTACACCACGGCCACCCTGACTTAACTATGTTCTTCTATTCTAACATAATGGCCCTATGCGGTTGCTCTAAGCTAATACTTAAAACTATATCTTTCGACGTAAATTACTTTAGTTCTTTATTTGTTTTATTATCTTTTTATTGTTTATTACCAAGAAAAAAACGTACTCCAATGAAAAAACTTAGTAAACGAACTTGTTTTAATTGATCTTATATAAGTTAACACACGTTTCTGCTGATCCAATGTAATGACCTCAGGTCAGTGCATTCATCAACACACGTTTCTGCTGACTCAATCCAATGACCTTAACTTAGTGCATTCACACTTCTATGCACATTTCCGCTGACTCAACCCAATGCAGTGCATTCCCATTTCCATACCTGGATAATCACCTGAGAAGAAATCGCTGACGTCGTCTGGATTGCATGTAGCTGACTTCAAGTATTGGATAATAAAGGGTGGTTAAATTTTAAGGGCCGATGTTGAATGTGAACCACACCTAAAAGTCAAGTTTTTTTCTGCATTTCATTTGACATTTCTCAATTTCAGACTAACTCAATTTGAACAATGGAAAGATACACAATCGAGCAACGCGTTAAAGTTATTCAGGCTTATTATGAAAATGGGCGTTCAAATCAAAATGCATATCGTGCATATCGAAGAAAATCATCTTCAGTGATGAGGCACATTTTCACCTCAGTGGATTCGTCAATAAGCAGAATTGCCGCATTTGGGCGAATGATAATCCAAGAGTGATTGTCGAAAAACCAATGCACCCACAAAGAGTGACTGTTTGGTGCGGTTTATGGGCTGGCGGCATCATCGGGCCGTATTTTTTCCAAAATGAGGCCGGTCAGGCAGTTACTGTGAATGGTGTTCGCTATCGTGAGATGATAACGAACTTTTTATGGCCCGAATTGGAAGATATGGATGTGGACGATATGTGGTTTCAACAGGATGGTGCCACTTGCCACACAGCTAACGAAAAAATGGCTCTTTTGCGCGACAAATTCAATGGCCGTGTTATCTCACGTGGTGGCGATGTCAATTGGCCGCCAAGATCATGTGATTTGACACCGTTGGACTTCTTTCTTTGGGGTTATTTGAAAGAAAAGGTGTACGTCGATAAGCCAGCAACAATTCAAGAGCTAAAGGATGAGATAATTCGGCACATTAACGGCATAGAACCTCAATTATGCCTCAGCGTCATCGAAAATTTGGACCATCGGATGGAGGTGTGCCGCCGAGGTTGCGGCGGCCATTTGGCCGATATTTTGTTTCATACATAATTGAACCATACCAATATTATCATAATAAAAAGAAATGACAGTAATTTCCTAAATAATTTGTGTTTTATTCAAAATCAACATCGGCCCTTAAAACTTAACCACCCTTTATAAATAAATGTAAAGTAATTTAATTATTCTATTAGTTTGTAATTTGTATCTTGCAATAAAGGACAGGCAATCTGCCTGATTTGTATTTTTTTAGAAAAGTTGTAGCATTTAATTGAGGTCACTGAGTTGAGGTCATTTGATTAAGTCAGCAGAAACATGTATTGATGAATGCACTGAGCTGAGGTCATTGCATTGGATCAGCAGAAACGTGTGTTAACTCTTCCCCTTTTAGATTTGATTGCCCCAATCAGTTTAAAAGTATGGTAGGTCATAAAATTTCGTCCAGGGAAAGGTAGGTATGGATGGCTCAATTTTAGGCTCGGGGGTGACTGAATTATCGTGGGATGTTTCTCTTTTTTTTCTTGTATGATGACTCTGGTACTTTTGCGCTTTCCAAAAATTTTACATAGGTTTTTCCTATGTTGCTTTCTTTCATTAGTATTTGGTGGAATCCACTCTCAAGATCGAGTGTTAAAAAATATTTAGCTTTGCCTAAGTTTGACAAAATAACGCTGGTATCAGGGATTGGATATTCATCCGAAATTGTTTGTTCATTAAATTTTTCATAATCGATTACAAGACTATTTTTCGGTGCACCGTTTTCATTCGTACTTTTTTTGTACTACCCATACAGGCGAGTTGTATGGACTTTTAGATGGCCTAATTATTCCATCTTTTAACAACTTAGCAACTTCTTTAATTACGAAGTTATTGGCAGATAATGGATATGGATACTGTTTGCTCCATACTGGCCTATCTTTAATTGTTTTTATTTCAGCCGCGATATATATGCGGAATGGCGAGGATGTCTATACCTCCGTGAATATTTTTTAATTTATTTATTATTTTGTTTATTAAATTATTAATTATAATTATATTATTAATGCTATCAAATTAATCGAAATATATTTTCTCCTTTTTGCAGCCGTAGCTAAGAATATTTGTTTCAATATTTAGTTCCACATTCACTTGATTCAATAGCCTTGCTCTGATTAGAGCATTCCTTTCATTTTTGATGCATTTTTATTTCTCTCATTATACTTTATATACTAGGCAAAAAACACTTAAAACTAGCTTAACTATTTTTTTTTATAATTTGCACGTGTTAAAGGGGATATGAATACCCTTATACTAATTTTTAGAACACGTGCGTTTTGTGGAAAGGGGAAGAGACAGAGAGAAAGTCTGAGTGGTGTAGTTTGAAACTCAGGTGGTATTAAGTTTCTGTAAACTCCTAGTGTGGCTGTCCAGATAACTGGGGAGTACTTTGTTTGTATTCGCTATTATTGTCGTTGCTTATGATTCACAGTATTTTTTCCGTCCTCCTGATGTCATCATCACGATCAAGTTGAATTTTAGCCATATGACCACCCTACTGCCAGTGTTATGCCTTCACAGTAAAGTTTTATGTATAAGAACATTAAAAAAAAAAAAAAAAAAAAAAAAAAAATATATATATTAAGTTTTTCCTATAATAATTTTCTTAGTAACAATTAAAATTAAAAAAATTAAATAATTAAACACAATTTTCAAGTTCGTTACGTCGAAAGACATAGTTTTAAGTATTAGGTTTAACTTAGAGCGCCCGCATAGGGCCAGTAAGTTAGAATAAGAATAGTTAAGTTAGTTAAGCTAGTTTTAAGCGTTTTTTTTGTCTAGCTATAAGTTTAATTGAATTTACATAATAAAAATGCATTAAAAATGAAAATGAAAAATGCCTCCACAGTAGAGTCGACATAGTTTTCGCAAGTGATCGACTTTTTTATTTAATTCGTGCGAAATAAATAGATGATTCTTGACATCAGGCTTCGAACCGTGAATCAATAGCGTGACAAGCGATGATGATACCACTACACCACGGCCACCCTGACTTAACTATGTTCTTCTATTCTAACATAATGGCCCTATGCGGTTGCTCTAAGCTAATACTTAAAACTATATCTTTCGACGTAAATTACTTTAGTTCTTTATTTGTTTTATTATCTTTTTATTGTTTATTACCAAGAAAAAAACGTACTCCAATGAAAAAACTTAGTAAACGAACTTGTTTTAATTGATCTTATATAAGTTAACACACGTTTCTGCTGATCCAATGTAATGACCTCAGGTCAGTGCATTCATCAACACACGTTTCTGCTGACTCAATCCAATGACCTTAACTTAGTGCATTCACACTTCTATGCACATTTCCGCTGACTCAACCCAATGCAGTGCATTCCCATTTCCATACCTGGATAATCACCTGAGAAGAAATCGCTGACGTCGTCTGGATTGCATGTAGCTGACTTCAAGTATTGGATAATAAAGGGTGGTTAAATTTTAAGGGCCGATGTTGAATGTGAACCACACCTAAAAGTCAAGTTTTTTTCTGCATTTCATTTGACATTTCTCAATTTCAGACTAACTCAATTTGAACAATGGAAAGATACACAATCGAGCAACGCGTTAAAGTTATTCAGGCTTATTATGAAAATGGGCGTTCAAATCAAAATGCATATCGTGCATATCGAAGAAAATCATCTTCAGTGATGAGGCACATTTTCACCTCAGTGGATTCGTCAATAAGCAGAATTGCCGCATTTGGGCGAATGATAATCCAAGAGTGATTGTCGAAAAACCAATGCACCCACAAAGAGTGACTGTTTGGTGCGGTTTATGGGCTGGCGGCATCATCGGGCCGTATTTTTTCCAAAATGAGGCCGGTCAGGCAGTTACTGTGAATGGTGTTCGCTATCGTGAGATGATAACGAACTTTTTATGGCCCGAATTGGAAGATATGGATGTGGACGATATGTGGTTTCAACAGGATGGTGCCACTTGCCACACAGCTAACGAAAAAATGGCTCTTTTGCGCGAGAAATTCAATGGCCGTGTTATCTCACGTGGTGGCGATGTCAATTGGCCGCCAAGATCATGTGATTTGACACCGTTGGACTTCTTTCTTTGGGGTTATTTGAAAGAAAAGGTGTACGTCGATAAGCCAGCAACAATTCAAGAGCTAAAGGATGAGATAATTCGGCACATTAACGGCATAGAACCTCAATTATGCCTCAGCGTCATCGAAAATTTGGACCATCGGATGGAGGTGTGCCGCCGAGGTTGCGGCGGCCATTTGGCCGATATTTTGTTTCATACATAATTGAACCATACCAATATTATCATAATAAAAAGAAATGACAGTAATTTCCTAAATAATTTGTGTTTTATTCAAAATCAACATCGGCCCTTAAAACTTAACCACCCTTTATAAATAAATGTAAAGTAATTTAATTATTCTATTAGTTTGTAATTTGTATCTTGCAATAAAGGACAGGCAATCTGCCTGATTTGTATTTTTTTAGAAAAGTTGTAGCATTTAATTGAGGTCACTGAGTTGAGGTCATTTGATTAAGTCAGCAGAAACATGTATTGATGAATGCACTGAGCTGAGGTCATTGCATTGGATCAGCAGAAACGTGTGTTAACTCTTCCCCTTTTAGATTTGATTGCCCCAATCAGTTTAAAAGTATGGTAGGTCATAAAATTTCGTCCAGGGAAAGGTAGGTATGGATGGCTCAATTTTAGGCTCGGGGGTGACTGAATTATCGTGGGATGTTTCTCTTTTTTTTCTTGTATGATGACTCTGGTACTTTTGCGCTTTCCAAAAATTTTGCACGTCAATAGGATTGCGAAAAAAACTGCGAGTAGTGTGATGGACCCATATGTCGTGTATTGGTGGGTATTTTTTTCCAGCAGTAATAATTGAATTGCCTTTGTATTGTTTATGTGAAGTTCACTCATCATCTCAAGAGAATATATTTCTCCGTATTTGCTTTCTTTCGAATTTGGTAGAAGTATTGCTGGCAAAGGGTTGATCTTTGATACTTCTTGGGAGATGAATGAACGTCCATTGAAATTTAATGGAGATATTATTATGGAATTTGATGAGGAACGTTCCGTTCAGGTTATGGCTGGTGTTTTCGTATTGCAAGTCGCCAATAAATTGATTTAATAGTAGGTTATCTGCTGAGATGACGTCTATGTTTGGTATGTACTGGTTGTTGATGGTATTGCATGTAGCGGTTATACTATTTAGTAGATTTTGGATACATGTGCCGTTTTTTAAATTAACAATATTTTTCTCATTGCAAATAGAAAGATAGTTATACATTTTGCATTCTTTTGTTGTGCCAAATATTTCTTCATTATCTTTTAGTATTACATTAGAAGGCTTAATTAACAAGGTTTGATCAATTTTATTTGTAGTTAAAGAAATATTAATAATGTAAAGCATTGATGAACTATTGGTTACAATTATAATTTCGGAAAAATCTAAAGCTTGTTCTATTGTGGATGTTCTGTTTTGATAAAGTATCAGTGGCTATTTTAATCTCGTTTTTGGATAATATAAAGGTATTAATAACTCCTAATTTTGGCCAATGTATTGCATGATAAATGTTTTTCAATTCTTCTTTTATTAGCTTTATTTTATATTGAACATCTTATATCTAATAAGATCGAGATTGACATTTTTATTTTGTTTTAACATTTCTTGTATCTCGTTTTGAATTTTTGTAATATTATTAATTCTTTCATTCATTGTGTAACTGGTTAATAATGACTTGTTTATTATTATTCTTTAGGGCACCGGTTACTCTTTCTTTAATTATTACGAAATCGTCATGGTCTGGATTGCCAGCAATCCATTTCCATGCGCTATTTTGCTCTGTGTGGTCGTAGGATGCCTAGATGATTTTTGATTTGTTGCACCTCATGTAAAAGCAAAGGGAAGAGGATATGTTGATGAATTTCCTTGAGGATGGGAGTTATGTCGGATATAAATTGTTCATATTGATCTAATTCAATCACATGTATAAGTTTAAAATTTTCGTTTTGGATTTTAGCTACTCCAGTATGCAAAGACACTATTTGAGAATTGGAAAAGTCGAGGATTTGGATGTGAGCGCTGATGGAACGAGGGACGGATCTGAAATGGCAAAAGGAAAATTAGCATAAGGGCGATGTTGTTAGTTTTTAATGTTGCTCTTGTGGACTATTTTCCCTGACTCGGTTAGAATGGTTGTATTCCTATTTTCTCTGACTATTACTTGCCGGTATCGAATGGTCAGTTTGGAACCTATTCGTTTATTGTGTTTAGCATAAACTATTTCGCCGGGTTGATAATGTTTTACTGGTATTCTCTTCTTATTGTGTGTTTTTAGATGTTCTGCCTGCTTGTCTATTAGTTTCTCGATGTTGCTGAGTCGTATCTTTTCGAAATTCTCTGGGTTGATTCTAGGTATGCGACCGTAGAATAATTCTATGGGTTTTGGAGTGAATGGTAAAGTTGTACTCGTGGACTGATTTTTCTATGAGTTCTTCCAACGGTCGATGTGGATCATCTGCTTTGATACATCTCATTATTTCTGAGAGTGTGGAGTGAAAACGTTCAACCTGCACATTGACTTCACTCTGGTAAGGTGGGGTGATGGACGTCGAGTTCAGTGACTTCTCGTTATCGATTACAATATTTTCGGGGACACAGTAAAAGAACAGAATGTCCCTTAAGGGTCGTTTAATATAATCGACAGAACGAGAATTAATTATTTTGGCTTCGGCATATTTAGTAAATTTATCGACGGCGGTTAAAACAAGATATTTTTCTGTTGAAAAAATTTCGACATGGAGGGTATGGCCTGGGTAGTTAGGAATAGGAGTGGATTGGATAAAAGGTTTATTAGGATGTCTGTCATATATGTTCTCCCTGCAGGTTGTGCAACGTTTAACTAGACTTTTCATTTTCGCTGACATCCTGGGGAAATAAAAGTTTTCTAAAATTTGGATTCTGTTTTCTTCAGCATTACGGTGTGCTCTTCGATGAATTCTCAAGGTATTTTCTTCCTGTTCGCTTTCATTTGGAAGTTCTTCGACCATTTTCTGAGTGAATCTGATTCTATAGTCCTTGAAGTGCTGTGGATAGATTTCTTGTATGAGTCCCATTGTGTTGGCTGGCAAAAATCCTCATCCTAACCCTCCACGTGGGTGCCAGTCGGAAATAGCCACCACAGCCGACTTGTGCGATGTCAAGATGGGGTTAGCTAAGATCAGAAAGTTTTGATTAGGATTTTTAACTCCTCAATAGTTCAATTCTTTATATGAGCTTTCTAATCATCGGATCGAGGTACCTGATTTCAGTGGTGGTGTGAGCGCTCTGCACGAAACCGTGCCCAAGGATGCAAGGCTGGGGGTTAAACCAGTCATTAACGAGTTCCTTCAGATGCGGTGACAAGTCTGTCGTAACTGATGCCTTATCCTGGTAAATCAGTTCTGCCAGGAACCGACCTTCGTTTCCGAACTACCCGTGGGAATAAAATCTTAAAAAAATGAACAAAAAAAAAAAATAAAAAAAAATTAAAAAGTTAACGAAAATAAAATAAGCAAGGAAAAAAACATAATCAGCACCTCATCAGAAGAGGAACTGCTTGCCTCAAGCCAAGAGGCAGGTGAACCTTTAGGCAGCATGGTTAGTACCAGCCAAAGTACTCTACCGACGCCTCAACCAGCCACATCCATATCTGAGGTTGATGTTAAGGATACCAGGGCAAATACCAGCAGTGAAAGACACCAGCCTCCAGAAAAGACATTTCTATGAGAAGGCCTTTTAATTCTTAACAAGATTGCTAAAAATGAAGAGGAGGGAACTACAAATGAGGGGGACCAACAAGACAAGCTAAGGTACTTGGCCATTGTTGAAGACTACAACAAAAGCATGGCTACTAAAGCAATCTCGAGACAACCTGTGGAACCCAAGAAGAGGAACCGTTCTCAAGAAGAGATGGCTCACTCTAGCAAACGCAGCAAAGTCGAAAGTGGCGTGTCAAAAAGGCTATAAAATAAGGCTCAGCCAAAAAAAATAAAAAAAAAACAGCGTCATTGTTTCCACGCGAACCGTCAGCGAAGTGGTCAGGGATGATCTCCAAGTGGCCCTGATGGATGAGCTGTCTAACAGCGGCAAGTCCATCTTGAATATTTGGGGTGAAATCGAGGCCAAACTATCGCAGATGGTGCCGGATCATCTGTTGGGGAAGCAAGGCGGGACCCTACCCTGTTTCGACTCAGCCGAAGTCGTTAGAGGTTACAGGGTTATCAAATGCGAAGACAGGTTTTCATGGGACTTTCTTGGTGCTTGTATAGCTAAGATAAGTGATGCATGGAGCGGCTTGAGACTTAAGCTAATCCCAGCCAATGTTATCCCACGGAGACCGAAGGATCGCATTAGGCTTCCCAATATGCCTTTAGACAACGAAATGCTGATTTAGGATCTAAAGCTTCATAACCCTGCTGTCCCAATGGATGATTTTGCAGTTATTAAAGCGGAACAACCTCAACAAAACAGTAGGACTTTTCTTTTCCTTATAAACGAGGAATGTTTAGAGGCGCTTGAGAAGTCTGACTACAGGCTAAGGTTTGGCATTCAATTTGCCAAACTTAAAATTTTCAAATCTGTAAGCCCGGACGACGACACAGTCGATGTCGACGATGCCAACACTTTGTTGGAGGGTTTGCAGATCGTCCCAGAAACTCCTAAAGTCCCCCCCACTGAAGCTAGTTCGAGATCGTCAAGCACCGCCCGAGGAAGTCCATCATCTAACATCCACCATCAATGCAAGTAAGGTAAACCTTCTGATGGGCTGCGATGTCAATGCCAGACATACGCTATGGGGCAGTGCAGAAACTAACGACAGGGGTGAGTCTGTTTTTGACTTCATTATAACAAATAACCTCTCTGTATGTAATACTGGTAATACCCCAACTTTTGTTTTTCAGAGTACGGACAATTTTAATGGGTGGGAAGCGGTCATTGACATCACACTAACATCAAATAATGAAAACTTAAGGGTTAATAACTGGAGGGTATCAAATTTACAATCTTTTTCAGACCATAAATGGATACTCTTTGAAGTCTGTCTCGAGTCTGAGACTCCTAAACCATAAAGAAATCCCAAACGAATAAACTAGATAAAGTTTAGTCGTATAGTTAAGTCAAAACTGGGAAACAGACCAATGCAAAAAATCGACTCGACCACGGTACTGGACTCAAGGATAGAGACCTTTGAGAAAGCAATAAAAATTGCATATAAAGTCTCGTGTCCAGTCAATTTCAGTAAAATGAAAGTCCCAACGTGGTGGAATGAAAATCTGTCAAAACTCAGGAAGATGACCAGAGTGATTTTCAATATCTGCTATAATCACAACTTCTGGCAGCACTACAAAGACTGCCTAAAAATATATAAGAAATCCATAAGAATAGCCAAGAATCAGGGATGAACAGAATACTACCAATATATCGAAACTCTTAAAGAATCCGCGAGGCTCAGCAAAATTCTGTCCAAAGGACACAATAATCCTTCCTTTCTTAAAAAGGTGGATGGTAGTTGGACAGACTCTTCCGCGGATTCGCTCGAACTTCTTATGCGTACTCACTTCCCAAGCTGTAGGGACAGTAGCACAGAACAAGCTAATTCTGATAGGTTACCGCCGACGGCTTGGGAAAGTATTAAAAACATCATTACGGAGGATAAAATCTCCTGGGCCTTAAACAGCTTCTCTCCATATAAATCACCCGGCCTTGACTGCATTATGCCTAATATGCTCCAGAATGTGCAAGACATAGCTATTCCCTGGCTTCTATCGATTTATAGGAGCTGTTTATACTTAAACCATGTCCCCAAAACTTGGAGACTTGTTCGGGTGGTCTTTATTCTGAAGGTAGGCCGGCGAGGTCATGAATCCGCGAAGGATTTTAGGCCTATTAGCCTGTCGGCCTTTGTACTAAAGACCTTCGAACGTATCCTTGATTTTTTGACAAGACTCTCCAGGGTACATCCGAAAAACCCTGGAGAGTTCTCCACTGTCGCAATCCCAACACGCCTACCTCAAAGGACGATCTACAGAAACGGCTCTTCATGAGGTAGTGCGATCGATAGAAAAATCTCTTCATTATAAAGAATACACACTTGCTACCTTCCTAGACATAGAAGGAGCTTTTAACAACATTCATACCCAAGCTATTCAAGAGTCTCTCACCGAGTTAGGTGTAGAGTCTTTCCCTAGACACTGGATTATATCCAGGCTTAATACTAGAATAATCAAAGCTACACTTGGTTATAACAGTACAACTAAGATCGTAAATAGAGGAACCCCACAAGGTGGTGTTATCTCACCCTTGCTATGGATAATGGCAATCGACAAAATCTCGGTGCGACTTGAAAGGGAGGGGGTTAAGGTGGTTGCGTACGCGGATGATGTGGTTCTTTTAGTGTCAGGAAAGTTCCTCTCCACGATAAGTCAAATCATGGAAAGTGCTCTGAATAAGATACACTCTTGGGCTACGAGATGTGGCCTAGGAGTAAATCCAGACAAGACCGAAATGATGCTATTCACCACAAAAAACAAACTACAGGAATTCACTCCCCCCAAGCTAAACGGTCAACCACTCTCACTAGGTTCCGGTGCAAAATACTTAGGCACGATTCTAGATCCGAAACTTAGTTGGAAACTTAATATAGAGCGGCGGGTTAAGAAAGCAAGTGTGGCTTTCTATGCCTGCAGCAGAACATTCGGCAAAAAATGGGGTTTCCAGCCAAAGATCACCCTATGGATGTACACAGCCATTGTGAGTCCAATTCTCACCTATGGCGCCATAGTATGCTGGCCCGCCTTACTTAAAAACTATAACATCAACAGAATCAAAAAAGTAAAAAGATCGGCGTGTATAGGCATCACCGGGGCATTGAGATCTTGTGCTTTCATCTGTTTTAAACTGTCATTTCCTATAATGCCAGCGAAATTTATTTGAGAAGGTAGAATAAAGAATGTAAGTTTTGGATAATGGCAATCGACAAAATCTCGGTGCGACTTGAAAGGGAGGGGGTTAAGGTGGTTGCGTACGCGGATGATGTAGTTCTTTTAGTGTCAGGAAAGTTCCTCTCCACGATAAGTCAAATCATGGAAAGTGCTCTGAATAAGATACACTCTTGGGCTACGAGATGTGGCCTAGGAGTAAATCCAGACAAGACCGAAATGATGCTATTCACCACAAAAAACAAACTACAAGAATTCACTCCCCCCAAGCTAAACGGTCAACCACTCTCACTAGGTTCCAGTGCAAAATACTTAGGCACGATTCTAGATCCGAAACTTAGTTGGAAACTTAATATAGAGCGGCGGGTTAAGAAAGCAAGTGTGGCTTTCTATGCCTGCAGCAGAACATTCGGCAAAAAATGGGGTTTCCAGCCAAAGATCACCCTATGGATGTACACAGCCATTGTGAGTCCAATTCTCACCTATGGCGCCATAGTATGCTGGCCCGCCTTACTTAAAAACTATAACATCAACAGAATCAAAAAAGTAAAAAGATCGGCGTGTATAGGCATCACCGGGGCATTGAGATCTTGTCCAACAGATGCTCCTAGCGTGATCCTGCATCTGATCCCCCGAAAATGGATTGCAGAATTGGGGCAGGCATTTTCTCGGACCAACTGAATATATCGAAAACCTTCCGCCTCCCAGACTCTGCTTGTGTCTTTCAAGCGGAGCTTCTTTCAATTCGGGAAGCCTGCCACATGTTAAAAAATCTCCCAATGTCTATCTTGCGGAATACATTAACTGGGGTTTCGGTAGTCGGAATTAGATTATGTGATGAACTTTCATCACTGTGTTCAGTGGGTGTCATGGAATTTATTTCTGTCGCTCTAGAGGGTCTTGAAAGGGCATCAGCGACGACGTTGGCCTTTCCTGGTTTGTATTTTAATTTGTAGTTATATTCTTCCAGGACCGCTTTCCATCGTTTCATTTTACTGTTGGTGTTTTTGTTGTTTAAAGCGTAGGTGCGACGTTGATGATCTGTAAATATTTTCACTCTGCGGGATCCGTATACAAAATAACTTATAAAATTGGGGGACCATATTATGGCTAACATTTATTTCTCGTTAATCGCATAATTTTCTTCCGTCTTGCTGGACAAGAAAGAAATTGGCTTGTTATCTTGTGAATGGACTGCGCCAATAACGTGATCAGAACCGTCGGTTGCCAACTCAAATTCTTTGTCGAAATTTAGATGAGAAAGGATTATTTCTTGGGATAATAGACAGTTTTTAAGTTTACTAAATGCCTTCACTGCATTCTCGTTTAGAGAAATGGATTTATTTTTCGATAAGTTTTTGGGATAGGCAAGTTTGCTATGGCTTCTACTTTCTTTGAATTTGTTTTTATTCCGTCGAATTCAATCTCGGTTTGAAGAAACTCGCATTTGTCGAGCTGTATTTTCAGGTTTTCACTTTCGAGTGTTTTAAAGATTAGTTCCAAATTATTGAAATGCTCTACCTCATTTTTACCAAATATGATGATATCGTCGATGTAAACGTAGCAACGTCTGCCGATATGTTCTCTCAGGATGTCATCCAAGGCTCGTTGAAAAATGGAGGGGCGTTTTTAAGTCCAAAAGGTAGGCGCGTGAATTCAAATTTCCCGTTATTTACCGAGAACGCGGTTTTTTCAATATCACGCTCTCTGAGAGGACTCTGGTGAAAGCCACTTTTCAGATCGATAATGGTAAATAATTTGTTTCTACCAAGGTTCAAGAGAACCTCATTTATTTCTGAAATGGGATATTTGTCAGCAATTGTGATAGAGTTTAGTTTTCGGTAGTCGATTACCATTCGAAATTTCCTTTCGCCAGATGCGTCCATTTTTTAGGGACGAGCCATACAGGCGAGTTGTATGGTGACTTTGATGGTCTTATAATGCCATCTTCGAGTAGTTTATTGACCTGTTTTTCTACTTCTTGTTTGAGAGCCATAGGATAGGGATATGAACGTGAATAGACGGGGTCATTAGTTGTGGTGCGTATTTCCCCTTTGACCATAATTTTTCGTTTGGGTCTGTAAACAAATTGGGATATTCGCTAAGTATCGTAGTCAGTTTCTTATTTTGATCGGAATTTAAATGGGATGTTCTAATGTTAAGATTAGTTACCGCTTGTGAGATGTGTTGTTTTAAGGGTATGTAGATGCCAGATTGGATTATCATGAAATTTATTTGTGTGAATAACAGCTTTCATCTGTTTTAAACTGTCATTTCCTATAATGCCAGTGAAATTTATTTGAGAAGGTAGAATAAAGAATGTAAGTTTTCCTGAACCGAAGAGATCTATGGATGAGTGGTGTGTAATGAGTACTGTTCCGCCGACTGAATTTGCTTTGAAAGGTTTCTTGTTTGGAATTGGGTTTCTAATGAGACGAGGGTCAATGTAATTTTTATTTGATCCAGTATCGAGTAAGAATTTTAGGGTTTCTCCGCTCCTCGCTACGTGTTCGATGTATGGTAACGAAGAGCCCAAGTTCCTCCGGTTCGCCAGGATGAGGTTATCCATGGAGTCTATGTAATCTGCTAGCGATTGGTCTTGTTCTTCTCAGTTTGAAGAATTCTGATCAACTATTCTTCTTCGATTGCTTCTGATTGTTGCGTATGATTGATTCTTTGATACTTGTTTGGATTTCCTTGTTGAGAAGGTGCTCTTTTGGCGGGGTGTTTCTGAAAATGTGGCCTGTTTTGGTAATTAACCTGTTTCGTTCTTATGGATTGATCAACGTTCATTGGTTTAGGTGGGAGACGAGGTGGATGAGAGTTGTACAACTGAGGTGGTTGCCGAGGAGCAGGTAGATGCGTTTATGCATTAAATCGTGGGGTCTGAGCAACACGGGGGTTTTGAAGGAGTTCCGGGTAAAATTGGCGCCTGGGAGCAGGAATGGGGGCTGGATGAGGTTGGGAAGAGTGATTTGTACGTACAGGAATTGGGGGAGGTGCTTGCGAGTTAATTTTTCAATAGAAGTTCTGAGAGATATTGGCATGTTGCGTGCGGTAGTCCGCATTTTGTAACTTCATGCAAAGGTGCAGAGCTCGCGAAGGTCTGCCGGCTCTCCAATATTAAGTAATCTGGGTAGATCACCATTGAGTCCTCTGATAAAGGTATCGAGGGCTTTATCTCTATAGGACTGTGTCATATTGTTGAGGGATTTGTGATCCATTCCCATTGAAGATAATTTATTTAGCATCAGAGAGAGGTGCTGATAAATGGCTTGGTAGAATTCTGGGACGTTGCTTGTGCCTTGGACAAGGGTGGTCATTTGGTACTCGAGGGTACCTAGATCCCGTTTGTCTACGTAGTGGAGTGTAAGGCACTTGGAGATTTTCTCCCAGGTCAGGGGTGTGTGATATTATTCTAACACTATATCTGTGTGACCTACTATTTTATTTCGGATTACGGAAAGAATTCCATAATAATTCGGGCTACCTTTTAAGTGTTCGTAGATTTTAAGGATTCTGTCGACGCTTTTGCGCCATGATCCAAATTCTCCAGTTTGTCCAGAGAAATCTCTGAGACTTTTGACAATATCCGGGATTTTGTCCATGTCGGACAGATTTCTGTCGGTACCTGCATTGATAGGGATGTCGATATCGTTGTTGATGTCTGAAGCAGGGTTCACGATTGAGTTAAAAAGTTGTACTCCCTGTGTTCTAAGAGCTTCTGAAACAAGTTGGGTAACTAGTTGTATCATGTCGTGAAAAATAGAAGAGTTATTGAGGTTAGGGACTATGCCAACAGGAGGAGCAACATTTTCTTGTGCTGGTACTTCCAGCCTGGCAGGCCTTATCAAATTATTTGAATTCGACATTTTTTATTTCAAAGATAAAATCAATTAAATAAAATGGTGTAATTAAAAGTTAAATTTAATGAGTTGTCTAATTTACAATGGCTTTTGCTTTTTATTATTTCAAAATTGAATTATTTATTTAATTAGATAATGAGTTGTTTTTAATTGACAATAGGGTAAATATTTTAAGGATTGTATTATTTATTTTTGTGATAATAATTTTTTTAATTTAATTTTAATTATTTAATTATTCACTTACAGTAATAGTAAAATTAATTTTTGTAGCATCTCCTTAACCTTTAGGGGTAGGTTCTGAGCTGCTTTTGTTGGTTAGGGCGGCTGTCAGGTTTTCCTAACTCCTTTTTGTTCTCTCTGGTTATGAAGACTACTGGGGGGCCTTATGTTTCCCTATCACTACACTGATGCGTTCGTGGTTTGATTATCCACTCATTAAGCTTGGTTCTCACTTAATTTCACAAGTTTGCGTTAGTGGCTTGGTTTTCCACTTTTAAAACTTCTTCACAAATTTACTGAGCTTGGTTATTGCTTGTTATTCACAGTTATTTAAACACAATGCACACAATTGTTAATAAGCTTGGTTATAGCTTATTTTTCAAAGTTATTTAAACACAATGTGTTACTAAGCTTGGTTAGTGCTTATTTTTACAGCTATTTGAATACAATGCTCAGTGTTACAAAACGCAGCCCCACGTTGGGCGCCAGTTAAATTAAACGCTACAACTTTCTAAAAAAAAAATACAAATCAGACAGATTGCACGTTTCCGCTGACTCAACCCAACGCAGTGCATTCCCATTTACATACCTGGATAATCACCTGAGAAGAAATCGCTGACGTCGTCTGGTTTGTATGTAGCTGACTTCAAGTATTGGATAATATAAATAAATGTAAAGTAATTTAACTGTTCAGTCAATCTGCTTGATTTGTATTTTTTTAGAAAAGTTGTAGCGTTTAATTTAACTTATATAAAACTTAAAAAGCTACCTTAAAATAAATCTTAAGCTACCTTATTTTACCTTAACCTATGTTACTCTGCCTTACGTAATTCTCTACGTTCTCTTTTTTCTATTGAGTGCTGTTTTTTTTTTTAAATATTTTGTGTTTTTTTTTTATTTATTTTTTTTACTATTATCTACAATCATCATTGAAACCGAAATGCTTACCGTTCTCGGTATGTGCATTAATAACCATCTTCAATGGAATGATCACATATTCGGGGTCGCCAAAAATGCTGCAAAATGTCTAGGATTCCTTAAACGGTGATAGAAATATTTTACCCCGTCTGATCTGGCCTCAATTTATAAGGCATTCATCCACCCTAAGCTGGAATATAACGCCCATATCTGGTCTGGTACACCCAAGACCGTTCTGCACATTCTTGATAGGGTACAGAATCGCGCGTTAAAACTTATAAGCGATAGAGACATTGTGAATTCTATTCATTCACTAGAACATCGAAGAAAAGTCGTGCATAGGCTCCTCCTCTGTTCCTCTTGCCCTGTTCTCTGACGACCGAGTATTGAAACAGTTTAAGAGTATTCATATCCCCTTCGGCGAACGCAGATTATAAAAAAAAATCTACCAAAACCAAAACTATGTAAGTCGGCCATGGGCAGTGTACAGCCAACCTTGAATATCAAACAATCTACCCTGGATTAGGGGAAAATACGAAGGAGTTTCCTCCCTTTCGGCTAGCCACCAGAAATGTCCGTACTGACGTTGTACGTCCTAAATATCGCGACTTGATACCGCCCTACTGAACACTGCTGTGTGCAACGTCTGTGTCGTATTTGAGTCGTCTATCCGCAGCTCTCCGAGCAACATGGAAGATTGGCGGCACCGGCAATCTGTCTTGGATCAGACCTTTCTCATCTAAATAGAGGAACGCCTCTGGGGGAACAAAGCCGTTAAACCGCACTCTCTCGTGATACTCGTAATTGGGGTAATAAGCCCCGGAGATCAGGTTGTTTGTCGAGCTCATTGCTCTTGCAATGTGCCTTCGAATTAGCTTGATAACGAAATTTTCCACTTTTATTAGGTTAGCCCTGTTGTATATTACCTCATTGGGATAGAATTTTATGTACTGGGACTCTGGTGTTCTGCACAAATGAAGGCAAGCCCTCTCAAACACCTGAATCTTTCCAACAACCTTGCTCCCACGTTGAACCACACGGGACATCCAAATACGAGCATGGGTCGAATGAGGGCCGTGTAGCAGATTACCTTCACCCTTGCATCGAGTTGCTTGCTACAAAAAAGTTTCTTCGTAAGGGCAAAAACACCTTTGGCTCTAGCCAGAGCAGCATCCATATGTTTGTTAAAATATAGATATTGGTCTAACCCGAGCCCCAGGTATCTGACTACACTTCGACACGGAAGTGGTTTGTCGATGCGGTCCCACGATTGAAAACTTTCGCCAATTCTTTCTGGTATCGCTAGAGGCCCCAGACAACGTCGTCCTAAAAAGGATGGTTTCCGATTTCTGGAAGTTGATCTTCAACTTCCAGTCATCACAATATCGCTGAATCTTATCGAAGTCACATTACTCCGATTAGAACGTCATATTCTAAATTATCAATAACGTAAAATCTCGTTATCGTGTCAAAAATTAAAACTTCGTAATATGTTTTTATTATAATATCACCATTAACTGTATGCGCTTTCTTTTTAATAGGTAGCGTGATCTCATCTTGAAGGTATTTGATTTGCAATAGTTTGTTACCTGCTACCGTATCGATAAGTAACTTAATTTTTTTGTTATTTATTGTTCGCTGTAAGTAAAAAATCTTTCTCTTCATTAATATTATTTATTCTCTAAATTTTTTCGTGGCGGAGGTTGCACTTTGTTCTTTTTCTCTTTTAAATAAAGGTCGCGTATTATTATTGTATATATTGAATTGTGGTTTCTGCCAACGTGGATTATTGTCATTGGCTCGGAATGGATTATTCTGCTGGTATAGGTTTATTTTATTTAATTCATCCATATTAGCAAGTCTATGGGCAGAGCTTCCCAATCCCATAGCACAGATAATGAACTACCCAGGTGTCTCATTCATATGGGAAGAAGTGATATATGAAAACGAAATTCACTAAAAAAAAAGACTTTTAAAAAGCCTTTTAAAAAGCTTAAGTTTTTACTAAAGGGATAAAATCAGAACACAGAACATTTGTTTTTTCTGCTCATTTTTTAGTCCATCGTGTCACTCACCCATACCCTTGTTTACCTTCACTGCAAAAAAGAAACAAACAAAATATTTTGTGCGACTGCGGTCTCGGAGTTCTGATGCCGACACGTTGGTAGGATGGATATGGAGTATCTGTATAGATCGTATATATGTATATATGTGCAAATGGTTGGGCTTATGTTGTGTGCTTGTTATTTTGTCTATATGTATGTACCTTATTTACAGCACTTGATTAAATAAACAAAAACTCCGTAAACTTTGTGGACACAAATTTGCTCTGAAAATGGGTATGAATATGAGTCCTGCATACTGCGTTTTATATTTATGCCCTTATAATAACTGAACACTGCTCTTGGGCTACTTAAGTGAAGGTGACTAATCTTCGAAATTATTATAAAAAAACTAACTAACTTAACAAAGTAATCATTAACGCAAATTAGGTTAGTATTAAATTGCAGTTAAATCACCTTAACTGCAGTAGTTTCCAGGGGACACGAACGAGGACGTGGCAGGATATCGACCCCCACCCTCCCAACCTCCCAATAATCACTATCAATTTATCTGTCGACTTTACTTTTTAAGCGTTCATTACATTTTGCAATTTTTTTATTTTATTTCTGGAAATTTTACTTTTATTTAAATTATTATCAAGGACCCATTTACAATTTTTCCAGAGCAATACCACTATTAGGAAATTTATTAAATTAATTTTGTGGTCATAACATACATTGAACCAATTCGGAAAATGTATATTTGTTGCCTTTATACATTCTTTGATTATATTGTAATATGCGAGCTACGGCTCGAGTAGATAAAACGATATTCTGTGAAATTGATTTCTTTATTTTCTAGTCTATAGAACAATTCAGGTTCACACTATACTATTCTTCGCAATTCTTTTCTTACAATGTATCTTTCCTCTCAAATCACTTTATCTCCTTTCAATTACTTAATTTACAAATCCAAACTAATTACTTCTTCTTGTTAACTCTCAACTTTCAATTTATCACAAAATTACAACTTCGCCTATTATCACTTTTCTAATCTCTTCGCCACGGTTTTAAAACTACTGCCCCTTCTCAATCGCCATCTGTCCTTATATAGCAGAAGTTTCTGATAGCCAGAAACTTCTAGCAAATTCTTCGACCACTGGAACAAGAGAAATTCTTATGTAATAATTCCAAGATGACAATCATTCTTGCAGTTATAATTCCCTCTCATCCGTGATATTATCCGTCTCTTTCGTAGACATGAACTGTGGAAACCGCAGACACGAACCTCGAATGAAAGGACACTTCGGACCAAAATTCTGCCAGAATGCAAATGGCACTTCGAAATGGGTTGCATAGTCATAGGAGCGTAGTTATTATATATTTATTATATATTATATATTTTCTTTTAAGTTAGATGCAAAAGGTAGTTAGAAAAGTATTCGGAAAATATCTGTACATGAAGACTTGAAAATATTTTTTCGATGGCCATAAGAGAACCGTATTTTCTTTTGAATGTTCATATTCTTTTAATTTTATCGATACTTCCGTTAGATCGAAATTCTGTTTGTCCTTTGACATTTCTTCAGCACAATTTCCACAGATTTTGTTCATTCTTTTTATTGGTTTAAAGAAGCGGAATCCGGCAAAGTATCTTGTAGCAAGGTCGTTGACCTGCGGTACCTTGACTGATATTGCGTCTTCAACTGGTGCAGTAACTACATTGTTCGTATTCATGTTATTTTCAAAACATTCCTCATTCTTAAGAATCTCGTGATTTTGTGATAGCTCTTAGGTAAGTATTATTTGTTCTTCTATATCAGTCTGCAAAATAGCATTCCAACCCACCTGTAGATATGTATTCCGAATCGTCTTCTTCGCAGTTGGAACATTTCGATTTGAATAAAAATTTTATCGATATAAATTTGGCTAGCAGGGAGTTAAATTCGGAAACACTTGGATTTCTTTTATTAATATTCCGCGCTCTTATTTTACCAAATGAGTTCTCTAACGGATCTTGATTAAATTTATTTACATAAATGTAATATAAATCATGAATAATGTGTCTCTTATTCTTAAAACGTTTTCTACAGTTAAGACCAAACCTTTGAAACAAAATGATCTATTTCTTGAGTTTGTGGGTTCGATGTTTAATATATAATCCTTCATTTCTTGTATAAAATGCATATTTTGATCATTCCGTATAAGTGCTGGTTTTTCATTTAGATAGATATAGATAGATATTTTTTATTTTCGTACTCAAATTTACATTAAGGTTGTTGCCACACAATTTACATACAGAGATTCGATATCTAATTTTGTATCTTTCAACTGAAACATTATCTTTTAGAACTTTAAAATAAAGGGGAAATGAAAAAAAAAATAATTTGCTCTGAAGGAAACTACGAAAAACCTTCAATATGAAGAATAAAAAAAAAAGTACATAATTAAATAATTAAACAAATAAATAATAGTAAATAAAAGTGTATATGTATATAATAAGATAATAACACAAAGTAACAGAGTATAAATAAATAAATAAATAAATAAATTTATTAATAAATAAATAAATAGATAAGTAAATAAATAAATAAATTTATGAAAAAATAAATAAATAAGTATATAAATAAATAAATAAATAAATTAACAATAAATAAATAAATAAATAAATTTAAAAAAAATAAATAAATAAAGAAATAAATAAATGAATAAATAAATAAATGAACACATAAATTTATAAACAAATACATACATAAATAAATAAATTATAAATACGTATATAAATATAAATAAGTGAATATATGATAAGATAAATAAATAAACAGTTAAATTCGGAAACACTTGAATTACTTTTATTAATATTCAGCGCTCTTATTTTACCAAATAAGTTCTCTAACGGGTTTTGATTAAATTTATTTACATAAATGTACTATAAATCATTATGATCCATGAATAATGTGTCTCTTATTCTTAAAACGCTTTCTACAGCTAAGGCCAAGCCTTTGAAGTAAAATGATCTATTTCTTGCGTCTGTGGGTTCGATGTTTAATATATTATCCTTCATTTCTTGTATAAAATGCATATTTTGATCATTCCGTATAAGTGCTGGTTTTCCAATTAATAGGTCGAAAAGTCGATCTATTTTTTTTATAAATTCAGCTGTAGATTTTGAAAACTGGGCTACATGACTTGGAAATTTTTGGAGTTTTATTAAAGCTTCAATGCCGCAGGATACAGATCTGCTTAGAACTTGTGCAGCCAACTTTACGTTCATTTTCTGAATTTCAGTAAGATCAATGTGTGCCGATGTAAGTTTTGGACATATTTTGGTAGTATTACTTTTTTCTGTGTTATAAAGGTATTCAATTACCTTCCATTTAACAATTCCATCAAAGTGGTCAAATTGTATTTAAGTAAGTTGTTCCGAATACTCTTTATAAGATGAGGAATATCATACGGATTTATTTTTGTAAGTGAAGTTAAAGTTTTTTTCATTTAGATTAAGTGTACATTAAAAACTACGATTTGTGGGTTCTTGATCATAGCAAATAGCTCTGAGGGTTAGTTTCAGCTCCGCGCATATATCAAAACAATTATATACCTCAATTTCAAGTTGTTTCATAAGTATATTGTTTGGACAAATGACATGATATTAAACTTGCTTAAAATTTCCTCATACACTCCGAATCATAAAAACACACACAGACTTAGCGCATATATTAAATTTGTATTCCTTCCGTAATCAACAAAACCTTCAGTTTTCATATGTAACCTTAGCTCTCGTTGGATAAAAACAAATGAACTCGTCATCAGATATAGCAACACTTCGTTTTAACAAGAGAGAAGTTTAAGAATTTTTTTTAAATAATTTTTTCCAATAAAGGCATTCTTAAAACGTTTGCTGCATATATCGGGTGTTTTAAGGCTTTTTATGTGTTCCCGAGACTCCTCTGCTAAAGCTCGTCATTCATCGTATTTAACTGTTCCTTTTTTAGGAAATGTAAATAATTTCCCATCAGGCAATTCCTTTTCTGTTATAGAACAGTGTGCAATTCTGCACTTCGTTCTTTTCGAGACAATTTTCTTATGCCTTTTAATTTTTTAGTATATGTTTGTAATATATACATATGTATGTTAGTAATTAACCTGAAAATCTAATTGATTGATATTCGAGCAAAATCTCTCAAACCTTCTCTTCATATACAACGCATACGCGTTTGCAAAACTTCCATTCATGAAAATTTATTCTTTTGCTGCGGTGGTATGGAAATCACACCGTCTTGCATCTTCATGCCCCTTCCCGCATACCCCTTTATACTTCTTCACCTCGTTCGTGGGCAGCCTCATTCCGCGACAATTGACATGTGGCACCAATGCGGACTTGCCCCAAATAAAAATGCTTCCGACGCTGCTTCCTTGCACTGTAAAATTTACAAAGCAATTGACGGATTCCGGTGACGCCGGCCGCTATGTACTATTACGTTTGAGAGATCATATGATTTACGATGTCTTTCTTTATCTTACCTACCTGCACAATAAACCGGATTCCATCCGTATTGATGAAAAAACCAATACTAATTTCAAGGTCTCAATTTCCCAAGAAGGTCTTCCAACTGAAGATAAAGCTTTAATGCAATTTTCGGCCAGTTTCACGAGAGTTTCAATGTATCGCCTTTTCAGATAACAAGCGATCTGTCCTCAAACGCGTCATATATCAGCTCTATAAGCCTGTCACATCTCCAAAGAACTCGCGCAGATTTTAATAATTACTTTCGTATCCCAACTGGTCTGCGCCTCAATACCTTGATATTGTCGTTGCTGTTCCTTATCTGCCTCACCCATCAAAAGCAGTATATAGCACCCAAATGCTTGTCCCTTTACTATCAAAACGTAAGAGGCTTGCGCACTAAAACTCGCGATGTATTTCTCAACGCCCAAAAATTCCCTTACGATATGTTTCCCCTAACAGAAACAAATTTAACCCCTGATTCTAGTAATAATGAATTATTTCGTTTTCATCACAAAGTGCAACGAAATGATTAACTTTTCCCGCCCTTCAGTTACACCTTTTCATATACAACGCATACGCGTTTAGAAAACTTCCATTCATGAAAATTTATTCTTTTGCTGCGGTGGTATGGAAATAACACCGTCATGCATTTTCATGCCCCTTCCCGCACACACCTTTACACTTCATCACCTCGTTCGTTTCCATGTCACAAAACACGATGAGAAAAAGAACTTTTCCCACACGAACGAACGGAGTGAGGAAAAAGAAAAAGCTTTATTTGTGGTACTTATTCTGAAAGCTACATTTATATGGGCGTGCGACATCTGGGTAATTTATTATCTGTGCCCATAGGTTCGGACCGTTGAAGTAGTTGTCTGTGGTTATTTCTGTAACCAATTTGTTCATTTCGAACGGGAAATCTGAGGTGATTTGAATGTTCTCGAGTTTTGTTTTTGTGTGTCGAGAACTGTAAGGCAAAATTTGCGCGAACATTATTACTTTCCAATTCTTCGGCTTTAGCGAGAGCGCTTGCTAAGTCTTGAGGATTTAGAAAAAATAAAATATTTGATAACCGTTCAGGCCAGAGATGAATATGCATAATGAATTTTTTTTATGAGAATTGTTTAGTTCTATTGTAATTGGTGATTTCGAACCGTGTGTCATTATTGTTTTATTCGTGACGAGGGTTAATTTTTCGTTCACTTTATGAAAGTATTCTAATAATGTCATCGGACCTTGCCCAATATGCTTAATTCTTGCTCGATAACGTGTATTAGACGGCATATGTATGTGCCATAATTTGTCAAGATATTGTAGCATAATAATAACTACGCCCCCTAAAAATATGACGCAACAAATTCCGAAGTGACTTCATTCTGGCAGAATTTTGGTTCGAACTGTCCTTTCATTCGAGGTTCGTGTCTGGGACGAAGTCTCCACAGCTCATGTCAACGAAAGAGACGAATAATATCAGGGATAAAAGGGAATTATAACTGCAAGAATTATTTCTCTTGTTCCAGTGGTCGAAGAATTTGCTAGAAGTTTCTGGCTATCAGAAACTTCTGCTATATAAGGACAGATGGCGATCAAAAAAAGACACAGTTGGTTTAGAACCGTGGCGAAGAGATTGGAAAAGTGATAATGGGCGAAGTTGTAATTTGGTGATAAATTGAAAGTTGAGAGTAAACAAGAAAAAGTAATTAGTTTGGATTTGTGAATTAAGTAATTTTTTTTTTTTTTTTTTTTTTTATAATTCGCGCGCGCCAAAAGGATTATGAATACCTTTATACTGTTACAGGGCACGGGCTTTTAAGGACAAGGAGAAGAGGAACAGAGGAGAAGCCTATGCACGTTGGCTTTAAATGTTTGAAGGTTGTAGTGATGGGGAAATACAGAGCTTGGTAGATCATTCCACATTCGTGTCGTTCGGCTTATAAACGAATCCCTATATTTAACAGTACGACCGAAGTTAGGCTTTAGGGAAAACTGATGTGCATTCGAAGCATGTCGCGTATTGCGGGTGAAATTTTGAAGGGGAGGAATGCAACTGGCTATTTCGCTGGAGCATTTTTTGTAGAAAAAACGATAAAACAGGGAGAGACAGGAGACATTTCTCCGATGTTCTAATGAATGAATGGAATTCACAATGTCTCTATCACCTATGAGTTTTAACGCGCGATTTTGTACCCTATCAAGAATGTGCAGAACGGTCTTGGGTGCACCAGACCAGATATGGGCGTTATATTCCAGCTTAGGGCGGATGAATGCCTTATAAATTGAGGCCAGATCAGACGGGGTAAAATATTTCTTGCACCGTTTAAGGAATCCGAGACATTTTGCAGCATTTTTGGCGACCTCGAATATGTGATCATTCCATCGAAGATGGTTATTAATACACATACCGAGAATGGCAAGTCTTTCGGTTTCAATGATGCAAGTACCATCCATGGATAATGGTTGAGGGTTTTGGTTTCGCTTGAGAGACAGAAGACAGCATTGTGTTTTGGAAGCATTAAATTCCACGCGGTTGGTTGAACCCCATTTAATTATGCTGTCCAGGTCGGAATTTAATGTGTTTAACATACGTTGCCGTTCCCCTTCTACGGCCGAAGAGCAAGGACGTGAGTTAGGGAACGAATATGAAAAACTGAGGGTACTGTCATCAGCGAAGGAGATAAAGTGATTTGAGAGGAAAGAGACCTTGTAAGAAAAGAATTTGCAAAGAATAGTATAGTGTGAACTTGAATTGTTCTATAGACTAGAAAATAAAGAAATAAATTTCACAGAATATCGTTTTATCTACTCGAGCCGTAGCCTGCATATTACAATATCATTATCATGGAGTGTTATTTTATTTCGTAATATTGCTAACGCGGAGAAGAATTTAGTGCTGTCTATTGTATGTACAAGCAAGGCATTATGGGCTGCTTGTCTCCAACTAGCGTATGAGGTTTATGTACCTGAGAATTCTGGGAGAGATTTTACTATATCTAAAGATTCGTTGCTAGTAATTGTCGGGTCAATTGTCTGTTCTTCATATTATTTAACTATGTTAGTCAACCCTGACGAGAGAATTTGTGATTCTAAATTTGTCAATTTGTCTTCGTATGTTTACCTAAGAGTTTGTTCAATTTCTAATATAAGTCTTTGCTTTGCCTCGTTGTTGTTGGCTAATGCTCTAGCTACTACACCGTCGATATCCTGAGGAGTCATAATTGTCATTGGATCTGGGGGAGACGTTTCAGATTCTGAATCTGAGGCGGACTGAATGGGTTTTAGTAGAGAACGATAAGGCATTAGTGTAAGGATCTTTTTCTTGACCTCTTCATGTAATTCACTCTATGCACTTTTAATTCATAATTACTCTTAAAATAAATCTTACTCTAATTTATTATCGACTTTCTGTTGAATCTGCTTTCCTTTACTCGTTTTGTTGCTGCTTTCCTTTGTCTCCGCAAAGCACTTTGGCTGGATAAATGGCTTAGGATGCACTTTTATTAACACTCTTTGCTTTATTATTTTCAAGAAACTACGTTAATATGCATCCCTGTGGAGCCCCCAATTAAATTATTAGTTTCCAGTTTTAACTAAAGTAATAATGTGGCTGAGCACACTTTTTTGCTTTGTATGCTGTTTTCTATTGTGTTTACGATTCGATGGACTTGTTCGATTGTAGAATGTCTTTCACGAAACCCGAATTAATGTGTCGGTATGAGGTTTCTTTATTCAATGACGGGCTGTAGTCTTCTAAGAAGCAACTTTTCGAATATTTTAGGCATAACTGGTAGCAGAGAAATAGGACGATACGATTTTTTATCATTTGCCGGTTTTTAAGTTTTATGTATCATTATTATTTCCGCTACTTTTCACTGTCGCGGAACATACTTTATTCTTAAAGCTTCATTTATAATGTATTGTATCATTCGCAGTACTTTTTTAGGGAGTTGTTTAATGATATCACCAGTTCTAAGGTCATACGCCGGTGAGGGTGGCCGTGGTGCAGTGGTAACATCATCGCTTGTCACGCTGTTGATTCACGGTTCGAATCCTGAAGTCAAGAATCATCTATTTATTTCGCACGAAATAAATAAAAAGTCGATCACTTGCGAAAGCTAAGTCAACTCTACTGTGAAGGCATAACACTGGCAGTAGGGTGGTCATATGGCTAAAATGCAACTTGATCGTGATGATGACATCAGGAGGACGGAAAAAAATACTGTGAATCTTAAGCAACGACAATGATAGCGAAAAACAAACAAAATATTCGCCAGTTATCTGGACAGCCACCCTTGGAGTTTACAGAAACTTAATACCACCTGAGTTTCAAACCACACCACTCTGTCTTTCTCTCTGTCTCTTCCCCTTTCCATAAAACGTACGTGTTCTAAAAAATTAGTATAAGGGTATTCATATCCCCTTTAAAACATGCGATTCCTTTGCCATGTTTTACGTGCTTTGCGTTTCTTTTGCAATAGTTCTCTAACTCTGATTGGATATATTATTTTTTTACCTTCATTGTTGACTTTTGGTGTACTTTCCCATGCTGGTAGTTGTATGATTTCTGTAAGCTTATCTACTTCTTCTTCAATTTAATTGCTGTTTAGCAGAGGTACTTGTAGGTCAATTCTCTCATCGAAGTCCCAATTTTTTTTTTATTTGTAAGTTTTGGTTTAAGAGTTATCTTTTCGATTTTAGTTTGGCTCACCGGCATTATGACAGGGGAATGGTCTGATGAAAGCCCTTCATAATCCTCCATGTATAAGTAGTTTTGAGATATGCCTTTCGTGACGAAAATATCTATAAGTTCAGGTATCTTATTTGGGTCTGTTGGCCAGTAAGTAGGCTTTTTCCACTTTTAAAATTACATTTCAGTGTTTGTCCTGCTTCAAGTAGTTGTCTCCCTTTTGGGTTTGTTAGCCTGGGACCCCAAAAGGTGTGTTTGGCATTCAAGCCTCCTCCGATGATGAAATTTCGCCCAAGTGTTTTAAATAGGTTTAAATAATCCTCTCTTTTTAACTTATGTTTCGGTGGGCAATATATTGCTGAGATTTTCCACAAGTTATTGTGCCTCATTTCTATGCCTATTGTAGTAAGTACTCTTCCTCTATTGGTATGTCTTGATGATGTTTTATGTTTTCTTTAATAAAGATCGCTGAACCTCCTCTTGCTCTATTTGCAGGGTGAATGGCATGGTAAAACTTATATCCCTTGATGGTAGCGTAAGAAGATGGTGTAAAGTGGCTTTCGGATATAAGGAAGATATCAATCTTTTTATCAGCAAGAAATATCTCTATTTCTGCTAAGTGTTGTTTGAGCCCATCGGCATTCCAGATTGCTATTCTTATAGTTTGCAGGTCATTACTTTAAATTCTTTTTTGTTAATTTTTGCTTCAAGATTTTTTAAGTTGCTAAAAATCTTATTGTTGGTTTCATACTGTTCTTTAATTTTGATGTTTATAGATTCAATGCTTCTCAAAATATCATTAAGAATCTGATTGTTATCATTTTCATCAGCTGGTTTTGTTTCTCGAACTATTTTTGCATATGTATGTACGTTTTGTTCTACTTGTAGTTTTTGTTCGTGTGAAGTTGTATCATTTTCTGTCTCTCTTTTGGATCCAGGTAGTCTGGATTGTGAGGTAGTCTGAAAGTGAGCATAAATAGGGGTAATCCTTTCTTGGTGGTTTGGTTGCCTTCCTTGCTAATAACGGATTCTTTTTTTAGTATGTTTACTGCATTAATTATTGTTGGCGCAAATTTAAATATTCCCGCTACAACTTTCGTCAAAATTAAATTACATTTTAAAATACTGTATCCCCCACCACCAATCAATAAATGAATTCACCACACCCAACTTTTCCTCTATCCCAAAATAACTGCCACTAGCATTGGTATTATAACGTTTGGTTTCGATAGTCGACAAAAATAAAGAATTGTTTAACTATATTTGTCTAGCGTCATTTTGCTTTCCTTTTTTCAAGGTATTAATAAAGTGAATTATAATAAATCAGTTCTTGATTTTACATGGCGACCGTGACAGGACTTTAGTGTTCGTGAAATTCAAAGAACAGTGTAGCAACTCTTCGGGACAATATATAAAAGAACATATTAAGAATAGACTATAAAACTCTAAAACTTTGAAAAAGTGGAAAGCAGTCGGTTTCGGTATCGCGATCGGTTCAAAAGTAGCAGCATTTACAAAAGCAAGGAAATTTGGTGAGTCTGTATCGTAAATTTTAGTTAAAATCTACAATAGAACAATAAGCATACATACTTTTAAATATTACCTAAATACCCTTGCCATCGTTAGTCGCTCGATATCGCAAAATAGAAACTTTCCCACACTCTACATACATAAGTACATACGTACATCTTGTATTTATGCACATTCGTTACCAAACGTAGCTTTGTTACCCATTAATACAGACGGTATGAACACAATCTTTGTACTATACAGTCGCTAGATAAATATTCGGCGCTCTTCTACTATATAGTACAATATTTCAATAGTTCGTACTTGCAATTCGCTGCAAATCGCACTTATAACTTCGACATAAGTTCTCGCATACAATTCGTCGTATGCTCCTGATATTCTTCTCAGTTTATACAAGAAGTCATCGCAAAAAAATATACACTAAGTTATACAGCTGTGAATTTGCATGGAATGACCTACGAGAACTTTGGACCAAACGGACTTAATCATTAGTCTGTGCTTCCATATAGACGAAGCCATTTCGCCCGCTGTTGAAAACTTTTGTTGGAGCAGAACATCATCGTCATCATCATCTTCATCGTCATCCACATCGTAATCATCCCAATTCCCAATTTATGTAAATTATGAATTATTGTATAAATGAATTTGAATATTTGAATCTGGCGCGTAAATTATACCATTCGCCATATTTTTTGTATTTTGCTAATTCGCCACATTATTCGAATTTTCAAATATAACGTAATGTCTCTCAGGCGAACACAAAACCTGTTAGTTTCATATTGTATATAAACCCTCCGTGAAATAAAGCTTCCAGGATTCGTTGTCAAAACACCCTTCGGGGAAACTATTGCGTTTATATTCGGTCGTGTTCGCTCTTCGTTATCGCGATTTCAAATTCGTATTAATTCGCTAGCTCGCATATGTTTGACAAGTTGGTCAAACGCACAGCAACCAGGATCTACCTAGCCCTTAATAGAAGGTATCCTAGAGATCCCGAGGTTGAAGGTCGAAAAAACCTTCGAACGTTCAACTTTGATCGCCTCCCGCTGTTAAGACAGTTTTGCTGTCGAAAACTTTGCTACCTCCTCTTGTGGAGCATAAGCATACATCGTTGCTTACTTACAGCTTAACTGTGGAAAATTTCGTCAGCACCGTTCTCCCTTGCTGGGCGTGAGCATACATCGTTGCTCTTCTCGCACATTAAAATTGCATTGGAAGAAAATTATCTTCAAAGCATTGCATTGCGTTGTCGATTTATTGATGCATGCTATTAAATATTAATTTCGCCGTGTTATCAACGGAATTATCTGTGTCTTATTCGCTTTAAGAATTCAAATTTCATAAGCGGAACTAAGATCATCATCGCTGATCAGCAGTAGGTGTTCGGAGCGTATTCAAAGGAATTCGCCGACGTCTGAGACCGAAAAATCGCATGATATAAAATAATATTTTTTGAGAGAGAGAGAAGATTAGGGAAAATCACTATGCCGACGGAATCAGAAAAGTCTCTTGAAACTTTAAAAATAAATAGAGCGTCCACAAAGGGAAGTATTTCTAGAATTAAGACTCTAATCGAAACTAAATCGAAAAGTTTAGAATACGCCGAACTAGAATGTCGGTTAGGAATAGTCGAGTCCTATTTTAAGCAGGCTCTTAGTTATCAAACCCGAATCGAGGAATTAGTTCCACTTGATAATGGGCGGAGTGAAATTGAGGAATTATTTTGTACTACAAAATCCAAAATACTTTCGCTAATGGGGCATAATAGACGACCAAGTATTCAAGACACATCAATGGCTATTGCGTCAACTCCCACTTCTCGTTTACCACCTCTCAAATTGCCAAAGTTTTCCGGAAAATATGCGGACTATAAAAACTTCATTGGGACTTTTAAGACACTGGTACACAAAGATCAGTCGCTTACGGGTATCGAAAAGTTCAACCATTTAATCTCGTGTTTGAGTGAGCAAGCGCTTGGAACTATAAAAGCCATTCAAGTGACGGATGAAAATTATCCCAAGGCACTCAAACGGCTTGAAGAAAGATACGACAATAAATGTTTAATTTTTTTGGAATATATCTCCACTCTGTTCGAGCTTCCGAAAAATAAGGGAAATTCTGCAGTACAACTCAGAAGCTTAGTTGACAATGTTTCCGCATTAGTAGATTCGTTAACGTCATTAGGTAGCCATGAGGATATTTGCGACGCAATTGTTATTTACATAGTAATGTCAAAGGTAGATGAAGAGACCCACCGGAAATGGAATGAGTCATTAGATTATTCAAAGCTACCGACGTGGGAGCTCTGCTCGGAGCTGCTTAGCAAACGGTGCCAATATTTAGAGAATAGGGAGTCGAAGAGTTCGCATGCAGATTTTGGAAAGTACAGTCAAGCATTCAAACCAAGTTCACGGAAACCTACACATGCTTCGCCATCTGTAACAAAGATAGTATGTAACTTCTGTAAGTCAATAAATCATTTGATTGTAGACTGCAATAAATTCAGGAACTTGCGTGTATACGATCGTTACAAGCAAGCAAAACGCTTGGGTTTGTGTATAAATTGCCTCAATAAGGGTCATGAAGTGAGCAATTGCTCGTCTAAAAAATGTGACGTCTGTTCAGACCCTCATCATCAACTGTTGCATCGATATAGCAATATTCGCACTCAGGAGGATCACACCGTGCTTCCACTTTCTGCGGAGAACTCGCAATCGGTATTGATGGGCTCAACATATGAAAATGCGGATTCACACGTCATCCTAGCGACAGTTACACTAGATTAGATTAGAGTGAAAAATCTGGCAGGCGAGCTCGTACCAGCTCGAGCTCTACTCGATTCCGGTTCAAAGATCAATTTGATGACTCAGGCTCTTGCAAACATCCTTCAATTAAAGTTGGTGTATAGACCAATATCGGTCAATGGATTCGGAGCAGTTGGTACACAAATTTCGAACCAAACCTCATCGGCTATTCAATCGCGATTCGGAGGGTATGAAAAAAGGATTGAATTCTGGATAACTCGTTCCATTACGGAATGTCAACCCCAACGGGAATTACGAACGAGTAGTTGGCAAATTCCTAAAGACATATACTTACCGGATCCATTGTTTCATAAACCTCAAGTGATTGATATGTTGCTTGGCGCAGATTCCTTTTTCGACCTCTTGAGAAGTGGACGCATTGAGTTAGGTCCAAATCTGCCGATTTTGCATAGAACGGTTTTCGGTTGGATAGTTTCAGGATCGTGCAGGGGAAATGAGAATAAAACCATAAATAAAATAAATAAAATTTTGTACAAGAATATTCAGATAGCACTTGTTTTGACTTAGACAAAGCAGTGGAAAGATTTTGGAACATAGAAGAAATTTCGAATCAAGTCATACGTACTCCAGAACAGACAATGTGTGAAGAGCATTTTTCTAAAAATTTAAGGGTGTTGCCAAATGGTAGGTTTTCAGTTAGATTGCCATTCAAGGATAGCCCATTGCAACTAGGAAGCTCATTGGAAATAGCCAGGAAAGGGTTTTTTGCGTTGGAGCGCAGATTATCGAAAAGTCCCGAGCTTAAGGAGGAATACTCCAAGTTTATCAATGAGTATTTGGAGTTAGGGCAAATGTCGTTAATGGAACACACTAATTATAAAGAACCCCACTACTATATGCCACATCAACGCGTTCTCCGTCCTCAAAGTTCGTCCACAAAGTTGAGAGTAGTTTTCGACGCATCGTGCCAAACTTCATCTTGTTTGTCACTGAACAATTTGTTGATGGTAGGACCAACAATTCAAGAGGAAATATATTCCATTGTATTACGATTTCGGAGTCATCAATACGCTCTTACTGCAGACGTGCAGAAAATGTATCGTCAGATCGAGATCGATTCAACAGATCGGAAGTTTCAATTGATTCTTTGGAGAAATAACTCGTCTGAAAGGCTGCAAACGTATTGTCTTAACACCGTCACATATGGAACTGCCTCTGCACCATTTCTGGCAACTCGGTGTGTGCACGAAATCGGCGTGCAGAACCAAAACTGTCGCGTAGCGAGTCAAATCATTCGTCAAGATTTTTATGTTGACGATCTTATAACTGGCGCCGACTCAGTACACGAGCTGAGGAAAATACAGATCGAAGTAACCAAACTGCTAAGCTCAGCTCATTTTGAGCTACACAAGTGGCACTCGAACGTCGAGTTAAATTCTTCCACGCAAACTAGTAGTGTTGAGTTCAAAGGTGATAGCATCGAAACAACGAAAACGTTGGGAATCGAGTGGAACCCGAGGGAAGATGTTTTCAAATACTTTTATAAAGATTCATTCTCACCGAATATTTTAACGAAACGTACCATTCTCGCCTCGTCCAGTAAATTATTCGATCCTCTTGGTTTACTTGGCCCAATAGTCATCAAAGCAAAAATATTTCTGAAAGTACTGTGGGACGAGAAGTTAGGTTGGGATGATCCGCTACCGAAAGAGCTAGATTCCTGTTGGAGGGAGTACATAGCAGACCTTCAGAACTTAAATAGCCTCAGCGTACCTCGGTTCATCTTTCGACCTAAATGGAAAAGCGTCCAGATACATGGATTTTCGGATGCGTCAATAAACGCTTATGGATGCTGTCTCTATGCCAAGTGCGTTGACGACCTGAATGGCGTGTCGGTAAGGCTGATTACGGGAAAGTCATGGGTTGCACCAGTTAAAACGCAGTCTATTCCTCGGCTAGAACTTTGTGGTGCGCAGTTGTTGGCAAAATTATGGTTAAAGGTTAAAAAGGCATTGAGGATTGAGTTTTCCGAAATCTACTTCTGGGTGGATTCAGAAATTGTGTTGTATTGGCTTGACTCGTCATCAAATTCGTGGCAAACTTTCATAGCTGACAGGGTCAGCGATGTTCAGTCATCTGTATCGAACACCGTGGAATGGAGACATGTGAGATCGGAGACCAACCCAGCGGATCTGATATCAAGAGGAAGTACTGAGCAAGACTTATGTTCTTCAATTTGGTTTAATGGTCCAGATTTCCTGAAAAAAGATCCTAAAGAGTGGCCGGGAAATCCTAAATTCGATCCTCAGAACCTAGACAAGTCGCTGCTAGAAGCGAAAAAGAAGAAAAACGTATTTGTCAACACTATCGCTGAAACTCATTTCGTCCAAACATTTTATAAATATAGTAGCTATACCAAAACCATTCGCATAGTGGCTCTGATATTCCGATTTATCAGAATTCTTCAAGGTCAAAAGGAATAACAAGGAACCCCGCTTACATCCCAGTAATTGGAGGAAGCCTTAATAAAAATAGTCTGGTGTATTCAGCATGAGAGTTTCGCAACCGAAATTGAAGAAGTTAGAGCAAAGAAGGACAAGCTTTCTTCAAATAGCTTAGCAAAATTGTCTCCGTTCTTGGACGTCGTGCACAATAGAACATTGCTACGAGTTGGAGGTCGCATAAGGAAAGCGGATATTGCATACGACACCAAATTCCCCATCCTATTGCCGAGTGGAAATCATTTTGCAAAGACGTATACGAAACACTTGCATTTCAAAAATTACCACGCTGGACCTCAAGCTTTATTGAACTTCGTCAGGTATCGATTGTGGATGGCCGTGGTGTAGTGGTAACATCAACGCTTGTCACGCTCTTGGTTCACGGTTCAAATCCTGATCTCAACAGTCATTTATTTATTTCGTCTGAAATAAATAAAAAAGTCGATCAATTCCGAAAGCTTAGTCAACTCTACTGCGAAGGCATAACACTGGCAGTAGGGTGGTCATATTGCTTAAATGCAACTTGTCACGCTCTTGGTTCACGGTTCAAATCCTGATCTCAACAGTCATCTATTTATTTCGTCTGAAATAAATAAAAAAGTCGATCAATTCCGAAAGCTTAGTCAACTCTACTGCGAAGGCATAACACTGGCAGTAGGGTGGTCATATGGCTTAAATGCAACTTGATCGTGATGATGACATCAGGTGGAGGGAAAAAAATACTGTGAATCAAGAGCGATGACAAAAAGCAAAACAAACAAGCTCCCCAGTTATCTGGACGCCACCCTTGGAGTTTACTGAAACTTAATACCACCTAAGTTTCAAAACCACCACACCAATCTATCTTTCTCTCTCTCTCAATTTATACAAACGCCCGTGCCTTGAAATAATTTAATGGTATTCATATCCCATTTGGCGCGCGCAAATTATAAAAAAAAAAAAAAAAAATGCTAGGAAATTAGTTAGAAGTGTTGTCAATGAATGCGTCCATTGCAAAAGATATAAACCCAAACTCTTGCATCAAGTTATGGGCAACCTACCCAGAGATCGTTTGACGCCAAATATTCCTTTTAAAATTTGTGGGGTGGACTTTTGTGGGCCCATTCTTACGTCATGGAAAATTCGGGGGAAGCAACCATATAAGACATATATAGCTGTGTTCGTTTGTTCTTCGACTAAGGCTGTCCATTTGGAAGTAGTTTCTGACTTGACCTCGAATGCTTTCATTGCCGCTCTTAAGCGACTGATAGGGCGAAGGGGTTGTCCACAAAAAATACATTGCGATAATGCGACCAACTTTGTGGGGGCAAAAACTAAACTAGAAAAATTTAGGAAAGCATTTTTTAAACAAAATACTAATACAAAGATACAAGAGTTCGTTACAGATAAGGGCATCGATTTCCAGTTTATACCGCCTCGCGCACCTCACTTCGGAGGCATTTGGGAAGCTGCAGTCAAATCGGCAAAGACTCTGTTGACCAAAACACTAGGAGGCGCTCTCTTAACGTACGAGGAACTGACTACAGCATTGGCAGAAATCGAAGGAGTCCTAAATTCAAGACCCATCACACCAGTCAGTTCAGACCCATTGGATACAACTGCTCTTACTCCGGGGCACTTTCTGATCGGAACTCCAATAAACTCATACCCAGAACCAGAAATGTCCTTTAATCAGATTTCTTATCTCAACAGGTGGCAGAGAATCACAGCACTAAAGCAGCACTTCTGGAAAAGATGGTCCTCTGAATACATCCGAAATCTTCAACAGAAGTCGAAGTGGTTTTCGCAACAGCCGGACGTGGAAGAGGGAAGACTGGTGGTTCTCCAAGATGAAAACTTGCCCCCTTACAAATGGGCACTAGCGAGATTGGAACGAGTCATCAAAGGCGACGACAACAACGTTCGTTTAGTCGATCTCAGAACAGCCAATGGAACCTTCAGGCGTCCCGTCACTAAGATTGTACCACTCAGCATAAATTGATAGTAGCCCATCAAGGAGGCCGGAATGTTGGCGCAAATTTAAATATTCCCCCCACAACTTTCGTCAAAATTAAATTACATTTTAAAATACTGTATCCCCCACCACCAATCAATAAATGAATTCACCACACCCAACTTTTCCTCTATCTCAAAATAACTGCCACTAGCATTGGTATTATAACGTTTGGTTTCGATAGTCGACAAAAATAAAGAATTGTTTAACTATATTTGTCTAGCGTCATTTTGCTTTCCATTTTGCAAGGTATTAATAAAGTGAATTATAATAAATCAGTTCGTGATTTTACAATTATGTTAAAGTTTCTTTGCTTGAGGTCATCTATTATGTCTTCTTTGGGACATGGCGGATGGAGTCCTCTGGCCATAACCTTAATTGGTCTTTCATTTTTATTTTTGTAAGTGAACCACGGAATATTTTCCTCGTTTAATTTGTTTGCTAGATTTCGGTAGGTATCCTAGTCGGGTGTGTTTATTTTCCAAATATCCGAATTCTTTCTCAGTAACCGATTTCATTAAAGCATAGATTTTCGCGTAATTGGTTACACCCTCAATATTTATTGGAGGGGGAGGAGATTCTCTCTTTGGTTTCGAGCCGGCTCCAATAGACGCCATGTTTGCTAAATCACCCATGATTTCTGGTGAGGAGTTGGCCTTTGGTTTTTTGGATTGCCTTTTTTCAGAAATCCAGTTTGTTTCCCTTTCGAGTTCCTCTTCATCAGTGCTGAGATGGATCTGATTAGTGGTGCTAGTTTCAGTACTATTTGCTGATTGTGCTTTAATTGTAAATTCAATCTCTTCATTCTCCTTTTTTAGGAAAGTAATTTCACTGCTCAATCGCAAGAATTGTTGTTTTAATTCTTCAAGCTCTTTTTTTAAATCGTAGTTTTCTTTTCGAAGAAATGAGTTCTTATTTTGAGTTGGAGTGTTTTCCTGCGTTCGGCCTAGTCCCATATTATTGGGTTAAAATCTACTTATTTTATTACAATAAATTAAATTAAATTTATTATATTTTTTTTGTGCTGGCAATGATGTCAAGAAGAGCTTTGGCATAGTATGACAGAGCTTTCAAAGTAAAATGCAGATTCAGGATCCACGATCCACATTTACGATCCACTACACAGAGCTTTCGTTACCCTGTCACTGGCTGCAGATCACTCTCCTTAGATGTCAATATATTGTAGAATTTTACCTTTATATTTTAGGGGGAGCACAGTTTGCATTCAATTTATCAATCTTTCATTTGGAAGAGAGCTGCAAGCTCTTTCCAATGGTATGTTAAATAAGTTTCACACTCTTTTAGAACTTTGATTACTAATAGAGAATTCGAGCACAGTTTAAAATTTATGATTTTACTTGGCGAGAGTCGCCAATGGTGAAGTTTTTTTTTCAAAAAATTTGTACGCCATCTAGTGACATATGTCCAACACAACCCGAATATAAAATTCGAACAAAATCGTTGAGCCGTTTTCGAGGAAATCATTTTTTTCCCCAAAATCTGCTATTAGTAAAGCACCGTTAATTGTGGGGTTAGAATAGTGACTCCACAGATGCCAAATATGAAGTTTCAAGTAAATCCGTCCAGCCAAATAGGCTGGGTGTATGTAAACGTTACACGATGGATACACGGACATACAGAATTGACAGATCACTTTTTCGAGATTCTCTATTAAAGCAATGCTAATATTGATCAACATTTTGAGACCGAGAATTATCACGAAACTAATACTTGCCTTTTGGAGAAGCAAATAAAAAAGCCAAGACGCTGCTAGGATTTAAAATCTTATCAGTCACATACCAATAAATATTATGAAAATCTGTTAATTTCTATGCCATCATTTTGAATTATTTTAGAACAGATTTCGAACACCAAGCTTGTTTCAATCGGACAACTAGAACCTCAGAAATTTGGAAAGATTAATGCTAAATGACTTTGAAAATACAATTAATTTTAGAAAGTTTTTTCTTCAGTTTGCTATAAATTTAGCAAAAATACATCGATTTGAATAAGCCTATACGGACGTGTGCTTATTCAATCATGCTTTTAGTTTATTCACGATTACTTCTGTCAGAATGTACAGATTTGAAAGCATATCTATTTAAGTAGTTTCTGTCAACATTCACCAAAGCCGCAGTCGAGTGGCAGAAAATAGGAAGGAAATCAAGTATTTAGAAATTTATTGATACAATTTATTTTCTTATTTATATTATGTAATTAAAATCTAGAAATTCATTCCAGTACTCATTTAGATATTAATTGACATACATTCATATATGTATATAAAAAAAAAACTTCAAAGGTAATTGAATTGTGTCACAAGTTGAGAGCACCTCTCAGGTATTTCAGTGCGGGATCGGCAATTTCTTCTCAAGTTCCATAAAGCAATTGGCTATAACGGTACGGTAATTTTTTTTTTTAAGATTTGGATGAAAGAAATAAAAACTGGAATGACCAATCCAAACGACCAAACTGCAAGCAACACAAACTGTTCCGCGACCGGTACCGCTGGTACTCACTCTGCAGACTTCACTCTTATCCCTAAAACTTTCGCCTCTTTGGAACAACCGGCCCGATCTTTGGTTTTTGCAGATCGAGACACAATTCCAACTCAAAGGAGTTACATCTTCTAATACCAAATACCTGTACCCGGTAGCTTCACTTGGTAATCAGGCGATGGAATCCGTTGCCGATATTTTGCTAAACCCCCCCACGCAAGAAAAATATGATTCACTTAAAAAGGCGTTACTAGAGCGACACAGTGTAGAGAGAAGGTTGGACGCACCTCTTAACCGTGTTGAACTTGGGGATCAAACTCCATCCGAGCTGTATAGAGCGATGGTAAGTTTCGCTAATGATAACGACCTAGATAGGATACATGACTGTTCAAATAAATTTCAGGTTTCACAGGTGCATACACAACAGCCAAGTCACCATGATGAAAGCATGTACGCAGAATTGCTTCAACGCATCGAGCAGCTCGGGTGAGTGGTCACAGTAATTATGACGCTGGTCGCAATAAACACAATCGTAATTTTTCTCGTGGACGATCTAGCAGTCGGTATAGGTCAGCAAGCAAACACCGCGTGGGTAATGAAAAATATGTTGGTATCATAGGAAACACGGCAGCGAAGCTAGGAGATGCTTAGTTCCATGCAGTTTTCGTAACTCTGCAAGCACCGATAGTGAGCAAAAAAACTAAGCAGTTGAACTTCGAGTGCGGCATCGAGTGTACCGAACCTTTGGCGCCGCCTTTTTGTCCTTGATAATAAAACAAAACAGAGTCTCTCGTCGATACGGGGGCAGAAATTTAAATTTTACCTCGAAAGCTCTACCCCACACGTCGCGATCCTATTGTCTTTTCACTTTTAACAGCCAACGGAGGAAAAATTTCAACTTTCGCTTTAAAATGCTTAACAGTTTATTTTAATCTTCGCCGTGCTTTTGATTACACTTTCGTCGTAGCCGATATTGATCATCCGATTCTCGGAAACGATTTTTTATATAAATTCAATTTATCTGTAGACTTACGAACGAAGAAGCTTGTTGAAAACTTTACTCACCTTAATGTCAGCTGCTACGTATCTGAAACTCTTTATCACTATTTTCCAGTCCTCTATTCTATTCAGAGTCAGTTTGGAAACATTTTGGACGAATATCCTTCGCCCCGCTCCTCCTGACTATTCACTTCCAGTCAAGCATTCCGCTGTTCATCGGATAGAGACAAAGGATGTTCTTCCTTCTATTCGAGCTAGACGTCTGAGTCCATCAGCTCTTGCTACGGCCTGAACATTATTCCAGCAAATGGTAAAATTGGAAATTTGTCGCTATTCAACTTCACCTGTAGCCTCGCCACTTCACATGGTTCCGAAAAAATCTGGAGATTGGAGGCCATGTGTAGACTATCGACAGCACAACGCAGCGACAATTCTAAACAAATTTCCACTCACTAACCCACAGGACTGCCCTGCGAATTTATACAGTAATAATATTTATTCCAAAAGAGACATACATCGGGCATATCACATAATTCCAGTGGCGCCAGAAGACATTCATAAAATAGCAGTCATCACTCCATTTGGACTTTTCAAATTTCTCCAAATGCGTTTTGGTGTCAGGAATGGAGCACAAACTTTTCAAAGTTTTATCAACAGTATTCTTGGCTACCAAACATTCGTTTTCGTCTTGACGATATACTCATTGCGAGTAAATCAGTGGAGGAACACAAAGAACACCTCAGAATTCTTTTCAAATAATTAAATGAATATGGGCTCAATGTAAATATTTCCAAATGCGTGCTAGGAGTCACTGAAATTGACTTTTGGGATACACTTTCTCAAAAGACGGAAATAAACCTACTTCGGAACGAGTTAAAGCAATCAACGATTTTCCTAGACCTGGTTCTTTGAAACAGGTGCAACGTTTCCTTAGCATGGCAAACTTTTATAATCTATTTATACCTAAAATCTCGCTAACAGCTAAATCATTGTATGAGTTCATTAAAACGTTTCGGCCCAAAGAAGAAAAGAAACAAAATTTCGTACGGTCCGATGAATGTGAAATTGCCTGCAATAAGCTGAAAGATTGCCTAGCACAGCAAACCTTACTTTCTTACCCAGACCCAGAGGCTATTATTAGTATTATGTCTGATGCATCCAACGTCGCAATCGACGCAGTTCTTCAGCAATACAGGTTAGGCAAATGGGAAAAAAAACAGTTTAAGTCCGGCCGAAAAGAAATATTCCACTTTTGATCGTGAACAGTTTTCCAAGCCAGTTTTCCAAGTAGGCAGTTTGTTACGAGGGCCTGTACCTCGTCCAATAACAAAAACAAAGAAAAAGGAAAAGAAAAGTTAAAAGAGGTACCTGAACCCAGATAATTTCTCCGGAGATCCCACGATGATATTTGTCATCGCCGTCCTCTCGTCCCGCCTGATTGTGCACTTGTGCGTCCTCGCACACACACACACCCCATTCCAGGGGTGGGTTTTGGTGTTTTACGTTGAAATTAAAATTCAAAAATTAATTACAAAAAAAAAAACAAAGAAAAATGCCAACATACCTGGTGCTGTGTAGTGTCCACAGGCAGTATCCCTACTGCAGCTTGTCCTTCCTTCTTTTGTTGGTTTTCCTGTGTTTTTTTCTTTGCGCATACCCACGTACCCACCAAGACCAGGGGTGGGTTTTCTTAAATTTTTAAACAAAAAAAAAACCGAAGAAATAAAAATCGAAAGAAAGAAACACAGCGATTCGCCTCGCAAAAATTAGAAAAAAAAAAAGAAACGTCAACAATCAGCTGACATAAGGGAGGGAGATACACTCGTCTCTCTCTCGCAAAAATATTAACGGCGATCGGGAAATTATCTGTGGTGCAGGGCTTAGGTAAAGAACGGAGAATTCGTTTGTCCATTATTTTTATATTGTATGTTTATATATATTTTTTTGTAGGTCAAAATTGTTGATTTAGGTTACGTGAGTAGGGTCGTAGGTGGTACTAGTTATAAAGGGTGGTTAAGTTTTAAGGGCCGATGTTGATTTTGAATAAAACACAAATTATTTAGGAAATTACTGTCATTTCTTTTTATTATGATAATATTGGTATGGTTCAATTATGTATGAAACAAAATATCGGCCAAATGGCCGCCGCAACCTCGGCGGCACACCTCCATCCGATGGTCCAAATTTTCGATGACGCTGAGGCATAATTGAGGTTCTATGCCGTTAATGTGCCGAATTATCTCATCCTTTAGCTCATGAATTGTTGCTGGCTTATCGACGTACACCTTTTCTTTCAAATAACCCCAAAGAAAGAAGTCCAACGGTGTCAAATCACATGATCTTGGCGGCCAATTGACATCGCCACCACGTGAGATAACACGGCCATTGAATTTCTCGCGCAAAAGAGCCATTTTTTCGTTAGCTGTGTGGCAAGTGGCACCATCCTGTTGAAACCACATATCGTCCACATCCATATCTTCCAATTCGGGCCATAAAAAGTTCGTTATCATCTCACGATAGCGAACACCATTCACAGTAACTGCCTGACCGGCCTCATTTTGGAAAAAATACGGCCCGATGATGCCGCCAGCCCATAAACCGCACCAAACAGTCACTCTTTGTGAGTGCATTGGTTTTTCGACAATCACTCTTGGATTATCATTCGCCCAAATGCGGCAATTCTGCTTATTGACGAATCCACTGAGGTGAAAATGTGCCTCATCACTGAAGATGATTTTCTTCGAAAATTGATCATCTACTGTTGCCATTTCTTGCCACCATTGTGACCATTGACGACGATGGAAATGGTCAAGAGGCTTTAGTTCTTGAGTCAATTACACCTTGTAAGCGCGTAAATGCAAGTCTTTATGCATAATGTTCATCAACGACGAGCGTGAGAGGTGCAATTGTTGGGCACAACGACGAGTTGAGGTGGACGGCTCTTCAGCCACACTATCGCGAACAGCAGCAATATTTTCTGCAGTACGAGCTATACGAGCATGTACTGGTGTTTTCACATCTCCTACAGACCCGGTTTGCACAAATTTTTGCACGATTTTTCCGATTGTACGCACATTTGGACGATTAAATTGACCGAAAGAATCACGAAATGCACGATATGCATTTTGATTTGAACGCTCATTTTCATAATAAGCCTGAATAACTTTAACGCGTTGCTCGATTGTGTATCTTTCCATGGTTCAAATTGAAAAATGTCAAATGAAATGCAGAAAAAAACTTGACGTTTAGGTGTGGTTCACATTCAACATCGGCCCTTAAAATTTAACCACCCTTTATTAGGTAAGTTAGTTAGCAATATTGTATGTCAGCGTTAGTGTATTTATGTATATTATCGTTCAGGATTTTTTTGTTCAAACGAAAATTTTTGTAACCGACAATGATGAGACGTAGGACATTGGAAAGGGAAATTTCTCATTCCAATGTTCCAAAACAAAAAACACTACACACAGCTGACAAAGACAACATATGACAAAGAAAAAGGGGAAGAGAACTAACAAGGAGAGGACAACGTCGAACAAAGGAAAAGAAGGAGACAAAAAGTAGGACAATGGGAAACAGATAACCCAGATAGATAACGACGGGTTAGAGCATCGACCCCAAGTAGATCATTTTACAAAGTCAAGTGTGATTTTTTTTATGTAATCTAATATACAGTGAGGCGAAGACCCACTGCAGAGATAATTTTTTTTTTCTGTCGATCTTTTGAGGTGAGTTTGGCACAAGATGATAAAAGAGAACAATTTCCCTAGTCAGGTAAACTTGGCACAGAAGAAGTGGTACGTAATGGGAGCGTTAAGAGAACAAGAAATTCGCCGAGGTAGGTAGAATAAAGCTCAGGGTCTCAGGTGAACCACATGCAGTTTTTTTTATCAATAGGCAGTGAGCCAAGACGAAGGAACAGCTCAGAATTTTACCAAATTCCCGTTTCCCTGCCAGGACCGTTGCAAGGAGCATACCGGTGCAACCGGGCAAGACCGGTGCAGGCGGTGGTAGCGGTAGCGGTGGTCCGCAATAAAGAACGGCAGCAGGAGGTGCTCCCCCACATCAAAAATCAACGTACCAGGAGGTGCTCCGTGGGACACAGTGATAGTGAACTGCATTAAGTGGAAAATTTAAATTTGAAAATTAGTTTTTGAAGTGCTGCTACTCCTTCTGAGTTTTTTTTTGAGTCCATAGTGAACTTTCAAGGCTGCATCGTTTTTTTTTTTTTTTGTTTTTTAATTTCCTTTGAATTTTTGGAGATGGGCACAAGTCCTTGGATTTTCCTTTGACTTTCTTTTCTACTTTTTATTTTTTTTTAAATCCGTCCGAAGTCTAAGTAGAGTAGCTTTCTTCTCTCTTTTGTTTATTTTTTCATCGGAAAATAACCAAAATGGCACGAGATTTTGTGTGCTGAGCAGGTGGTGTGAAGTAAGGTGGACAAGAACCACCCCGTCCGACGAGCTGAGCCGAGCAACCGCGAGCGTGCCGCCGTCCTGCTTACTCGCATCGAAGATGCCTCCGTGGCCAACCCTAGCTCACACAAATTCACAGTATTTACTGATCATAAACCGCTCACAAATGCAATTTTCTCAAAAACAGAGAAAAGTCCAAGACAAACTCGTTATCTAGAGTACATAGCGGACTTCACTTCCAACATTCGCTACGTCAAGGGCGTACAAAATATTGTAGCAGATACACTTTCAAGAGGTCACATCGACCTCATCAATTTTCAACAAATCGATGCAACAAACTTTCTCTAACGAACAGAAAAAAGACGACGAGCTAAAAGCCTTTCTCGAGAACAAAGACTCTGTGATCATTCTTAAAAAGATTTTAATGTCCATAGATGATGTTGAAATATGGTGTGAAGTTACTACCACAGTAAGACGCCCGTATATTCCGCATCCTTTTCGACGAACCATAATATAAAGGCAAAAAGAAAAATCATAACCTCGAAATATTTTCGGCCAAAAATGAATCACAATATTAATAATTGGGCAAGAAAATGCATTTCGTGTCACAAATGCAAAATCATAAGGCATACCAAAGCCAAACATGGGAAAATTCCAATACCGAGAGGTAGATTTTGGCACATCCACATGGACTTGGTTGGTCCACTTCCTCAATTAAACGGATATAAGTATCTATTAACAATAAAAGACAAATTTTTTTCTTTCCTCGAAGCTTTCCCTTTTCAAAATATTGAAAACTCAACAGTTATTTCAACATTTATACACAATTGGGTTTCAAGATTCGGAGTTCCTGAAACGATCACAACGGATCAGGGTTCTCAATTTTAATCGTCTCTATTTAAAGAAGTTGCAAACATGCTTGGGTCAAACAGAATTCGAACAACGAAAATCATCATCGATGACCGATTCCAACGCGACATAGAACTCAACAATATTTTTTCGTGCCTAAGGCAAGAATGCAGATTCGTTTTCATACGAGAGGAAAAAAAGAAAAGCAGTTTGAATCCTCCATATCAAAGACCTTTAAAAAAATGCGGTAACCACGAAACGATAAGCATAGATAGATTAAAACCTGCGTTCGATACAAGCCCTCAAATTATGACACGATCCAAAACAAAACCACAAGTTACATTCACAGCGTGATGTAGTGGTAACATCATCGCTTGTCACGCTGTTGATTCACGGTTCGAATCCTGATGTCAAGAATCATCTATTTATTTCGCATGAAATAAATAAAAAAGTCGATCAATTGCCAAAGCTAAGTCAACTCTACTGTGAAGGCATAACACTAACAGTACGGTGGTCATATGGCTAAAATGCAACTTGATCGTGATGATGACATCAGGAGGACGGAAAAAAATACTGTGAATCATAAGCAACGACAATAATAGCGAAATCAGACAAAATACCCCCCAGTTATCTGGACAGCCACCCTTGGAGTTTACAGAAACTTAATACCACCTAAGTTTCAAACCCACTACACCAATTTTTCTTTTTCTCTATCTCTTCCTCTTTCCACAAAAACGCACGTGTTCTAAAAATTAGTATAAGGGTATTCATATCCCCTTTAACACGTGCAAATTATAAAAAAAAAAGATTAATTATTATATACGTGTTTTGAATTATTATTATTTTTTTTATAATAACAATATTATACTCAGATACATTTTTTATTTTGATGAATTTGATAATATAGATAACACACAAAAAAAAAGCTGAAATGCGTATTGAATTGTAAGGTTTATGTCATCTTTTTACGAGGGAGAGTGATGTTTCGGTCCACAAGTATAAAAAAAAGTGCGCATTAGCATAAGATAATGCATGTAAATGAAGGGCTGAACAGAATGTGTATCTGCGTCTGAGTCTTGCAGCGCTGACAAACATCTGCCGCGCTGCTTGCAGTTAAAGTAAACACAATGAAAGCGACTGTCAAATTTGCATCTTGTGTTTTTACTTCTTTATTTTATTAGTGCTTAAACGAGTTTGTTATTAATTGTGGATAATGGATATGGACGAACAAGACGAAATTGCTTTTATTATTGTGAGCGCAACGACATCTACCTGTCGATTATTTTCCTCCTTTTTTTCTTGCCATTAGGCACCATTGGTTTCTGTGTATTTTACTATGTCATATTACTACGTAATAAAGAATTCAATTTTAGTTTTTGGTAAAGACGCACGCCTTTGATTTTCTTTTAACACGCAATCCTCATATTGCACCACGAATTTCATAACAGAGCCACACTGTTACATGGCGCAGCCGGTATCTCAACCTACATACAATAAAGAAACAACCAACACCCGACAACAAAATGTCTCTCGTCCAGCAACTCTTAGAAACGACCATCGACGCAGAAATTCTGAACCAGTTCACGAAGGATGCACTCCAAACAGAAGTCAAATCAAGAGGACTGGAAACAACAGCAACAACAAAAGATGAGTTAATTCAAATCATAATCAAACACAATAAAATCCTATCTACCCTTAAAGCAAGGAAAATCGAACCATCAGCAGGTACTTCTAGTTCGGTAGGGACTTGTCCAGCAGTTATTCAGACTGTCGTCATCAACCCAGACATGACGCAAACGATTTTGGAATGCAACGGGGAAGATAGCAACTCCACCGAGCAATTCATAAAATCCATCGAAAAAGCCGCAAAAATAAACGGATGGAGTGACGAGGTTAAATTAGTATTCTGCACCAGCAAATTAACGGGCATTGCAAGAAACTGGCAGAACTTCGAAGGCGATTCAAGGGACGACTGGAATATATGGCTCAATTCATTCAGGAAACGATTCATAAAGACACCAACATTACGCGAATGGAATGACAGAGTAAATGCACGTATCCAACGGCCGAACGAATCTATAATCCAGTACTTCAGCAGTAAGTTAGATATTATTTCTAAGCCCCCAAAGAATGTAAATATTCCTACGGAAGATCAAATTGCGTATTTACTCGAGGGTGTTGCTGACAATACAGACCGCCGTATTCTACGCATTGGCACACCTTCGACCATAACCGAACTATTCGAACTGGGGCAAAAACTTGACGATGACACAAAACACACCAGCAAACAGTTCCACAACACAACAACAATGTATCGCAACACTAGAACGCCACAGTCCTTTACAGACAATAATTTCAAGAAACCAGCATACACAGAAAATACAAAAATAAATACTTATGTATGCCCACGCTGTAAAAAAGGTCAACACCCCGTTTCGCAATGTCCAATACCCTGTTACACATGCAATAGAACTGGTCATTCACTGAGCAACTGCCCAAATAAACCATCTCCAAAACAAGCAAACTGCGCATTGAAGTCAAAAGGTGGTGATCGAGGCTTACCCATCGTAGATGCCTATGCATTCGATGGAAAACCTATTTCCACTCTTATCGATAGCGGTGCTGAACAGTCAGTAATCGATCGTCGTTCTATACCACCTGATTATGCAGTTCAAAAATACGAAGGCTCAGCAATAACTTCCATTGACAATGAGTGTAGACCTGTAGGACAAATTGACCTATTCGTTGCAGTAGGCGACATATGTTGCACATTTGGTCCTGTAGCGGTGGTAAACAATGCACCAATACCACTGATACTCGGCAGCGATTGGAGAAAGGCCAATAACATTACCATAACTGTCGAAACGAACGGAGATGTCCAATTAAAACAAAATACGAACTCAGGCTACACCACACACACAAATATAAATTCCTGCATATTAAAACAAAGTCAGACTATACCACCATGTATTCTAAAAGAAGTCGAACATCAAATCTCAACATTTCCGAAATCTATATCTCCAACACAAATTCAAAAATTTCGAGAAATAGTCAGCAACAATTTACAAGCCTTCTCGACAGACAACGAGATTTTAGGATACTGCACCATAGATCAACATTCCTTACGTACAGTAGATGATATACCAGTTCGCAGAAAGCCCTACCGCTATTCATGGAGCGACCGCCAGTTTATAAACGAAACAGTAGAAAATTGGAAAAAACTAAACATTGCAAGAGATTCGCAATCTGAATATGCCTCTCCAGTTGTAATAGTTAACCAGCCTCATCATCCAAGTACCCCACGCAGATTGACAATAGATTATACACAGCTTAACAAAAAATTATATAAAGATAATTTTCCACCTCCACACATCGACGACATCATAGAGAAACTGGTTCAACAGGATGCACAAATTTTCAACACAATGGACATTAAAACAGCATTTATGACGGTTGCTGTCAAACCAGAGGACATTCACAAAACAGCATTTATAACTCAAGACGGTATATACGAATTTATGAGAATGCCATTTGGACTGACCAATGCGCCAAAGACCATGGAACGTATAATGAAGCAAACATTCGATAACACCGAAAACACTATTACATACATGGACGACGTAGGTCAATCAGCTCCGAACATTGACATGGCTATTAGAAATTTCGAAAACGCACTTAAACGAATAATCAAAAGCGGACTACGTATTTCTCTACAAAAGAGTCAGCTTTTCCAAATGGAAATATTCTTCTTGGGCTATGGTATTTCAGCACACGGCATACGTCCAGATCCTTCCCGTACAAACTCCATCGACAGATACAACAAAATTTTCAAAACAAAAACAGACGCTAAATCATTCCATGCATTTGCATCTCATCACAGAAAGTTCATCAAAGACTTTTCAAAGTTATCATTACCAATCCGCAACGCATATAATTCATCCCCATTCATCTGGACAGAAGAAGCAGCAGCAGCAGTCGAAATTTTAAAACAAAAATTAAAATCTCCACCAATACTGGGACATTTTAGGAATAATTGTCCAACGGAAGTTCAAATTGACGCATCATTAACCGGCTTGGGAGCAATCCTTCTACAAAAACAAAACAATCAGCAAGTAGTAATCGCATATGCTAGCCGTGCGCTTGCCGATAGTGAAAAAAATTTACATATTAACCAAATAGAAAGCCTAGCAGTACACTGGGCGGTTACTAATAAATTTCATATTTATTTATACGGATTAAAATCGTTCACAATAATTACGGACAATTGGACCACCGCTTGTTTATTACAAAACAGCAAATTTAATCGTAAATTCGCGCGATGGCTCCTAGATTTACAATCATACAATTTCACAATAAAACACAAATCAACCAAACAAAATATCTGCGCGGATGCACTTTCAAGAATTTCGGAAAATACAATAGCCCAACTAATTTTAAAATCAAACGATGAATCGCGAATTTCAATAGCCCAAATCAACGACCCGGAATGCAACGATATATTACAAATTCTAACTAGAGACTCTAATACAAAAAACGACAAAAAAATCAAAGAAAAATACTGCATCCAGAATAACATCCTGATGCACAAAGACAATAAAGGCCGCGGATGCATCCAAATACCGAAATCGCTTCAAACAACCATTCTGGAAATGTGTCACGACAACAGTGGACACATGGACAATGAAAAGACATTCTCAAAACTATCCAAACGCTATTTCTGGCCATCATACTTCAAGGACTGCAAGGATTACGTATCTAGCTGTAGCACATGTCAGCAATTTAACCACAGGACCACCAAGAGACTGGGCCTCTTGAAACCAAGAACAATCCCGGAAAGACCGTTTGACGTTATTTCAATGGATCACTGCAGCTTCCCAAAAGACAACAAAGGTAACACTAACATTCTAATTTTAATTGATCACACAACTCTATACATTGTTGCAAAATGTGTCCCCGACGTTAGTTCGCGCCATGTTACGAACCTAATAAAAAACAGAATCATTCTAATTTACGGCGCACCGAAAACCATCATCAATGATAATGCTACCAGCTTCACCTCACTCGAAGTTCAAAATTTCTTCAAAGATTACGGAATCCAAAGTCGCACGACTCCACCATATTGGCCCGAATCGAATGGACTTATCGAGCGCGAAGTTAAAACAGTTTCTTCAATTCTCCGAAAATACATTTCCGAAAGGGACATCGCACACTGGTCATCTTACATTCCTGAAATAGTACAAGCAATTAACGCAAGCAAACATTCATCACTTCAAGAATCACCCTTCTATCTACTCCATGGATTCGAAGCCAGAATTCGGGACGAACTTCTTTTGGGTACGGTAGAGTGCCAAGTCAATAGACCACAACAAATTGCACAACTTAACTCAGCCCGCCAAACAGCAATAGAAAAGCTAAACAAATCACAAAGTCAAGCAAAAACCAGTATCGATCAACATAGACTAAACTTTACCATGAAAGAGGGTGATCTGGTACTAGCATTAAATCCCAATAAAAATAGCAAATTATGCCCAATATATGAACCGACACCATATGAAATAACAAATATTCTCGGCGACAACGTTATAAAAATTCGGAAGTACAACGAACTTGGACAAGAAATAATAAGAATCGTTCACACCGGACAGATAAAAAGATATAAAGAAAGAAACAACAATCAGCTGCTAACTGACACTCACAATGGATTACAAAACATCATTGAGACAAATACCGGCGATGAGGAAGAGTTGCTAACTGAACAATATTCTACGAGTGATGGGTCATCAGTATATCAAATGGAAGATAGTGACAAAGAAAAAGACATTGAGGAAATCGTCGACCGGAAGGATACAGCACCGGTTCGCTCCCGAAAACCACCAAGATGGCTCCAAGACTATGAGAGGTAAATTGCCAGGAGTCAATTTTACAAGAAGGGGTCGTGTGAGCGCAACGACATCTACCTGTCGATTATTTTCCTCCTTTTTTTCTTGCCATTAGGCACCATTGGTTTCTGTGTATTTTACTATGTCATATTACTACGTAATAAAGAATTCAATTTTAGTTTTTGGTAAAGACGCACGCCTTTGATTTTCTTTTAACACGCAATCCTCATATTGCACCACGAATTTCATAACAGAGCCACACTGTTACAATTATGTATGTTCTGCACATGTGCTATTTAGCAATAAAATTAATGAAAAAGAGGAAGCGCAGATGGTGGGTTCGTCTTCTTTATAAGGAAAGAAAAGAAAGAGGATTTTTTGAGGCAACTTTCAAACACCTCAAAGAATACGACGAGGACCTTTTTTTTAAAGCAACGAGGATGAGAAAGCAGCAGTACAATTTATTGCTAGGCCTAGTAAAAGACAAATTTAAAAAAACATCTATACGCAAGCCAATTGTAGCTTTAACAACTCCCGGTTGTAGCTGTCTCACACTCTTCCACTCACACTTTGCACTCATGAACTGTAAACAATGGAAAAAAACGAATGTAAACTAAATTTACAAATACTTTTTTTTTTACTTGATATTCCAAATTCGTCGGATATCTCCTTCCATTTTTTTTTTTTTTTTCTTTTTAATTTTTATAACTTCTATAAATTTCTCGACCTCCATTTCCAAAACAACAAAAGCTTTTGTGTAAAAATTCATAAACGTCAAATTTGTATCGCTGCTTGAAGTTGAACAAAATCCATCTTCGCGATTCACGACACAGACGCAGACACACATTGTGTTGCGCCTTACGGCTTTCCATACATTTAATAATTTGACAGCTTGCAACTCAGACTCAGACTCAGACGCAGATACACATTCTGTTCGGCTCTTGAGAGTTAGTTGAAAAAGAATAGTTTAAAGTTGCTCCAGGTGCGACAGCTCCACCAAATTTCCCGCGTTGTTTTAATCAATTATTTTATCCTAAAAATCCGTGCGTTCTAAGGGGCACAAATGTCTGTCACAGAGAGCAGAATCCATTAAAAAAACCAATAATATCAGTAAAAATATTAACATACTCTCATAAGTAAAATTGTATACAATGAATTATTTAAATTGCCACGATATATGTAGTTATATTACTTGAAACACACTTATGAGAAGACAAAACCGAACTAAGTGATGCTTTATATTCTTCGCATGAGTATCGGCTGTTTAGGTGGGATAGAGTGGGGCGTATTGGGGGAGGTGTGGCAATCTACGTTCGTGGTAATATACATACATTTTAGATTATTACACGAGTTTCCACCTGGTAGTAAGGTAGAATATTTGTTCATGGAAATTATTTGCGAACAAAACTAAATTTAGCTTGGCTCAGTATATAGACCCAAAAAACACATTAACACAACACTACTGTTATTCGTGTTAGATGACCTCTCATTTGTGTCGCCATTTGTGGTTCTTGCTGCGGATTTTAATAGCAACCTTCTACCTGAAACGTCCCTAGTTGATGGTTTGAGAATGCTTAATCTAGTACCAGCAAATACATCAACACTTTACCAAGGACTACAGAACACTTCTTGATGTATTTTTTGTAAGTCATCTGAACAAAGTTCTCCATTATGATCAACTCTCTGCTTCTTGCTTTTCTCATCACGATCTCATCCATTTAACATTCCAGCCTGCTTCAATACTGTTCACAGAGATTTCAGAAGCATTCATTCGCGTCAACTAGAAGAAGACCTTAGGTCAATCGAATGGTATCAAGTATATACAATGCCCTCTGTAGATGATCAAGTATCTTTTATTCAAGCGGGAGAGATGTAACAAATCAGCTGGGTGTCTTATATAGAGAATTGCTCGTTCAGAAACTCCCGCAACTAACGCTTGAATTACAAGTTTGTGGTATACATATATGTGTAATAATACAGCAAAAATGATTTGGTTAACGATGGGTACAGGGTGACGATAAATTTGGGTGTTGTCAATGGCTAGAATAAATGCAGCACATTTTAATCGAAGGTGCTCTCTAACATAGCCGGCTGCTTTGAAAAGACTCTTTTTCAACGGAATATTTAAGATCCTTTTCTAATGGAAGACGACTAATTTTTGTGATTGCTCGCTTGTACATCCCCTTGTTAGTTTTGACTAGTACTTCTCGAATTTTGCCATCCTCATGCCACAATGCGTCCAATAGGCCACAGCAATGGTGGTGCGATATCATCATGTAATAAAACGAGGTCTCCATCCTTTAAGTTCTCCTCGGGTGTGGACCACTTTTGACGAAGTTGAAGATTGTGAAGTACTTCCCCTTACCATCGCTTCCAGAAAAGTTGTCGAAGATGAAGAACTTTCTGATAACGATTGAGTCGTTTTGGATTGATTTTCAGTAGTAGGTGTTCCCCCCATCAGAAAATGTCCTGGGGTCAACGCTTGAAAATCGTTTAGATCTGTTGGCATTGGCGAAAGCGGTCTGGAGTTCATAATGGCTTCAATTTCGCAGAGGAAGGTGGTCATCTCTTCATAGTTGAGAGAACCGTTGGAAAGCAGTTTTAATAGATGGGGTTTGGCTACCTTTGCTGCAGCTTCAAATAGCCTACCAAAATGACGTGAACAAGGTGGTGAAAAGACCCATTCAATGCCCTCCTTGAGGCATGCCATGTGGACTTGTTGATTGTGTTCATAGGATGGAATTAGCTTATGTAGATCCTTAAGTTCGGATTGTGCACCTACGTAATTTGTAGCATTGTCAGAATAAGATATTTACCTCTTCGTTCAATGAAGCATTTGAACGCCATTATAAAAGCATTGGTGGTAAACTTCGCGACCAATTCCAGGTGACAGGCCTTCGTGGCGAAGCATACGAATACAGCTACGTATGACTTGAAAGCTCCTTTTCTACGAAATCCACCTTGAACGTAAAATGGGCCACTGTAATCCACTCCAGTAATGGAAAATGGTCTCGACGGAACAACGCGATCGGCTGGCAGATTTCCTATTATTTGATTTCTAAGAATCGTATGAAAGCGAAAACACAAAATGCATTTTCGAATCACAGAATTAATTGCACGTTTTGCCGAATATATCCAAAATCTTTGATGGAATATGTTTAGCAGCGCTTGGCAAGCTGCATGATGGTAGTGTATATGATAGTGTCAGATGAGCGACTTTGTGAAAACATGGTTTTTTGGTAACAACATCGGGTGTTTGTCATCGAAGTCTAGCTCCGCATTTTGCAACCGGCCACCAACACGATTAATTGAGTGGGAGTCTACGAACGGTGAAAGCTTGACCAAAGAACTACTAGCCTTTAAGGGTTTGCTCGCTAAGAGTTGGGGATATTCCTTAGGAAGGTAACCAATTGCACATTTCGTATGATGGACTTTAATGCCAGTTCCATTTTGTCAGGTGTGATAGTTAACTCTTTTTTCCTCATCTGTCTATTGTAAATGAAGAGACGAACAAAGGCAAATACTGGAAGCAAACGGAAATAAGAATTAGCAAATTTGTTGCCGGCTACTAAGTCAGTGTTATGTAAAAATGTTACAAATGAAAACACTTGACGCTTGCGTACATATAGCTCCATATCTAGTTGTGGTGAACAATTGTTTGGCCAAGAATCGATGGAAAGCTTTAAAAAGTTGGGTACATCAAATCATAGTGGTGAAATTTCAGCTCCATAGGTAGTCTCACTTGCGTCACTGAAGCCATGTACCTGTATAGACGAATGATTATTATTACTAAGGACATACCTTGGTATTTCTATCTTATTGAGACGAATCATTTCCTCAATTAATGTTTTCCATAAAGTATGAAGCTTCTGAGGCAAACTTTCATAATGGGATTGAAAATGCCGAGAGGATAGAACAATTTGCCAATGCTGGAAAGAACACTTGTTTTGGTGACTGCGCTATTGTTAGTATAATCACCTGAATAAGAGTAAAAAAAAAAGGATCATTAATTGGATCATGCCCAATGCCTTAACAAATTGATTGTCGTTGATTTCCATGAGTTTTTCTCAATCTCCAGCTGGTATGTCTATAAGCAGGCCTTTAGAGTTGGAACACCATTTTCGTAATGGAAGCCTCCCTTATTTAACAACTTTTCAACTCCTTGTTTTACCTTGGATAATTCATCTAGATTATCAGCACCGGTCATAAGATTATCCACGTAAAAATCATTACAAACTGCTTTAGCTCCACTAGGTAAATGGGACCCTTCATCTTGCGCTAACTGCTGCAGAGCTCTTACTGTCAAAAAACAGCTGGACCAGTGCCATAGGTTACAGTACGAAGACGAAAGATTCTCACCTTTTCGGAAGAATTGTTGCGCCATAAAATATATTGAAAATTGGAATGCTCTTCGTCTATCAAAACCTGCCTGTACATTTTAACGATGTCAGCACAGAGCACTTATCGATGTAGTCGAAATCGAAATAAATGTATGAATATGTCATCTTGAATTGTTGGGCTAACCATTAAAATATCGTTGATCGTTGATAGATTTGATAGATGAAGACTTGTAGTCTTTGCTGATCCATCAACAGCAACTCGCAGCTTAATGGTAGTGTGTCGGCCTTAAGTACAGTATGAAATCAATCGATGATTGAACTTCCTCCATTTGACCTCCAAAAACTTTGAGTATTCCACCTTTAATTCTGCATCCTTACTAAGTTTCCGTTTCAAGTTATAAAACCGCCGTAGAGCCATTTCATAATAGTCACCAAGCACCGAATGCGGTTATCGAAAAGAGAGCCTAACGACGTAACGTCCATCCACAGTCCTGCAAACATTATCTACAAAATGTTTTTCACAAAGCTCCTCCTTCAGAGAGCTTTTCCTTATAGCTGGTTACACATCTTCAATTTCCCAAAAAGATTTTGAAGTCTCGTTGAGTGACCTCTCCACTTTCACATTAGGGGCTGAAGAAATACACAAAGAAAATTTGATTGGTGGTAAATTACCTGCGATGATCCGACCTTTTAAATATGCGCGAGCTACTATTTAAATTTGTTTATTACTAATAGAGAGTACAATGTATTGTATTTATAATGTATGGACAATGTGTTGCGCAGAGCGATGTATGTTGGAAATCGACTGACTGTACAAGCAGTCAGCTAAACAGTTGCATACACAACACCCCTTAACACCCAGATGCGTTATAAAATTGTGTGGCTTGTCGAATGCGGCCCGATCTGCGGGGAGTCATAGGTGCCGGTGACGATGGGACGCCTGTAGCAATTGGGTCCGCTAGTGATGATCGTGCGTGTTGTCCAAAAGTACACTGCTCAGTTTCTGCAGGTGACGATACTACGCTGGCCTCTGAGTCGTAAACGGATGGGGACTCTCCAACGACAACATCAGGTGGTGATGACGGCACACGACTGAGTAGCTGATCTTGATGACGTTTAACTACCCAAGAGTCGTATAGCTGGATGCTGTAGGAAATGGGGCCAGTTTGTGCAGACACCAGACCCTCAATCCATTTTGGCCCAGCAGCATAATTTCGAACCCAAACTGGACTACCTGTAATGAAACGTTTAGCGCTATTAGGGTTGCAGACCTTACCAAAGGTTATCTCTTGTGGTTGTATTTTGTCGAAGTATGTCTTGAGCTCGCGACGGAGTAGTAGTTCTGCGGGCGATCGATTTGTAGTTGCATGTGGAGTAATATGCTGATTGGACAAATATCTGGCCAGACTCAGATCGATATTTGTGTTGTGGCCCAACTTCTTTAGATAGTTCTTCGTACTTTGCACCATGCGCTCCGCTTGACCATTTGTGGCTGGATGAAAAGGCGCAGATCGAATGTGCCGAATTAAATTGCTTTCCATGAAGACCTTAAATTCCTCAGATGTAAATGCTGTTCCGTTGTCTGATACCAATTCGTCAGGAAGCCCATGGGTGGCGAAGAGTTGACGAAGGAACTTAATGGCGGCGGCTGCGGACGTTGAACTGACAACGGCAACTTCGAGCCATTTTGAGTAGGAGTCGACAACCAAGTAGAACGTGTTGCCTTGGAATGGCCCGGCGAAGTCGACATGGAGCCGGGACCACGGGCGTTTAGCTGATTCCCAATGATGTGCTGCAGTTTGTGGCTCTTCGTTACGGTTCTGTTGGCATGAGGTGCATCTCTTCACGACGAGCTCAATTTCGGCATCGATGTTAGGCCACCATACATAGCTGCGCGCCAATGCCTTCATTTTGACGATGCCAGGGTGTGGTGCATGAAGGGCATTTAAGATTACTTCTCGAGACGACGGAGGGATGACAGCACGATTTCCCCAAACTAAGACTCCTCTATTGGCAGAAAGTTCATCTCGACGGGAATAATATGGATACAGGTTGCTTGTGCGGTCAATTCTAGTGCTGGGCCACCCCCTTAACACCAAGTTCAAAACTTTGGATAATTGTGGATCCTTCAACGTTTGTGACGCTAACAGCTGTGCGCTCACGACTGGCGTAGCTGCCAATTCGATCATAAGAACTTCTTCGGTCGTTGTTGTCTCCTCTTCGGTCGATAATGGACAGCGGCTCAGGAAATCTGCGTTGCTTATCTTGGTTCCAGCGTGATATACCAGGTTGAAGTCGTAAGCATTAAGAAATATTGAGCGGCGCAGCATTTGGTTCGATATTATGTTGGGGACTGATTTTGTTGTAGTGAAAATTCCCAGTAGTGGTCGATGATCTGTGACCAGAGTGAATGAACGGCCATATAGATAATTGTGGAATTTTTTTACTCCTGAAACGAGAGCCACTGCTTCCCTGTCGATTTGCGCATAGTTCCGTTCGGTCTTGGAGAGTGTTCTTGAGTAGAACGCAATGGGTTTTTCAGACCCATCTGCTAACTTGTGACTGAGGACTGCCCCGAGTCCATATGGTGATGCGTCGCATGTTAGTACTAATGGCAGCTTGTCATCGTAGTGAACTAACACGTCGTCTGATGCGATAAGCTTCTTAAGCGTAATGAAAGCCCTTTCGAGGTGTTTCTTCCACTACCAGTGTGCATTTTTATCCAATAGGCGGTGTAAAGGTTCTGCTACAGTTGCTTTGTGTGGCAAAAAAGAGTGATAGAAGTTTATTAAGCCCAGAAATGCTTGTAATTGCTTCTTGTCCCTCGGTGGTGGTGCATTGTGAATTGCCTTCACCTTATCAGCCGATGGCCGTACACCCAGGGCGTCGATTTTAAAACCCAAGAACTCCATAGATGGCACGCCAAATTGACACTTTTCTTTACGCAGTCGCAGACCAGCCTTGTCGAAACGGGACAACACCTCATTTAATCTCACTGCCAATTCTTCTTCTGACTTACCCATAACGACGATGTCGTCAAATATGGAATGTTTTGTAGGATGTTTTCTATGCAGCTTTGAAATATTCCCGGCGCTGAGGAGATGCCAAATTGAAGCCTGGTTACCTTGAACGCACCCTTGTGCGTAGATATTGTTTGTAGCAATGCTGTACGTTCATCGACCACCAACTGCTGGTACGCTTGTGCCAAATCGATCTTAGCAAATATTGATCCACCTTCAATGGACGCCAATAATGTGTTGACCGCTGGAATTTGGTGGCAGTGTGGCTTAACTGCCCGATTTAACGTCGACTTATAGTCCCCACATATCCGGATAGAGCCATCCTTTTTAACGACTGGCACCGTCGGAGTAGCCCATTCGGAGTATTCTACGGGTTCTAGAATGCCTTGACTGCATAGCCGCTCAATTTCTTCCTCGTATGGACCCTTGATGGCGAACGGTATACGCCGTGGAGGCAGCCTCACAGGCGGAAACGCTGAATCGATGTGTAATGACACTGGCGGTCCCGTGTAACGACCAAGTTCGGGTTAGAATAAGTGCTTAAACTTATCCAATGTTGATTCGATGCTGACTCCGCTGTTGACGGCGTAAATGCCTTCGATGCGTATGCCCAGTGCGTCGAACCAGTTGCATCCAACCAAATTTGACCCACCGCCAGAGATGATGATTAGTGGAAGATTGTCAATTTTACGACGGTTGTAATGAATTGACACATCGATGACCCCCTTCACTGGGATCGGGTTACGTTGATAGTCGTTTAGATCCAAGTCGCATTTGGAAAGATCTGGACTTCCTTTTGGCCAGATATGGTTGAACGTAGCTTCCTTCATGATGGTCACAGGCGACCCAGAATCCACTTCGAACGTGCATGCACGGCCATTGAGGACGACGGAGATCGATTTCTTTTGGTTGACCAATGGTAGGATTTGGTTGACAGCAGATTCTCCACGAGATAATCTGCGCTGTGATGCCCCTTGAAGTGCTGATGTCGCCTCTGCTGAAGGAGTTGCCGGTTTCGATGCATGAGCGCTACGGCAAACGCGCTGTAGATGACCCCTTAGGCCGCAGGAATGGCAAACAGTTTCACGATGTGGACACTGTTTCCGTAGATGGGACCCGGCGGACGGTCCATGGTTGCTGGGAAGGTTACGCTGTTGTAGACCAAAACGGTTCGCTCTGACGTTATGAATGGATTCATTGTATTGCGAATCGTTGTAACGTGACTCGTTGGAGTGCCTCATAGCCATAGCACTGATCGCTGCAGCTTCACTTGTCATTGCACGCTCCATGACAAGTTGCACTGTTAGAGCGCTCTCCGCTAGGAAACTCTTCTGTAAACCTTCGTTCTTCATGCCGCACACAAATCGGTCGCGTAACATGCGGTCCAGCGCTGTGCCAAATTTGCAGTCCACAGCCAATGTGCGTAGTGCTGCCATATAATTTCCGACGGACTCATCCGGATGTTGATCACGTTTGTGGAAATGGTAAAACGCAGCGATTTCCGAGGGGGGTGGAGACAAATGGTCGGTTAGTATCTTATTAATTTCCACCAATTTCAATCCACTTACGAGTTTGGGGGATGCCAATGATGTCAATAGATCGTAAAGCGGCGCGCCAGCCAGCGTGAGGAAAACCGCTTTTTTACGCTCTTCCTCTTTGACATCATTGGCCAACAGAAATAAATTGAAACGCTCCATATACGACGTCCACTTGTTTGGATGACCCAAGTCGAAGGGTTCCAAGCTACCAAGTCCAGCCATTATAACTCTTGGAGAATAATCAGCACTCACTGTCCTTGATCTTGCAACTGTAGTGTCTGTATTTTCCGTATCTGTTTTTATGACAGTCGCGGCACTTCCACTTTTTCGTCTTCCATGCGCTCTTAGCACAAAACCCAAAGAATAATACAACGCGAGTTGATTTACGCAACGGTTCTTATGAATGTACGGTATTCACTCTGCACTGTTGTATCTATGCACATATGTACATTGTACTGGAATATAACTCGCGCACCTTAATTTCAGTGTCTTTTTAACATCCCATCCTCGTCGCCAATTTTAAATATGCGCGAGCTACTATTTAAATTTGTTTATTACTAATAGAGAGTACAATGTATTGTATTTATAATGTATGGACAATGTGTTGCGCTGAGCGATGTATGTTGGATGACGTTTGGAAATCGACTGACTGTACAAGCAGTCAGCTAAACAGTTGCATACACAACACGACCTAACAGAGTTTTTTGTAATATAAGGTTTTCTGCTCCATACCCAAGCTTGATTTGATCTACACAAAGAAGAGAAAAGAAGTACGATGCCCCAATGAGCAGGTCAATCTTTCGTGGCAGATTGAATGCCGGGTCAGCTAATGGAACATTATTTGGAATATTGAAAATTCCCACGGGGAAGAACACATGTGGCTGAAGTGCGGTAATGGATGCTACGACAACTGCATCCATGTCAGCTGACCAATTGGCGTGAATTGAATGAATAAATATGTTTGTTAATTTCCTCGAAAATGAATTGAAGTTACATATGCCCGCAAACTTCTCGAATGCCTTTGAAATAGGAAGACCAAGTTGATATGCAAGTTTCTCTTTGACAAAGTTCAATTGCGATCCGCCATCGAGAAGTGCTCTGCAAGGTAGGAACCAAAACTGTTCTTATCATTATCTTTGTTCCCCAATAGTCCAATAGTGGCTCTGACAATGTTGAGTTGTTTGTTTGCACTGATGAAAGCATATACGTTTGATGATTTGGAGAACAAAATTTAGAAGTATGTGATGTTTGTTTCCACATGTTTGACAACTCCTGGATGAACACGCTTTCGCAGAATGACCAGGACGAAGACAATTGATGTACAAGTTGCGACGTTTCACTTCATTGTATCTCTGTTGCTGGTTCTCCGCAGTAAGTTTGTCACATTTGGAAACAGAATGCTGACCTTCATAAAAACTACAGGAAGCTGAACTAGGTGTAGCAGCTAGAGATGTCCTCGAAGCCTTTCTGGCCAATCTTGATATATTTCGAGGTTTGGTAGCATAAAGAATTTGTTCCAACATTTGGCACCTTTATTCTAAAAAGTCGTCGAAGTCCTGCCAGGAAGGAACATTCAATTCGGCTTCATGGCCATCCAGTAACGACATGTTCCGACGAGCAACTTGCCTACTTTTGACTTCGTCTTCCCAGGAATTTTGAGTAGTGCTGTCGATCTTGGAAAACAGGCCGTGAATTAGCAAGTCATCTGCATTTGCTTCTTGTTTGCTATCGTTAGCAACGAACGCATATGAGCGTTGATGCTGTTAGCAATATCGTGTAAAGCTTCCACTGATCCCCTTTGTGCACTCTGTAATTGGAATATTTCGTTAATATTTTTTTTTTTGCCGAGAGGGTGAAAATCTTCTAAAGACACCATAAGGCCCGACCGCGCGTGCTTATGGTAGTGTGAGATTTTTACTCACTAAAATCACCACTTTTCAAGATTAGTACTACAACTAAGCCGACGCTTATCCCGCAGTTTTATTTTCTGTAATTTAAAAAGATTGTAGCGCTTTAGACAGGTTAAATTCCAATGAATACTATGACGCGAGGTCAAAAGGTTTTGTCTTTTACAGACGACGAATTGAATTGTTCGCGTCAAGTAGTTGAATGCAGTATGAATTCCAGTAGTCGTTGCAATTTATACTCCAAGCCTTCGTGCCAATCCTTATCGAAAGCTTGTGAGACGTCAAGAAATACACCACAACAAATTTTTTTTTCTTCGAGAGTTTTCTCAATCACGTTAGTTATTTTGTGGACTTGGTCGATTGTAGAATGTATGACCCTAAATCCAAACTGATGGTCTGGAATGAGACGTGTTTCGTTGATTACGGGTTGTAGTCGTTTTGAAAGTAGTTTTTCATATATTTTAGAGATAACTGACAATAGGGAAATAGGCCGATATGATTTCTTCTCATTCAGAGTTTTGCCAGTTTTCGGGACCATTATAATCTCGGCGACTTTCCATTGTTTCGGAACGTAGAGCAATCTGAACGAAGCGTTAATCAAATATAGCAGTTTTATAAAAGCTTTATTTGGTAATTCTTTGAGCACCTGCGCCGTTATTAAGTCGTAACCCGGTGCTTTCTTAGTCTCTAGATTTTTAATCACTTCCCTCAGTTCAATTAATGCAACTTTTTTTACTTTAAAGTTGTCAGATGTCGTGACTGGGGAGTCGGGCGTTATCAAAGGGCCGTCGAATGGCTTAAACGTTTCTTCTAAGTGCAAAGCAAAAAAAAGTTCTGCCTTTTCTTTGCCGCTCTTGGACCAAGTTCTATCGTTTTTCCGAATTGGTGGCGCTTGCATTTCAGGCTTCCGGATGCCTTTTAGCGCTTTCCAAAGTGAATAATTTGATTCTCTTCCAGTGGAGAGATTTTCAAGGTAGGTCGCTATCTTATTGCTTTTAAATTCCCGAATACTATCTCTAAGGCGATTGCATAGTCGGTTGAGGACCTTTTTATGCTGCGGAGCACGAGTGTACACCTGCGTATGATTAAACTCTTGGTAACGCTTGCATTGAGGGATTGTCTTCGTGTTGACACGTAGCGGCTTGATTTTAACGACCATACTCATGTTAGTACGAATATTGTATATCTTTTCCTGGCTTTCCGTTTTATCGAACGATAGCACAAAAAGCGAAAGTTTACGTTTCACTACAGCTTCTTCTCCACTGTCGGGTCGTTTTCTCTCTTTTTTTAAAAGGTTCTCAGCGTCAAGAATGTTATAACCTCTATCGCGTAAATCACCTATAATGTTTTCTTTAGCGCATGATGGATGAAGTCCTCTAGCTACGACCCTCAAAGGTCTCTCAGACTTGTTTTCATAAGTATGCCATTGAATTTTTCCGTTGGTAAGCTTTTGAGATACAGCCCGATAGCCCTCAGCGTCATTAACCTTGATTTCCCATGCATCGTTTCGCAAGGAAGTTACTTTAAATTCAGTAGCGATCGTTGCTTTTAAAATTTTTCGCAGAGAATTATAGTCTGCAACGCCTGTAACATTTATTGGAGGAGGGGCGCGTTTCGTTAATATGTGCCTGAAATATATAGCTCTTGTTGAAATAGCGAGCCATCAAATGGTCAACTGACTTTTTGTAATTTGGAGACAATAGCTCTAGCGATTATAACATCTTCGAAGCATTGCCAGTTAGACAGTTTCGAAGATATTGAAGTTTGTCGACGTCCTTGATCTTGTTATTTTGGTACACAGATGAATTGAAGACACCTCAGAAGTCAAGCCATTTGGTAGTATCGCCAGAAAATGTGGTCAATATTAGCTTAGGCAAATTTGAAGAAGGAATTTGCGAAGTCAGTAACAGAGTAGTATCTCTTTCAGGTGCAGATGATTTGAGCCTATTGATAAAGCTAAGCAACTTGGATTTAAGTTGACAGTAGGTGTTTTCAAATGCTTCGTGATCAGTTGTCTTTACTTCAGCATCATCCAATTCTTCCAGCGTGGATTGAAAATTACTAAAATTATTAAAATATGATTCCAACATACCCAATTTTGTCTACAATTCAAAAATGCTAGCTGCATCGGCTTTAGTATCGGCGTATGCCTTCATCTTGGTCACCTGTTCTTTCACCACTCCACGTTGCTATTTTAGTCCAGTTATCATTGCACATTGTACTTAACTTATGTTGAATTAACCACAAAGCATTGTAACATTGACATACGAAGTATGTCACACTATGAATTTAATTTCTCCAATGAAAGGAAATGTTTCAGCAAAGTTCGAAGCCAATATTTCCAACTATCTCAGTAGAATTTCCAGTGTTGAATCCCAAATGGTTTTTTGGGAATGAAATGGCCAATTGTCATTAAGTACCAATTGCCCAGTACAAACCAACTCCAGAACCCAAAAGTCAGATTGAAACTCAGCAAGTCAAATGCCAAAAACAATAAAAAAAAGTCTGCCTTCTTTATTGATTTCAAATGCTGCAATGACATCGATTGATTGGATTGAATTAAACCAGCTGGGGGTCTTATATATAGAATTGCTCGTTCAGAAACTCCCGCAACTAACGCTTGAATCACAAGTTTGTGGTATACACATAAGTATGTGTAATAATACAGCAATTATTATTATTTGATTAACGATGGGCACAGGGTGACAATAAATTTGGGTGTTGTCAATGGCAAGAATAAATGCAGTACAATTAATCTCTATTACTCATATCCCCTTGAAAACCTCATCAGTGCGAACAAAAGAGCAACCCTAGTTTTCAGAAAATATTAAAGATTTGATCCGAAAGCGAATCTAGCTTACAAAAGATGGAGCAATTTAGACTCGATTTGCTTCTCAAGGTATACAGTGGTTTAAGAAACAAAGGTACGTTTGAAATACGAAAATCAAAGAGACATTTCTACACCTCGCCATTGGATTCTGCTCTACCTGGGCATAAGCTTTAGAAAAATTTAACAGAAATAAGTGTAGGTAAACAGATTAGTAGAAATCTCATTAATGTTGATTGCTATGAGTTGAACCAGAACTTTATTTCACTATCTTCTATTGACCTTAATAATTATAATAGTATGTCTCCTGCAAACATTCAGGATATCTCTAGCGCGCATTTTGGAACTGGGTTTAGTTTCACTGCCGTTGATGAAGCTGATGTTTTAGGGAGTTGCATATCAATAATTCAAATTCTGTTGGATTTGATGAAATTCATCCAGTGATTCTAAAGGCAACTCTTTCTTTCACATTAAAGTATATAACACATCTTTTTAATACAATACTCATGACCAGAGTTTTTCCTACTGCTTGAAACATGTTAAGATTGTACCCGTTCCCAAAAATCGTAATGAGTAATGAGTTTGTCTTTTTTCTCTAAAATTTCTCACCAGCAATAATATGCTAGGCTAAAATCAACCAGGCTTTCGTTCTAAACACAGCTGCACTACGGCAATAATAAATGTCGTGGAAGACAGTCTGTAGACGAGGGCAAGGGAACTTTTCTCACTCTCTTAGATTTTTCCAAAGCTTTTGACACGGTCGACCACAATATTCTATTCAATAACCTTAAACCAATTTAGATTCGCTACCATCTTTATATATAGTTTCCTCATATTTAAATGGAAGATTTCAAGGAGTTTCTGCTAACGATACGGTATCCTATTTTCTACTTTAAGGTCGAGGTGTTCCTCAGGGGTCTATATTAGGCCGGCTTCTTTTTTAATTGTACATAAATGAGCTCCCATCACTTTTATTAAGCTCCGTCATTCATATTTATGCTGATGATGTTCAGTTGGTTAACAGTTGTCCATTGGGTATTGTTGAAAATGGAGCATGCGAAGGAAATGAAGACCTATACGTAATACTTAACCAAATCAAAATGCCTGGTCGTCTCCAGAAATATTATTGATACGTCTTTTCCACACATACGCCTCAATAATACACCCATCAAGTTCGTTGAGTCTGCGAGGAATCTTGGTATAACATTCAATAAAACACTTACCTGGAATGATCACATCAGATTGACCGCAATCAAAGTTTATGGAGGTCTTCGTATGCTATGGGCCACTCAACGAATAACACCTGTTAGAACAAGGAAACCAAAACCTTACTTATTCCCATTTTGTTGTACGGATGCGAAATTTTCTGCAACTGCGCCTACGAGCACAGACGGAGACTTAATGTAGCCTACAATAGTATCACACGGTATATTTATGGACGGCGGAGGTTTCTAAATCAATACATGACCTCACTCTGGAGGTTCTTCAGATTATATATATATTTAGAACAATAACGATACTTCACAATGTTAGGCAAACACGTCAACCGCCTTATCTTTATAACAAGATACGTTTTCCGCGTTCTAGCAGAAGCTGTGACCTTGTTCATATACGCTATCCTAGTGTCTGAGCGCCAATTTTTCATAAATGCTAGGCTATAAAACTCCCTTCCTCGAACTGTTAGATTGATAAGTTGTACAATCCGGTTTATGCTGAGACTTAAGCAATACTTGGAGGCCCTGTGATGATGATGATTGGTTTTACTTTATTTATTTTTATTTCTTTTTCATATATACTGTAATAATAACTAAACTTCTTTTTATTTGCTAATTATTTAAATTAATTTTTTATTATTATTATTGTTTATATATTTATTTTAATTAACTTTATTTAATTTCAAATTTAAAATTTTTATTTTTATTTTTAAACTTTTTAATTTTTAATTTTTAAACGCTACACTATCTTTTTATCTTTTTTTTGTCACTTAGTAATGTAACATTAATATATATTATAGTATTGTAATAAATAGTGAAGCTTGCACTTTTTTAAAAGATTTTTATCTTACTGTGTGAGAGTATAAAGAATAAATGATATGACAAAATCGATCAATTTAAGAAGTATTTTCAAAGCTTTAGTACATTCTGGAAACCAGCAATAAAAATTAGTAACTATGAAAGAGCAATAGGTGGATGTATGTATGGAGTAAAAAATAATCTAAATGTGTAAGGGATACAGCATAATTTTGAAAACACGGAGGGGATAGACACGATTAAAATACGAAATAATATACCATTGTACATTAGAGGTACTAACTGGGAGAGAGAGTTCAATGTGGTTGAAACGTATTTTATGGAGAAAAGCGTACTCAACCCTGTAGTTATTGGTGATCTCAACGTTAGAATTGGCGAAATACAGCAGCTAATAGAGGATGAGTATAAAAATAATTTCAAAAAAGGTACAAGCGTAAGGAGGTCTAGGGATGTAGTCATAAATGGCAAAGCGAAACAATTTATGGAGTTCTGTATTGAATATGGGCTGGTGGTAAGCAATAGCCAAACTATAGCAGACGAGGTTGAAAACTTTACATATGTCAGTAACTCTGGTACTTCTGTCAACGACATATGTGCAATATTACAAGAGCTGCTTACCTATATATAATCCTTTTCGGTAGAAGAAAAAACTTGGTCAGATCACCTATCAAAAAGATTGTCGCTGGCCTTTGAAACTAGGCGTGGGTCACGAAAAAAAAAATTAACTTACTACCAAAAGTCAAGTGGAGAGAATCCAACAAAGAGTTATATAGAGAGATAATATGAATAAAGGTCTCGACTAGTGCGTTGTGTAAGCCGCGCAGTTTCACTTATTCCCCAAAAAACAAGTGGTTCGATACAAAGGGTGTTTTAGAGAGAAGAAAATAATTTATTTATTTATTTATTTATATATAACATAATCGCTGTACATATAATCGCTCTTACATGTACAGGTAAACTTATTTTATATACAAAATGAATTAGTGTGTTAAAAATACAATATGAAAAAGATTCATTTTAAAAGAGAAATACAAATTAAAGACAAGAAAAATTAAAACAACATTAAATAGTTGCAACCATGTAGACTAAGAAGATTAAGATAATAAATTAGAGCAACTTCAGTTTAAACTAGAGAAATATGAAAAACACGCCGATAGAAACTGTCTGTATTCGACTTTAGACTTCACCTGGTATGGCAGGTGATTCCAAAGATTCACAGCATGAATGAAGAACTGTCTTCGTGAAGTCAAGCAGGTATACATAGACGGTCTTAAAGTTTTATAGCGAATAGATCTTGATAGGACAAGCTTACTGTATAGGTATGCAGGTTGTTCCTTGTGAATAACTTTGAAGAGTAGAACGCAGGATCGATGTTTTAAAAAAAGCTCCAAATCGCAATCAAGAAATTTGCGGCTTTCCGCTGAAACATGATCGTACCTACCCAGATTATACACATACCTAGCAACCGAATTTAGAGCCCTTTTTAATTTTAGTAAAGAAGTGCTGTCACGGTCAGCAAAAAGCTCACAGCCATAAGTAATAATTGGTTTGATAAGTGCCTTTACAAGTTTTAACTTAATGTCAATAGGTAATATTGATTTTTTAATAGAAAGACCTCTGAGGGATGTATATATATTAGACACTATACTGATACTGTAAACGTTCCAAGTAAGCTCACTATCAAAAATTATTCCAAGATTCTTTACATGGGTGACGTATTCAATTCACGTAGAGAGAAGTTCTACTTTGGGAAAATCAATCAAAAAGGGATGACTTTGGTTTTGTCGGGATTAATCATGAGTGCATTCTGAGTCGACCATCTAATCACAGAGCGGAGATCCTCATTCAATCTTGCGACTAAATCTTCCACCATTCCAATTGGAAATCTTAAATAGAGCTGAACTTCGTCCGTTGGGAGATCATTAATGAATATAGAAAAGAGCAATGGACCAAGTATAGACCCATGCGGAACACCACCATTAACAGTACAAAATTTAGACAGATTGGAATTATGCGAAACAGCTTGGACACGATTAGTGAGATACGAGAATATTTGCTTGTTAGTGAGACTAGAGAAATTAAATTGGGTTAACAGCTTATTACAAAGAATTGACAGGTTTACGCAGTCGAAAGAAGAAGTCAATTGACTCCTAAAACAATTTCGTTTTAATTTCATCAAAAGCTTGACGAATATCATTAGACACTTTTAATAATGCTGTTATGCAGCTGTGTCCTGATCGGAAACACGATTGCATAGGGGTTAATAGCTTTTTGTTTCCGACATATTCCTTTATTTCACGACTTACTAGAAATTCGAAGACTTTAGACAAAAATGGAAGTATAGCGAATACGAGTATTCCGGAGTATTAGCTTTTTTTGAAATAGGAATAACTTTTGTTTTTTTCCAGAGATTTGCGGATGTCATAAGGATGGTATTGAAAATGTGGGTAATTTGAGGCAATATTATTCGAAGTAAAATTTTTACAAAATCTGAGTGGATATTATCAAGGCCGACTGTTTATTGCATTAACACACTCTCTGTAATTTTTAGAACTAAAATACTCTCAAATAAAAACTCTTTTTTCCACTTTTAACAATTTCGAGATTTTTATTGAACAAAGGCAAAATTGGCGGTTAAAAAGTATTAACAAAGTGACATTTATTACAACAACAATGTAAAATTAATTCAATTAAATTAAAGTTAACGAAACTAGTTATTTTTCAGTTAAGGGTTACGTTACATTAACTCAATTACTTTACAATAAATGGTTGCTGATGCAACATGCGCCCCGGCCGTGAACGAAGTTCGCAATTTCTCTTCTACCTCTATGTCATCTCTGCCGCCAGGCATTACTTTTTTCTATTCATCTCTGAGAAAGAGACAACACACAGACGACATATAGAACAATTAGATTGTGATAGCTAGTGAGTAGTAGTGGCCTCTTTTTTTTGTTTTGTTTTTGGGTCTGTTTTATTTATTTATTTATTTTTTTTGATTATTATATTAATTAATTATTAATTAATCGCGACGTGCAATTCCATCGGTGATCAGTGCGTCGGTGATCACATATAAAACGGAATAGTAAGTGTTCCGAAAAGAATGCGCGTTCTGTGTATGTGATTATCATTCCCGCCAGTAATAAAATTGGACGGGGAATGATATTAATAAAAATGAGTGTGGTGCGCGTAGGTACTAGGTACAATAAATATTTTTTTGGATTTCGGTCATGGTTTGCCATTGGATTGCTGGGGTGAGTTGCATACTATATTTTTTGTATGATTATTCATTTGTGGATAATTCAACAAACATTTTTTTTGTTGTTTTGATTGTGAGAAAGGTGCGTGTATGAGTGTGTGTGCTCGTTTGTTTAGATGTTTTGATGAATGGTAACGCGTCACCGTTACCATTTTCGCTTTTGTGCTTACGTGGGAGCGATAGTAGGTACACATGATTTGGTTAAATTTTTTTTGATTATGTTCTGTTTTTTTTTTTTTTTTTTTGGATTGCGCCAGGGATGTGTAATCTTCATAGATACTAGTAGCCCGAGTGCTACTAGCATGCACGATTCGCAAACCTGAGTACTCGATGCCAGGAATACGCCTACGTACTAAACACACACCCTACACACTTCAACCACTCTCCCCGCGGGACTGCCGTTAGGTATTACTTCGCGGGGCTGGTTAGCAATTCATGCTATGCTTCTTGTATTGCTGCTTCTGATGCTTCTGTTGCTTCTGCTGCTCTTCTTAGCTTTTCTATTCTCCGCAACTCTTTTTGTAGAGTTGTTACGAAAGAACATATTGCCATCCAATTTTCTTCCAACCGTAACATATGGTCGAGGAGTAATGACGGACTTGGCAGAGTAATTCTCCATGCCGTGAAACGTGTGCAGTAAAACACTGCGTGCTCCGTATCCTCATCTTCACCTGGGCATTCCGGGCAGGATGGTGAGTTGTCGTGTCCGAATCGGTGTAGATATTTGCGGTAGCCACAGTGGCCAGACAGGAACTGCGTTAGATGGTAGTTGCAGTCTCCATGCTTTCGACTTATCCAATCTTGGATTGTCGGTATAAGTTTGTATGTCCATCTGCCTTTTGTTGTATTAGCCCAACGAGCTTGCCACATAGCTGCTGACGCTGCCCTTTCTTCAATTTTTATTACCTTGATACCAGTGGCGTCGTGATGACTCAATGCTCTTCTGTTATATATCCTCAGCATTTCATCTGCGAGAATATCGATGGGGACCATTCCAGCTATGACAAATGCAGCTTCGTCAGAGATGGTTCGAAAGCCGCTGATTGTCCGTAGCGCACAGAGTCTGTATGATGACGATAGTTTCCTTTTGGTCTCCTTCGTCCTCAGTGCCTCCGCCCAGACTGGGGCGGCATATAACAGAACTGAGGTGATAACTCTAGAGAGTAGAATCCTTCTAGCGTATCCAGGTCCACCGATGTTAGGCATGATACGCGAGAGAGCTCCCTGCATTTGCGATGCTTTTTTGGTAACAAAATCAACATGCGTTTTAAACCGTAGCCTGTTGTCCAGCATTACTCCAAGGTATTTAATTGCCTCTTTCGACCTGATGGTTTGGTTACCAACCTGAAAGTTGGCAAATTCGACAGTTTTCCGGCTGGTTATAAGAACAGCTTCTGTTTTATGCTCAGCTAGTTCTAGTCCAGCGGATACTAGCCAATCTTTTATCCGGGCAATTGCTTCATTTGTAGCTGATTCTACTGCACGGATCTGTTTAGCTACTGTCACGACTGCAATGTCATCGGCGAATCCAATTATCGTTACTCCCCCAGGTAACGCTAATCGTAGTACTCCGTCGTACATGATGTTACAATAGTGGCCCTAAAACCGATCCCTGTAGAACTCCCGCAGTTACGTTGTAGTATTTTACGCCTTCATCGGTATTGTACCTCAGCTTTCTGTTGTTGAAGTAGTTCGTCACTATCCGTAGCAGGTAATATGGCGTATCCATCCTGGCAAGTGACCTTCTAATAAACGACCAGTTCGCAGAGTTAAATGCGTTTTTAATGTCCAGCATTACTACTGCACAATACTCCTTTGTGCCGTAGAGCCATCTTTCTCCTTCGATGGCACCTTTGGCGATATCGACTACCGCTCTTATGGCATCAACAGTAGATCGTGCTCTTCTGAAGCCAAATTGGTGATCTGAGAGGGCTCCTTTCTCTTCTACTACTGCGAGTAATCTATTATAGATTATCTTCTCGAGGATCTTTCCCATGGTGTCTAATAGGCATATTGGGCGATAGGATGATGGTTCTCCTGGGGGCTTCTTTCCTTTTGGCAGTAGGACCAAATGCTGCGTTTTCCATTTTTCGGGAAAGGTTCATTCTTCAAGGCACTGCTTCATTGTTGTTATGAAGAGGTCTGGTCTTTTTGTTACAGCTGCCTTTACTGCCTTGTTCGGGATGCCGTCGGGTCCCGGAGCCTTGTTGTCACCTATCTTGCTGCATGCCCTTAGCAGTTCCTCGTGAGTAAATAAAGGAATATCTTCTGGATTGACTTCTTGTATAATATTGCACATAGCAGCAGGCCTTGGAGGGAAGAGGTACTCTACTATGGATCTCAGCATTAGCGGACATGTTATTTGAGGAGTCCTATAGCCCTTTAATTTTGTCATCACCATTCTGTATGCCGAGCCCCATGGGTTGATGTCGGCTTCTTGACAGAGACGTTTAAAGCATGCAGTTTTGCTTTCCTTAATGGCTCTATTTAAGCTACGTCTCGCCAGTCTAAGGGTGTCCAGGCATTGTTGGAAATCCGCCCTCCTTCTTGATCGTTGAACTTTACGCCGGGCTTGCAGACATTTTGCCCGGAGTTCGAATATTTCCTCGTTCCACCAGTAACACGGTGATGTGTTCCTGGTGTTTGCTCTCCTAGGCATTGATGCGTCGCACGCTGTGGTGATGGTGCCTGTGAGGTGGTGAGCGAGGGTCTCCGCTGTTCCGCTTGGAGCTTGATCACCGTTCAACATCTCTTCGAATGCATCCTTATCGAAAGATCTGTCATTCCATTTTGGGCCAGTAAGTTTTGGGAGCTGGACTGGTTTTTTTCCCTTTTATTTCCAGTATTATCACCTGATGGTCGCTGTGTGAATATTCCTCACTGACCCTCCACTTTATGGTTTTCAGGATGGAGTTGCTCGCAAAGGTGATGTCAATAATGGACCCTACTCCAGCCTTCCGGTAAGTATTTGTCCGGCCCTTATTAGCAATGCCTATCGCTAGGGGAGCGAATGTCTCCAATAAGACCTGTCCTCTGGTGTTGGTGAGCCTGCTGCCCCATTCTGTTGCCCACGCGTTGAAGTCTCTTCCTATAACCACTGGGGCTTTATGGAGCGCATCCGTGGTTAGATTATCCAGCATTAGTTGGTACTCGCTGGCCGTCAAACTGGGTCGGGCATAGCAGCTATAAAAATGGATCCCATTTATTTTCGCCCGCACGAAGCCGACTGCTTGGTCGTTTGTTTCTTGAAAGGCATAGCGTCCACACATCCATATCGCCGCCTGTTTTGCCTTATCGCAGATCCAATTGTTGTTCTCTTCGGGACATTTATATGGTTCACTGATCATAATAACGTCAGCGCTTTCGTCCTTGGCCGTTTGTGCTAGGATGTCCTGTGCTATTCTACAGTGATTAAGATTTATCTGTAGAATCTTCATGGTATTTTGCTTGTAATAGCTCTCCGAAATACTGGGCATTTGCTACTGCCGGCTACATGCTGCGCGGCGTCCGGGTGGTCTTTCTTGCACAACATGCAGGATGGATCCTTGTTGCAATTCTTCGCTATGTGGCCTTCTCCTCCACATCTCCTACATAGCTTGGAGCGGTCTTCCTCGCTTTTGCATTGCCAGGCTAGATGACCAAACTCTAAACATTTGAAGCACTTTTTAAGGAGGGTTCGTTGGCGCATGCAACAGTTAACCTAGAAGATTTTAATCCTTCCTGCTTCTAACAGCTTTCTTACGTCTACTGCGGGAAAGCTGATCGTTGCTGTTTGTGTTCCTCCGTACGCCCTCCGCAGGGACAAAATATCTGCCGGTGAAACTTTCACTCCAAACTGGGCTTCGATTGCATTGATTACGTCGTCTATAGTCGTGACCTCATCGATGTCTTTGATCTCAAGGGTAGTGCGATGCGTAATCGAACTTACATTCGCTTGCTCTGCTAGAGCTTCACTAATGACGCCTTTAAATTCGTTTGTCTTATTTCCCGTCTCCTTGAATTGTATAAGGAGGTCTCCCTTCTGTGTCCTCCTGATTTTAGTTACCGCCTTTCCCACTGTTTCCAGTTTGGGGTCTGCCTTCACCTTGCGTAGTATCTCCGCGTATGAGAGGGACCCCGTCGCTTTAATGACGATAGCGTCAGGTCTAGGTCTTTTGACCTCTCGTTGCTTCTTTTTGGCGATCTTCTTTTTGGTGGTATTTACCCATTCTTCTTCTCCTGCCGCTTGCTTCTTGTTTGTGGCTGTAACTTTTTTCTTAGGTCTGACCACTGGGGTCTCTACGCCGGTGGTCTCATCCTTCTCCTTGGTGTTTATCAATGCAGTTTGTTTTTGTTTACGCTCTGGCTCCGAGCGCTTTTTGCCTGCAACAACGTTTGATGTATTTTTCTGCGTCTGTTTTGGCTTCGGTGGTTCGTTGTCTGCCGCGCCACTCGGTGGCTGTTGCTGTTTTCGTTTTGGCTCCGGGGGTTCGTCGTCTGCAACTTGCCTTCTCTTGGGTTCAGATGTTGTTTTTAGCCATGGCGAAGTTTGCGACGAGTTGTTCCGGCGAATCACTTGCTTTGCTTCCTTATCGTGTAGCTGAATCGCCGAGAGCTCGTAGAGAGCTCTGATGCTTTCAATAGCATCTCGCATCGCTTGGTGGATTGAACGCCTTTTGCCATCTTCCAGCATTTCTACCAGACCTCTAATTTGCTCACCTAACTTGTGGAAATCAGTTTTATGGGTTGGTGGTTCGACCGTCACCTTTCGTATTGCGGGTGACTCGCGTCGTTCCGCACTTCTTTGTGATGCTGCTACTTGGTCAATTGGTGACCTCAGCATCCTTGATCCCCTCTGGAAGGGGTTCTCCTCATTCTCCTCTACTTCAATTTCTCCGGTGTTTTTGTTTGTTTTTGTTGTAATCATTTCTAGTGGATCCCCACTCAAAGCCGCTATCAATGTTCGAATGTGTAGTCACCTAAGGATCCCATGGTTGTCTTTGCAAGCAGTGAGGCCATGCGAGGGTTGACACAAGCCCTTATGGGGTTCGGTGCCAGAGCCGGATCGGTGCTAACCAGGAATATTACATCTGAACCTACACCACCAACTTAATGGTGACGAAACATTGAACGTACTTTTAGGCCTGCCAAGGTTTTAACGGGATGGAGGCGCTTGTATCATTAGCCTGAAAGCCATTTCTGCAAGATTTCACTCTTGCTTACTCAGGTAACAGAATACTACAAACGTCAACCCTCATAGCTGTCATTCCAATTCGTTTTCCAGTATGCCATAATTAAGACCTTACTGGGCTCAGTCTTAATGTTTTAGGGTAGTGGTTATGGTTATTTATATATATATATATATACCTATGTATATACATATATATATGTATGTATATATGCAGCATCCCTTTCGGGCAAAGAAGCTGCGCATTTTACGATGTGGCGGGTTTGTCCGGATCTCGCCATTTTCTTCTTTCTGTATCCCTCGTAGCCACCTTGAGGTGGAAAGCACATATGGTGCTTACTCGTCTTGTCGCAGAGAGTTCATAGGGGTTCCTTTAACCTTTTCAGCCAAGCCCTCCTTCTCTGCCGCTCTTGGTCGGGGACTGCTTATTGGGTATTCGCAGTTAGCCTCCATTTCTGCAGGCCGTTCACTATCCGCCACCTGTGACCCCCACAGTCGCCTGAGCTTAGCATCACCAGCCCGCCCGGCTTGGTGTCTGTGGATTATGTTCTGTTGTGTGTGGAAGAATGTGTCGTGCTAGTTGTATGTCGTGTAATGTTTACTATGTGATTTATGTAGTGTAGTATGAATGTTGTTTTGCGTGAGGATTGTGTAGAATATATATATCTAGCGTGCGATCTGTGGAGTACTGTATGTACTGTGTAGGGTGATATATTGATGATGCATGAGAGTTTTTATTTATTTATTTGAATATTTTATTCAATTAGACTTTTATATGCTGGAATGGATTGAATGGAGTAAAGTGTGATGAATGTATTGTATTTTCGTGTGGTGCTTGATGTGTTTTTAGCGTTTTTATATATATTTTTTAAATAATTATATCTGTTGCTGTTGTTTCGTTGCTGGGTAAGGGGCAGATTTTCGTGATCGGTGCCTTAAATTCTCGGGTCTTGGACGAGTTAGAAACCTTGACTGTGACCACTCTCGTTAAGTTGTCGGTTCCCAGTTGGCAGGTGGAAGTCTATCATCTCGCAGTAGCACTAAATCTCCTTCCTTGATGTTTTGTTTTTCGGTTAGCATCCTTTTCGGTCGTTGTTGTAGACGCGTTAGATATGCGTTGCTCCATCTTCTCCAGAACGTTTGCATAAGTGCCTGGATTCTCTTCCATTTATCAATGTACGTAAATTTGTCGGTTTCGTATTTCGGCTGCGGGGGTATCACTAATGGTGCTCCAATGAGGAAGTGACTTGGAGTGAGCGCTTGCAGATCGTCGATGTCTTCTGATACTGGACACAGAGGCTTCGAATTTAAACATGCTTCGACCTGTGTCAGAAGCGTGCTGAGTTCCTCATACGTGAACATTTGGTTACCAGTGACTCGTTTTAGGTGGAATTTAATCGACTTCACACCAGCTTCCCACAATCCGCCAAAGTGAGGGGAAGTGGGTGGATTGAAATTCCACTTGGTTCCTTCGTTTGCTAAACGTTCTGCGCAAGACTTCCAGTCCAATTGGAATGATCGTAGAAGTTTCTGCAGTTCATTGTTTGCGCCCACAAAATTGGTGCCGCAGTCACTGTAGATGGCGATACACAAACCTCTTCTGGCCGTGAATCTCCTGAAAGCTGCCAGGAACGCTTGAGTTGTCACTTACGACTTCTATGTGCACCGCTTTCGTGGCCATGTATACCATGAGTGTTTTGGCGTTTCGTCCCTTCCATGCCTTAATGTCGATCGGGCCAGCATAGTCTACTCCTGTATGGCTGAATGGACGTGAAATGCTTACACGAGGAGCAGGTAGGTTCCCCATCATCTGCCCCATTGGTTTTGGCTTATACCTGAAGCATATGTTGCAACTGTGGACGTGTTTCTTAACGGCATTTTTGATGCCACGGATCCAAAACTTCTGACTCAGGTAAGGAACCATCTTCTGAACTCCTCCATGCAGCGTTTTTTCATGGGCATATGCTATGACCATTTTTGTGTAGTGATATGTTGGTTTGAGGAGACTCGAGTGCTGTTGGTCGAAGTGTAGGTTCGAATTCTGCAGTCTGCCTCCAACTCGTACTATACCTTGCTCGTCGATGATCGGGCTTAGAGCTTTCAGAACCTTCACTTTCCCGATGGTGGTCCTCACCTCAGCGGGAAACATTTCCAGCTGTGCGGTTCGGACTATCGCTAATGTTGCCGAGTGTAGCTCCAACGGTGAAAGTGGGCCCTTCTCTCTCTTTTCATGTTCTATTCTGAGGTTGGAGACAAATCTCTTGCAGTACGAGATTACCCTCATTAACCTGTTTAGGCTTGAGTACTTATGGACCGCTTTGCTGATGGAATTGTTGTCCTCGTTCGTCACGCAGTGTGTCTTCAATGGACGCCTTCCTTCCTCAGTCTCGAAAGTGATTCCGAAGCAGCCGGAAATGTGATGTCCCAGGCGTCGTGTAGAAATTGCGGTCCATTCCACCACAGGTCATTCTGCAGCAGTTGCGACGGAAAAACTCCCCGGGAAGTCATATCAGCTGGGTTTTGCTGAATATGCCTCCAGCTGTCGGAATCTGTCAATTTTTGCACACTCGGTTGCGCACGAGCGTTTCCCATCTAGACGGGGGTGCCTTGATCCAGCACAATGTTATCTCCGAGTCTATCCACGCGTATGTCTTGCAGATATCCTTTGGCTGTCTCGTGCAGTAGTTTTGCCGACAAAACGACACCACACAACTCCAGTCGTGGAAGGGTTACTGCTTTCAGTGGAGCCACCTTGGGTTTGGACATCAGGAGATACATGTGGATCTTGTTGCGCTGATCAAGCACACTCAGGCAAGTCGCTGCTGCATAGGCCTTCTCCGATGCATTACTGAACCCGTGTATTTCTAGGCTGCTGTCATCTATGCCTGTACGGATCCATCTCGGAACGCGAAGTTTCTCGATCGCAGGAAGCTCTCGACGGAACAGGATCCATTCATGTTGCAGTTCCTGAGGGATCGGTGTATCCCATTCAAGTCCTCGTGCCCAAAGATCCTGCATCAATATCTTGGACTTGATGATGTATGGGGAGAGCCAACCTAAAGGCTCGAACAGCTTCACGATCGATGACAATACGGTTCGTTTTGTGACTCTCTCCTAAAACTGAGTTACCTGGTACGTGAAGGAATCGCATACTGGCAGCCATTTCACGCCTAGGGTCTTCACGTGATTGGCTTCATCGAACTGCAATGAGAAATCCACTTCACGATCTTCAGCTGGAATTCCGTTCAGAAGTTGTTCGGTGTTGCTGGTCCACTTCCGTAAGTAGAAACCTGCCGATGCGAGAACCGTCCTTACCTCATTTCTCTTTTTCAGCGCTTGTTCAACTGTGTCGGCTCCTGTGATGATGTCGTCCACATATGTGTCGTCGCGTAGGATAGATGCCGTCAAAGGGAAATTCGTAGCTTTATCATCAGCAAGCTTGTAGAGGACTCGGATCGTGAGGTACGGAGCTGAAGCTGTCCCAAATGTTACGGTTTCTAAGCGATATGTCCTGACTTGCTGCTGCGGGTCGTTTCTCCAGAAGATGAGCTGGTAGTTGGCATCCCTTGTGTCCATCCGAATTTGGCGGTACATCTTCTCCATATCCGCGGTAAACGTGAATCGACGTCTTCTCCAACGCAGTATAAAGTCTATGACGTTGTTTTGAACTTTCGGGCCTACCATCAAGTGATCATTCAAAGAAGAGCCAAAAGAAGTTTTGAAAGCCGCATCATACACGACCCTCAACTTTGTGGTGGTACTGGATTCTTTGATGGCAGCATGATGGGGAATGAAGTAATGGTAAGGTGTTGTTACTACCTCGTATGCATTTTTTAGTTCAGTCATGTGGCCGAGACTTATGTACTCTTCCATACATTTCTTGTGCCCTTCCTGTAGTGTAGAGTTATTGCTAAACTTCCTTTCCAGCTGATAGAATCGTTTGAGTGCTCCTTGTTGTGTCGATCCTAATGCTGGGTACATACTGCCCTTGAATGGAAGGCGGACCTGATACCGGCCACCGGGTAAACGTTTAGTGTGTGTGATGAAGTGTTCCTCACACGCCCTATTTTCTTCCGATTCGTACTTCTCGAATGGCTGTTCTTCTATTTCCCAAAATTTTCGAAGTTGGGTGTTGAGATCGGAAAACTGTGCGAAACTTCGAATTGCCTGTGGGATTTCTACGGCCTTACCCATCAAAATCCATCCGAGTTTGGCTTTTGAGCAACCGGTGCCGTAAACCTTTCTTCCCTGATGATGTCTGACAGAAGAATTTCGGCGTAGACGTCACTTCCTAACAGTATATCAACGTTGGCGGGAGCGTGATAGCTGGGATCGGCCAAGGTGAGTCCACTTATGTGCGTCCATTTATGGAAGTCTATCTTTTGGGCCGGAAGGACCCCATTCAGGGATTTGAAGGCGAAGGCTTGGGTGTGCCCTTCATATGCTGAATGCAGTGAGCCGAAAGACAAATCCACGTAATTGTGGCATGTTCCGCTGCTGACCTTCCCCAACCCAGATACCTCGATAAATGTTCGCTTGCTCCTAAGTCTTGAAAACTGGACCGCAGCTCCTGTTATGAACGTGGCTTCCGAACCGGGGTCTATGATTGCTCGCAGGTTCACATAATCTCCGGAAGCTGATCTTGTTTTTTCACCACCGGTGTTGCCAAAAGAACCTGTGTGTTGTTGTATTGTGTGTGAAAGTTATTAAGTGTAGAACTTGAGGGTTGATGGTCGGTGACGGGTTGAAATGCTGGCGCATTAGGGTTGACAGCTGTGTGTGAGTTGTGTTGTGTGGAAGCATGATGGGCTTGTGTATGTGTGGGATAACTGAGAGTAAGTGTATGGATACTGTGAGGTGCTGGTATATGGTGTATGACTGGGCTGCATTGTGTCGTATGGTGTTGAGTGTGAAGACATGTTTGGATGATGCGATTGTTGATTTTTGTGCAACAATGAGTGATGCCTTTGGCTGCAGAAGTAGCAGCATACGCGACTTGGGCATTGTTGGGTGTGGTGACTGTATGCCAAACAGTTTTCGCATATGCCTAACCTTCTTACAGCATTTATGCGCTCACTCGCCTCCATATTCAAAAACCGGTTGCAACTTCTTAGTGAGTGTTGTCCCTTGTTGCAAACACCGCAGCTATACTCTTGCTTGGGCTTCTGTTGGGTAGTAAATGCATGTTTTGTCGTATGCCTCACTTGCGCTTCTGGTCTAGGTTTCACTTTTTGCTGATCGACGGCCTCCAGGGTTCGAAATCTGGTTTCCAAAAACTCTGTGAACTCCGCTAAGTTGGGAAGTTCTTTCTTCGATCCCAGTTTCTCCTCCCATAACCGCTGAGTCGAAGACGGCAGTTTTTGCAGCAAAACGTAAATTACGATCACATCCCAGTTTTGAATCTCTACCCCCAGGTTCTTTAGCGCATGCAAACACTCAGTGGATACGTCCACTGTTTTAAATTGGCGGACCCTTCGACACTGATGACAGACTGCCCGAAGAAAAGTTTCAGTTGCGTGTTGACCAACACACGTTTGTGATCGTATCTGTTGGTGAGTATATCCCACGCCTTTTGGTAATTGCCGTTGTCCAAACTAAGATGTTGCAGGAGACGTTCAACTTCTCCTGTAATGCTGGATTTGAGGTAGTGTAGTTTTTCAATCTCCGTCAACGTGGAGTCGCTATGTACTAAAGACAGAAAAACATCATGAAATGACCTCCAGTTTTCATAGCTGCCAGCAAAGGAAGGCAAATTGATTTTGGGAAGTCGCAGATCATGTTTTTTACTGGTATGTTCAAGACTGGTACTGGGACTGCAGAAGTGGCGGGAACTTTATCAAGGGCTTCCAGTAGAGACGAACGGTAAGTGACATACATTTCCCTTATTTTGTCGTAGATTTCATCATGTTTTTCACTTTCAGCTTTGTCGTCTACGTTGGTGACTGCATTCGCGTTGGCTGTGACGCTTGCTTGAAAGTTCGCTTCAAGAATAGTAAGGCGACCTTGAAGGTAGTACTTAGAAGCCTTGGTTTCTTTGTTCGCCTTCTTAAAATTCGACTCATCCTTTGTAAGTTGTGCCAACAAATTATTCAGCAATTTACTCATATTAATTAATTATAATTTTAAGGAATAATAAGGGAAAGCCACTAGACTACTCACCTGTAATCTAAATGTATCAATTGATGATATGTATTTTGCGCGGCGCTTGAAACCGATTGGCACCAAAACTCACAATTATTGTCTTATTTGCACTGTTTTTCATTTGTTTTTTGGTTATTTGACTCGAAAGGACCAATGTTTATTGCATTAACACACTCTCTGTAATTTTTAGAACTAAAATACTCTCAAATAAAAACTCTTTCTTCCACTTTTAACAATTTCGAGATTTTTATTGAACAAAGGCAAAATTGGCGGTTAAAAAGTATTAACAAAGTGACATTTATTACAACAACAATGTAAAATTAATTCAATTAAATTAAAGTTAACGAAACTAGTTTATTTTCAGTTAAGGGTTACGTTACATTAACTAAATTACTTTATAATAAATGGTTGCTGATGCAACACAGACAGATTTTCGTTTGATAGCAAGTATCGCCATTCCGACCGAATAAACATCAAATCTGTTAAGTGCGAAAGCTTCTTCACTATCATTTTGTGTCAATGACAATGGAGAGCCAATAGCTACTGTAGGAAGAGTACTGACAAATCGATTGTTTAATTCTTCTAGGTTGATGTCTTCGTCATTAGCCCCACGATTTTTTTTGCACAGTCCAATTTCTCGTACTTGGTTCCACAGAAATTTAGACGATCGATCGGAATTAAATTTAGCATAATAATAAGTAAATTTCGTAGTTTTTATCATACACGTAACAAGGTTTCGACAGCGAAATCGTTTCCACCGTCGGTATAGAGTGTCCCTTCGCTTAATAGATCTCAATATTTCATTGGACAACCAATGACAAGCTTTGTTTTTCAGCACACGAGTTTTACATGGAACATGTTTGTTAAAAAGATACCCAAGACTAACATTTAGGAACTCTACTTGTTTATTAACGTCAGACGACACCACTCAATATTGCTACAATCACAAAACAGGTTTTGAACATTAATACTACGGAAATCACAATATTCAACGGGATGTGAATAACTTCTACGCACATTTACACTGAAGGTAGCGAATACAAGATCGTGATATAGGAAAACAGGCATATACAGTTGCCTGTAACATTTCACAATACTTTGATCACTTGTCAAAATAACATCTAACAATGATGGTGAACAATTAGGTTTAAAGTGAGTTGGGTCTGTTGTATTTAGAAAAAATAGACTGAGAGATTTTATGATGCTTTTTAATGAGGAGCTAGAAGACGGGCATAGAATAAGTTTTGGTGCCAAGCAAGAGATTCCCTCAATAATATCGCACACAATACTGGGATGTGTCACATCTGGTGCAATGTAAATCGTACCAATTGCACATCTGTCCCCATCGTTCAGAATTTCAACAAAATATAATAGACTTAAATGCGTATCATTAGAGCAACAAAGATGTTTTGACTTGATGGTATTTTTTACATATATTGCGGCCCCTTCACCCATTCAATCAGTACGATCAGCACGGTAAAGTTTAAATCCCTTTAGCGAGAAAACGTCCATATTTAAATTGGGGTCAAACCTTGTTTCGGAATCGCATATAATATCGATCTGACTGTTCTCAAAAATTAATCTGAACTCATCAATCTTATTCACAAGACTCTGTGGGTTTATTTGGCAAACATGCAGGCCATTGAAACTCTTGCACATAGTATTTAACAAAAAATTCGTCTTTTCATTCATGCTGTTAAAACTACTATCATTGATGTTTGGCATGATAAAGGATGTTAAAAAAGAGCTGAGTCAAACACAGAAAATCTTTTATCGACATTAAAGGGCTGAACAGAATGTGCGTCTGTGTCTCAGTCTTGCAGCGCTGTCAAACATCTGCCGCGCTGCTTGCAGTTAAAGTAAACACAATGAAAGCGACTGTCAAATTTGCATCTTGTGTTTTTATTTCTTTATTTTATTAGTGCTTAAACGAGTTTGTTATTAATTGTGGATAATGGATATGGACGAACAAGACGAAATTGCTTTTATTATGTATGTTCTGCACATGTGCTATTTAGCAATAAAATTAATGAAAAAGAGGAAGCGCAGATGGTGGGTTCGTCTTCTTTATAAGGAAAGAAAAGAAAGAGGATTTTTTGAGGCAACTTTCAAAGACCTCAAAGAACACGACGAGGACCTTTTTTTTAAAGTAACAAGGAGAGAAAGCAGCAGTACAATTTATTGCTAGGCCTAGTAAAAGAAAAATTGAAAAAAACATCTATACGCAAGCCAATTGTAGCTTCGAAAACTCCCGGTTGTAGCTGTCTCGCACTCCTCCATTTTGTTTTGCACTCATCAACTGTAAACAATGGAAACAAAACGAATGTTAACAAAATTTACAAATACTTTTTTTTTTTACTTGATATTCCAAATTCGTCGGATATCTCCTTCCATTTTTGGATTTTTTTTTTTTATTTTTATAACTTCTATAAATTTCTCGACCTCCATTTCCAAAACAACAAAAGCTTTTGTGTAAAAATTCATAAACGTCAAATTTGCATCGCTGCTTGAAGTTGAACAAAGTCCAACTTCGCGATTCACGACACAGACGCAGACACACATTGTGTTGCGGCTTACGGCTTTCCATACATTTAATATTTTGACAGCTTGCGACTCAGACCCAGACGCAGATACACATTCTGTTCGGCTCTTAAGGCTAAAATTGTAAAAGTGAAAACTGAAATTGCTCTTACAATATAAAACAAAACAAGCAAAAAATTATGAAAAACAAAGAGACATGGTGCAATGGTTTATTAGGATGGGTGGTTGACTCAATGAATGGCGTATGTAAATTTGCCCATTAATTGTATACAGCGAGGACAGGAGTGATCTTCGCTTGAGTTTTAAAGCTCCCCGCTGCAGTTGGTAGTTTCTCTTAGTCAACCTGTCGTTGATGAATAAAGAATTTGAAGAGTTGAAACCAACGTCGCTTATTTTGAGAGAGACTTTTTCACTTTTGCGATAACGGGTGATCGCTCTCATTAAACTTTGCTTCTCTCGCTTGTCAGACAGATTTAGTATGATGCTGGCATCAGTGATGTGCGCTTGATTAGGAGAGCGCGGCTTCGCACGGAAGATTTTATGTAAACGGGGAGGCTGAATATTTACGGTAGAGCAGATTTTTTGAAATATGTTCTTCAGATTTTCGTTAGCGGATTCCGGTATACCAAATATTAAAGCATCTGAGTTGAGTTTTTCTCGTTGATATTCATCCACCATGAGCTCCAACCGCTTAATGTTTTTTTTTAATTTGGTGTTCGATAACCGTTTTTGTATCATTGATCTGTGATTTGATACGATCTTTCAGCGCAGATAGCTTAGCATCCAACAAGAGAGAGAAATTCTCCACCCATTTTTCAAGTTTCTCATCAATTCGGCTCCAGAGTTTGTCAGCGATGCTATTGGAATTAGTTACGGTCGGAGAAGCAACATTTTTTTGTTGTTAGAATTGGCCACTTTGGAACTCGTGGGGCATTTTTATTGTGGAAAAGCAATAACCGAAATTAGCAAAATTATGAATAAAACTATTTATGCTGGACCACTTGATGAAGTAAACTTTGCACAATTTTACTTGATAGATGGCGTAGTTATGCTCTTAACAATAAAAACTTTGGTTATACTGGGGAAATTAGGAAACCAGTCGGACGGTGAAACAACACGTATACTCCAAATGTACAATTAACACTTTAACGCTCTAAAGATACTTAAAGAAACTTCAAGTCCAAGTGACAGACTTAAATATATATAGGCAAGTAGGAAATATAGAAGGATCTGCGAACAGGCTAGAGTTAAGTACTACACAAATCTGGAAGAACAAATAAATCTGGTCAAAGATAGCAAGGAATGGTGGAATATCTCCAAGGAAATTAGAAAACAAACAGCACAAAATTGTTCAGAGTATCTCGGCAACAGAGTTTAGAAACTACTTTGAGCAGCTTTTAAGCCCACTGCAGACATCGAAAAATATTCACTACGCAGTATTGCTTCGGGAGGATGCTTGATCTGGATGCCGAAATTTGAATAGAAGAGGCAAAGAATGTCCTGGCGAAAACAAATGTAAATAAAGTCCTGGGTGAAGACAGGATTCCATATGAATTCCTCAAGAATGCTCCCAATGAGTTTCTACTGGAACTGACACGGGCATATAATCAAATATTCCAAAGAGGCAGAGTTGATGAAACTTTTGCGTTAAGTATAATTTTTTCAATATTTAAGAAAGGAGATAGCAATTTGGCAAGTAATTATAAGGGGATATATTTTATGAACTGCATTGCGAAAGTCATGATGGGTATCCTAAATGAACGGGTATACAATTGGGTCGAAAAACAATATATTTTAACTAATACCAGGCTGGCTTTAGGATAAAATACTCGACGGTGGACAATATTTACAACATACCCTCGATTGTGCATTTAAAATTCTGTGAAACATAGAAGGTTTACGCATTCTTCGCAGACTTTAAAGCAGCGTTCGACAAAGTATCTCGAAATCTATTAATGCACAAACTATAAGCAATGGGGGTATTAACCAAAGTTGTCAGACTACTGGAAAACATATACGAAAGCACTAAGTCATCAGTATGGGCAGGAGAAGAGTTGTCTACACACTTCGACACAATTTCTGGTGGTAAACAAGGATGTCTCTTGTCTCCGCTATTGTTCTTGTACATGAGTGTTTAGAAAGTGGCCTATACATAGATGAGCTACACATAAGACTATTTCTTTATGCAGATAGCATTGTCATTTTGGCCGACAATGTACAAGAATAGAACTAAATGGAACTACGTTTAACGCAAACAGATCAAAAAATTGCTCAAAGAAATCGAAAACATTCAGCACTTCATAGGTACATGGCCTATTCTTAGAGTATTAAGTATTTTGGGAAAAAATACTTATTAGAAGGGGAAATAATAGAATTGCTGAACGGATCACTCAGTAATTGGGAAAGTCTACAAAAGTTATGTTATCAGTGCTTTAGCGTATAGGAAATCCCTGGTAGATGAATTTAATAATTAAATATTTAAAATTGTCACTATAACTTATTAGAAATAATGAAGTATGTATAATCTAGTCTCTGACAGACGACATTTACGTCACAGTCCTTTGTTCAAGCACTGAGGGCAGCCTCAAACTTTCGGCCTGCAGTGTACATATGTATATAAACATAACCATGTCACTTAGCCAGTGACTTTTTGGAAAATGAAAAAGAAATTTTGCATACCAAACATTATTTAAAAAAAAAAATTCGTTAGATAAATAGAAGTCATGTATTCTCTTCGCTGCTAAGATTTAAAATCCTAGCAGCCTACGAACTGGAGATTGAAATTGTATAAAAATGTTTAAAGGTTTTATCAAATTGTCCACAATTTACATTTGGGCAAACAATGCTAATAAAAATAAGTTAGCATTATGCACCAAGCATTCTACTCTTTGGCAACACTGACATGAAGATATGAACGTGTGTACTCGTACAGGGATGATGAGCTGACACTGGAAAAGAAGTATGGTACAGGAAAGTCAGAAACGATATTTTTCATTTAACTAACGATACTAAAAAACTTGGATTGACCCACATTCTCTCTACGAGTACAAGGTGTTAAAAGGAAGGGAAAACAGTATGGGTTGCATTTTATGTCAGCTTCAATGAATACCGAATGTTATTTGATTTCACTCTCGAAAGTCACAGTTGTTTTTTTTCGATAGATATATAGAAGCGGTACATACATATTTCAGATCATGATATACTATTATTTTTTTTATTAAAGTATTTTAAAGCATTTCATTGAATTGAATACACATAATATGTATGAATTATATTTAGGAAAATATATTCAAATATTGAATTTTGAATGAAATTTAATTTATGCCTGCAACTTACCTCCCTCCAACGACGGGTAAATGTTAAAGTTGGGTTCCTGTAGCCAAGATGTCACTGTTACATACTCTTTCACAAAGGATGGTATATTGCACTTAATTAGGACATTGCTGCCGATGAAACCACCAGGGTTTTGTACTTCTGGTTCGTATCGGTGATTGACCACTGGAAAATGAACAGAAAATCGATTACAAATCTATAAGGAATAGGAACTGCATGTAGTTACTTATTTATCAAGTTGAAACAAAAAAATTGGAAACAATGGTAAGAGGAAAAGCCGTAGCAATTGCCAATATGAGATTACATTGCTTAAAATGCTTTACAGAGGGAGAGAGAGATTGTATAAGAACTGGGGAGGCTAACATTTAAATAAAGAGATGAAAATTTATAAACAACACTACCTCACTTATGATTCAATATGTCAAGCTCATTTTATCTAAGCTATTCAATAGTTTAAGTACCAGTATATGCTTATATAAACAAGATTTCCATGAGTTAAAGGTATTTTTCGGAATATTACTTACGAATATGAAAGTGGCTGCATTTCAACACTGGTGGACTTTTTTTTTTTCATAAAATTTATGCAGCTTTATGACCAACGTGGTTTGTACTGGGTGACTAGATAAGAACGATAGGAAAATAAATTTAAATAAAACAACAACGGTGTGAGATATCAAGCTACATTCATGCCATTATGTATTGAATAGCACATCATTTAAATGGCGCATCGAATTCGCTGGCAGTGCTTCAAGCGGTCGGTCCAATTTTTGATGACTCGGTCCAATATGTATGTGGGGCGTTATTCCGGCTACTGCTGGAGCCTCGAGCTCGTCCAAAGTGGTTGGCTTGTTAGCGTAGACTATGAACTTGACGCAACCCCAGGGATGTCAAGGGGTGTCAAGTCGCATGATCGTGGCGGCCAATTGATGAATGCTCGCCATGAGATGACACAGTCGCCAAATTTCTCTTCACCACTTCGAGAGTTGCGCCGCTTGTATGGAATGTAGCGCCGTCTGTTGGAGCTACAGCTCGGATATATCGATGTTGTCGAGCTCTGGCCACAGAAAGTCAGTTAACATAGCTCTATACCCAGGATCATTGACAGTAACGGTGTCTCCTTCCTCATTTCGAAAGAAATAAGGTCCGATGATGCCGCCGTGCTATAAACCTCACAAAATAGTCAATCTTTGTGGATGCATTGATGCTTGGTCGAATACTTGTGGATTGTAGTAGCTCCAATAATACACTTCTGTACTTTGAGGACTTCATTGTTTAATTGGTTAATCTCAGTGTAGCTGTTACCCTGAGTTGGTGTTAGCTTTCCCTGAAGATTACTTACAAAGATGGACCAATCTGTTTTCTTAGGATTCCTAATCATTATTTTGAATTTGTGATCAATTCCAATATCAAAACTCAACCACCTGTGGTCCGAAAAGGAGATCTCATTACTGATCCTCCAGTTCGACACCAGGTGTATAGACCTAACGTCGCATAAGGTTATATCTAATACCTCCCTTCTAATTTTATTTATGAAGGTGGGTGTACAGCCCTCATTCAAGGCAATCAAGTTTTCAATATTTAAATAATCGGCTAAACACTCACCTCTTTTGTTGATGTTCGTACTTCCCCAGTTAGTGTAGTGGGCATTGGAGTCCATACCCACTATGAGGCTCTTCTGTTGGGACCTCGTCCAGGTGACACATCTCTTTAACTCATCGCTAGGTGGAGGTTGCGGGGAGTCATATGGGAGATAGCAAGAGGCCAAAATAATTTGGTTGGTCTCGCTATTTCTTGCCCTATATTCGAGACTTGTGACTGTGAGGTCGCCTGTGCTGATCTGTCGAATAGAGAAAATATTAATATCCTTATGTGCCACAATACAGGCTCTACACTTACTGTTTCCGTTGTTTGCAATTACTTTCAGTTTATTCCCCCATCCTGTTACCTTATAACATTATATGACAATAAGGTTCCTGAATGAGGGCGATATCCGATTTTCCTGCTAAGAGGTAAGCACAGAGGTTGGCAGTTGCCGCCCTACTGTGCTGAAGGTTTGCTTGGATTACCTTCATTAATTCTTTCGTCGAATGAAGGGATTACAAAGCTGACCTAGTGAAAGTCGCATATTGCTTTACCCCCTTGTAGGACTAGTGACCCCAGCGATTCCTCGTCAATCCCTACCACGATTAGTTGGCCTTTGCCTGCCTGCTCCTTTGCATGGTAGAGTTTCCACTTTTCTGTCTTAAGGTCCTTGTTTTGCAGCTTCATTCGTGCAAACAGCGTTGAAGGTTCCTCGATCACCCCTGGGATCAAAACGGACACCCTGGTTAATCTGGGAATCTTTCCCGCCGGGAGAACCACTAGGTTGGTTCCTTCCCAACCATCGAGTCTAGATGTTAGTTTAGTTAACGACTCTTTTGAGGCCGCCTGTCCTCTAAAACCGCTACCCAGAAGTGCAAAACGAAAATGGTGGAACGGCGACCTCCATGAAATAAGGAAGGTTACTAGACAACGCCTAAATAAAGCTTTAAGAACCAACGAAGAAGCAGACTGGGAATCCTATAAAGAAAGTAAAAGAGGCTTCAAGAAGCTTACCAGTGCTGCTAAAAGGGAATCGTGGAAAACTTTCTGCACCAACATATGCGATAATAATGGAGCAGCGCGATTAAAGAAGATCCCGTCCAAGGAATCACCAAGTTATCAACTTCTACAGGCGGGCAATAACTTGGCAACCGCAGCTGATACCTTGGAGACGCTGATGTGTGTACACTTCCCAAACTGTTTCAACGAGGCAGCTACACCTTCCAAGCGTGGGGTCAATCGAACTGATACAAAATTGGAAGACACTGAGAACCTAGTTGGTGCAGATAAAGGGACCTGGGCTATTAACTCATTTGCGCAATACAAATCACCGGGCTTCTTGCAAACCCGGGAAAGATTTGTCGACAGCAAAGGGCTATAGAACTATTAGCCTAACGTCCTTCTTACTAAAATCAATGGAGAGAATCTGTGATAACTACATCAGAACACAGATTACAAATTCGCGGCTGTGTCCTAATCAACACGCATATCTCAAAGGAAAATCAGTTGAGACGGCATTACACCAGGTTGTATCCACAATAGAAGATGCGTTTGAAACCAAGCAATCAGTCGCAGGCGTTTTTCTAGATATCGAAGGGTCATTTAACAATGTGAAAACTCAAAAAATTGTGGAGGCACTCTCGATATACTGTAATAAACAAATAATAAACAATTGGCTAGAACACATGCTTACAAACCGCATTATCGCAGCTTCACTGGGAGACGACACAAGAAGGGGAACAGTCCGTACGGGAACACCACAGGGGGGGGGGGGGGGGGGGGGATAATATCTCCTTTTCTGTGGATGCTCACAATGGACAACCTTTTAAAAGCACTTGATGGAACCTGTACGAAATGTGTTGCATTCGCAGATGACCTAGCCGTTCTGATATGAGGTAAGCACCTGAACATCATAGGAGAGCTTATGCAAAACACCCTTCGAATCATAAAAAAATGGGCGGAGGAGAGTGGATTAGAAATAAATCCAAATAAAACGGAAATGGTTCTCTTTACAAAGAAAACCAAAACTAGTGACTTTCACATTCCACAACTCGAAGGAGTATCACTACAACTCCGCGACAGCGTCAAGTATCTGGGCATTATATTGGACAGGAAACTGACCTGGAGAAAGAACCTGGAAGAAAGAGTCACCAAAGCCAAGAGAGCATATTGGATATGCAGGAGGGCCATCGGGAAGACATGGGGCTTGAAACCGAAATAGGTCCACTGGATATACGAATGCGTAATAAAACCCATAATCTTCTAGGGTGTAGTTGTATGGTGGCCAGTGATGAGCAAAAAGTTTGCAAGAGACTTGCTAACTAAGGTGCAGCGTACGGTCTACCTGGGTATTACAGGAGCACAATCCTCAACACCAACCGCGGCCATGGAAGCGATACTTAACATTCTACTAGTGCACCTCGAAGCGAAGAAGATTGCCGGCATTTCAGCCTCACGGCTTAGAACTATCGGCCATTTCACCGGTGGTGCAAATACGGGACATCGAAAAATCACCGAAATGATAAGAGTAATGACACCACTCATCGATTGCCCCAGTGATGTTGTTGGGAAATCGTACACATTCTCCAACACCTTCGAAACAATTTTTCCCGCAAGAGAATATTGGACGTATGAAAGAACGACAAGAAACTCCAATGGGATATCGGTTTATACAGATGGCTCTAACATATCAGGGGAATCAGGGGCTGGCATCTTTAGTGCTAACCCACCGATTGAACTTGCTATTCACCTAGAACCATTTGTATCGGTGTTCCAAGCAGAAGTCTATGCAATTATGAAGGCAACCGAAATACTCGCAGAAGACACCAGCGAAGAAAGGCAAATTGACATCTGCTCGGACAGCAAAGTAGCAATTAGCGCGATCACAAACCCCATGTCGAAATCATAACTAGTAATTGAATGCAAAACTAAATTGAACTTACTTGCCAGACGCAATAGAGTCCGTCTCACATGGGTACCGGGGCACGAAGGTGTACCGGGTAGCGAAAAGGCAGACGATCTAGCAAGGAAAGGAGCAGGCAATACAGAACTGAACCCGGATAATACAATAGGGGTCCCTCTGGCAACTATTAAGACAATAATCAATGAAAAGATACGACAAGAGTTCAATAACTACTGGACGAATCTAGACACGTGCAAAGTGGCTAGATCTGTAATAACCAAACCGAGTAACAACACAGCAAAAAGAGCTCTTAACTCAAGCAGAACACAATTGAGATTGATGGTGGGACTTTTAACAGGGCACATCAATCCCAACAAACATTCGTTCAGACTCGGGATAGCTGATACAGCAACCTGTGCCAACTATGAAGAGGAGGCGGAAGATATAGAACACTTCCTTTGTCACTGCAACGCTACAGCGAGGCTAAGACTGAAAATTCTGGGATCTCCAAGGATTCCGGATATTATTGTAGCATAATAATAACTACGCCCCCTAAAAATATGACGCAACAAATTCCGAAGTGACTTTTCATTCTGGCAGAATTTTGGTTCGAACTGTCCTTTCATTCGAGGTTCGTGTCTGGGACGAAGTCTCCACAGCTCATGTCAACGAAAGAGACGAATAATATCAGGGATAAAAGGGAATTATAACTGCAAGAATTATTTCTCTTGTTCCAGTGGTCGAAGAATTTGCTAGAAGTTTCTGGCTATCAGAAACTTCTGCTATATAAGGACAGATGGCGATCAAAAAAAAGACAGTTGGTTTAGAACCGTGGCGAAGAGATTGGAAAAGTGATAATGGGCGAAGTTGTAATTTGGCGATAAATTGAAAGTTGAGAGTGAACAAGAAAAAGTAATTAGTTTGGATTTGTGAATTAAGTAATTGAAAGGAGATAAAGTGATTTGAGAGGAAAGAGACATTCTAAGAAAAGAATTTGCGAAGAATAGTATAGTGTGAACTTGAATTGTTCTATAGAGTAGAAAATAAAGAAATAATTTCACAGAATAATTGTTTTATCTACTCGAGCCGTAGCTCGCATATTACATTGGTGTCAGAAGCGGGATAAAACTTATTCTGTGAATAACTATTTCCGTGGTGTGAAATTGCACAAGAAAAAAAAAAAAAAAAAAAAAAAAAAAAAAAACGATTTCTGCGTTGAGTTAATTAGTTGCGCAAAATGGGTCGCAAATTGGGAAAACTAACTATAATTCAACTAAAGGCAGAACTCAGTAAGCGGAACCTCGACACAACTGGGGGAAAAGATGCCCTGCTGATTCGTCTGGAAGAAGCAGTAACGCAGGAAGGTGAAAATCCGCGCGACGTAGAGTTTGACGTGGAAGAGGAACCAGCAAGTACAGCAGCCGACCCGGGTATAACAAGTCTGCTCCTGCAACTTAAGTTAGTCATGGACGAACAAAAGAAAGCAATAGAAGACCAAAGGAATTCTCTAGAATTTAAGATGGACGAACAAAAGAATTCTCTAGATGCTCTGGAAAGTAAACTTGATGAGCAAAACAAGAACTTGGAATCCAAATTCGAAGTGATCGAAGAGAAAATCGAGAAGGTCGAGACGCAACTCGAAAAAGTCGAAACTAGATTCGATGAAAATTTTGAGAAACATGAAACTCAGTTCGGGAAGATAGAGACTCAGTTTGAAAAAGTAGAAAAGCAAGTCGAAAATCTTGCTAAGGAGCTCAGCAACGTGAAGAGACAGAAAGCACGGGAATATTCCACTGACGGTCTGAGAAGAAAGGAGATGCAGCCTCCTATCTTCGATGGTCAAACATCATGGCCAATTTATAAGAGGCAATTCGAAGCGGCCGCAATGACCAATAGCTGGGACGATGAAGAGAAGTCTATTGCACTCACGCTTGCACTGAGGGGTCCAGCTGCGGAGCTCTTGCAGACCATCCCGGAAGATAAACAGCAGAACTACGACTCTCTGGTTCAGGCTATCGAGATGCGGTTTGGGGATGAACACATGCAGCAGGTGTACAGGGTTCAGCTGCGTAGTCGAGTCCAGAAAAGGGGGGAAACGCTCCAACAGTTGCAAGCGGATATAGAGCGACTAGCCCATCTTTCATACCCTAAAGCCGGTGAGGAGCTTATCAACGAAATGGCGGTGGAAGCTTTTATTCAGGCCATAGAGGACAGACAACTGCAAATGGCTGTAAGGATGGCTGAAAAGCGAACACTCCCCGAGGCATTGGCATTCGCTTTGTCAATGAAGGCTGCGGACCAAGCATACCAGGGAATACACCGTGTCAGGGAAATGTCCGTCGTGGAATGCTCATGCCAGAGAACAGCCGTCAAAGCTCGCGGAAGTCAAATCCGTTGCTGGAATTGCAACCAAACCGGACACCTACAACGGCAGTGCAGAAGTGCACCTAGACGAGGAAATTGTCCACATTGCGGAAGTAGGAGAAGCAGAGAGGAAGCATCCTGTCGGTCAGACTTCCCAAAACCAGCAGTCGGGAGATGCGTAAGGACCAACTTCGCGGGGCAGAAGTTGGTTACTGGAATCGAGGCCCCCAGGACCACCATTCAAGTTTCGCAAACCAAACGGGGTAACAAGAGCCTGACAGTGGAGGCACTAATCAACGAGAAGAAGTGCGTAGCCACCATCGACACAGGTGCTACTGCCTCCATTGTAAGAAGAGATATCGTCAAAAGCTCCTGGCTGCACAACACCAACAGCTACTGCCTGAAAACTGCAACAGGGGAAATGGCGAAAGTGTTTGGAGAAGTTCGTCTTACGATTACTCTGGCGGGACTGACGTTCTCCCATGCGTTTCTGGTGGCAGATATATGCGACGAGTGCATCATCGGAATAGACTTCATGAAAGCAAATGAAGTAATCTTGGACATCGGGATGCAAGTACTGAGGTATCGAAATGTGGAGATTCCGATGGTGTACGGAAATGAGAATGCCGTAACTCTCAGGACAGTCATCAGCAAAGACGAAGTTTTGCCGCCGTCTTCAGAGACAATCATTTGGACGAAGCTGGAAGGTGATCTTGGGAGCCACCGATTCTACATAGTAGAACCAGACCCAGAGAAGAATTCTCAACTACACTACATCGTGGGAAAGACGTTAGTCGAACCAAAGAACACCATGGTTCCAGTGAGGGTTTTGAACGCAAGACCACACACTGTCAAACTAAGGCGAGGGGATGTGACTGGAAAATGCACGCCGATTACCGCCGTCGCAACAATATCTGAACGTGATGCTCCAAAACCTCTCCCATCACCTTGGACAGCGGAAACGAGAGAGACGATTCTCCAGTCCAGTGAGCTGAATCAGGAGCAGCGAACTATGGCAGAGAATCTTATCAATGAGTACGCTGATGTATTTGCCTCACAGGACGGAGAATACGGCCGAACACACCTGGTACAACATCGAATAGACACTGGTGATACTAGACCAATTCGTCAGCCTGCTAGGCGCCTTCCATTGGCAAAGCAGACAGAAGTTGCAGAGATGGTGTCGGCAATGGAGAAAGAAGGTGTGATTGAAAGTTCCAAAAGTCCGTGGGCATCACCGGTTGTACTGGTTAAGAAGAAAGATGGCAGCACGCGGTTCTGCGTGGACTATCGGCAGCTCAATTACGTCACCAAGAAAGACAGCTACCCTCTGCCACGGATTGACGACACGCTAGACACACTATCAGGAGCCCGATGGTTTTCCACTCTCGACTTGAAGAGTGGCTACTGGCAGGTACAGATCCATCCAGAAGACCGGGAGAAAACCGCCTTCACCGCAGGAAATGGGCTATGGCAATTCACGGTAATGCCATTCGGGCTGTGCAATGCTCCGGCGACTTTCGAGCGATTGATGGAATGTGTCCTGCAAGGGTTAACATGGAAAACCTGTTTGGTATACTTGGATGATGTCATCGTCGTAGGAAAAACATTTGCGCAACACCGAGACAATCTAAGGGATGTGTTTCAAAGGCTTCGAAGTGCCCACCTGAAGCTCAACCCCAAGAAGTGCGCCCTGTTTAGAGCGGAAGTCAAGTACCTGGGACACATAATTTCAGCGAAAGGAGTGAGAACCGATCCGGAGAAGGTCGAAGCGGTGAAAAACTGGCCAGTCCCCAAAGACAAACACCAACTAAGGAGCTTCCTGGGCCTAGCCACCTACTACAGACGGTTCGTGAAGGATTTTGCCGGGATCGCAAAGAACCTGCACCAGTTGACGGAAAAGGGAAAACAATTCAAATGGTCAATTGAGTGCGAGAAGAGCTTCAAGGCACTTAAACAACGGCTATGCGATGCCCCGATACTGGCTTACCCCACTCCCGGGGAAACGTTCGTTGTGGATGCAGATGCTAGTAATGTCGGGGTAGGAGCCGTACTCTCCCAGGTGCATGACGGCCAAGAGAAGGTGGTTGCGTACTTCAGCAAGGTGCTCTCTAAGCCAGAAAGGAACTACTGCGTGACAAGGCGGGAACTTCTAGCTTTGATCTTGGCTACGAAGCATTTTCACAAATACCTCTACGGGAGGAAGTTCGTTCTTCGCACAGACCATGCAGCCTTAAAATGGCTATTACAGTTCAAGAGTCCTGAGGGTCAGGTCGCAAGATGGATCGAAAGGCTGCATATCTACGACTACGAAATACAGCATCGTAAAGGAAAACTCCACTCTAATGCGGATGCACTGTCCCGGAGACCATGCAGAACGGATTGTAAACATTGTGCGCGTCAGGAAGAACGGGAGCTGGTTTCCATCCAAAGAATGAGAGCCGAACCTATCGCCGGCTGGAGCGTAGATGAGATCCGGAACGCTCAGAAGGAAGACCCGGATATCGAGCCGATTCTGGCCTGGAAGGAGAACATGGAGAAACCGGATCATCAGGACATCTCTCACAGAAGCCCGACCTTAAAGGCATATTTTGCGCAGTGGGACTCCCTCCATGTCCAAGAAGGTGTTCTGAGAAGAAAATGGGAATCCTCCGACGGAAAGTCGTTTGTAATGCAGCTTGTCGTACCGCGGACGAGGGTCAAGGAGGTGTTACAGGAAATGCATGGCGGGGCGACCGGAGGCCACTTGGGAGTGAATAAGACGCTAGAAAAGGTACGAGAACGTTTTTATTGGTTAAAAGCGAAGGAAGATATCGAAGACTGGTGCAGAAAATGCGACGTGTGTGCAGCTAGCAAGGGTCCGAGAATCAAAACTCGAGGTAAGATGCACCAATACAACGTGGGAGCACCTTTCGAACGAATCGCCATTGACATCGCAGGGCCCTTTCCGGAAACCGACAATGGTAATCGGTATATCCTCGTAGTGATGGACTACTTCAGTAAATGGCCGGAAGCGTTTCCGATCCCTAACCAGGAAGCCAGAACCGTGGCGGAGCAGATCATCTACAATTGGGTTAGCAGATTCGGTGTGCCCTTGGAATTGCATTCTGACCAAGGGCGGAACTTCGAGTCAAGAATCTTCCAAGAGATGTGTCAACTACTCGGAATCAAAAAGACAAGGACAACCCCGCTTCATCCACAGTCGGACGGTATGGTGGAGCGTTTCAATAGGACTTTGGACGAACATCTCTCGAAGGTCGTAGGTGACTACCAACGGGATTGGGACCGGCAGATTCCCTTGTGTTTGATGGCCTATAGAAGTGCCGTGCTTAGCACTACTCGACATACGCCGTTCGAAATCTTGTTTGGTGGAGTAGCTCGGTTACCCAGTGAGGTGAAATTTGGATCCCCTACCAATGAGCCCAGAAATGAAGAAGAGTACGTGGCGGACCTTAGGGAAAGGCTTAGGGACATACACCAAAGAACCAGAAGCCAGATTAAGATGACGAGCGACCGCATGAAGACCAGGTATGATGCCAAGGCAACAACGTCAGGATTCCAGGAGGGAGATCTAGTGTGGCTGTATAATCCCCATCGCCAAAAGGTTGCAGCAGAACTGGGAGGGTCCCTACAGAATAATAACCCGCATCAACGATGTTGTCTACCGCATCCAGCGAGGACCAAGGGCCAAAATGAAAGTGGTTCATGTGGACCGACTGAGTCGATACAATGGCCGAAATGAGGATGCACTTGTTCGGGACGAACACGTCTAAGAGGGGGGCAGTGTAGCATAATAATAACTACGCCCCCTAAAAATATGACGCAACAAATTCCGAAGTGACTTTTCATTCTGGCAGAATTTTGGTTCGAACTGTCCTTTCATTCGAGGTTCGTGTCTGGGACGAAGTCTCCACAGCTCATGTCAACGAAAGAGACGAATAATATCAGGGATAAAAGGGAATTATAACTGCAAGAATTATTTCTCTTCTTCCAGTGGTCGAAGAATTTGCTAGAAGTTTCTGGCTATCAGAAACTTCTGCTATATAAGGACAGATGGCGATCAAAAAAAAGACAGTTGGTTTAGAACCGTGGCGAAGAGATTGGAAAAGTGATAATGGGCGAAGTTGTAATTTGGCGATAAATTGAAAGTTGAGAGTGAACAAGAAAAAGTAATTAGTTTGGATTTGTGAATTAAGTAATTGAAAGGAGATAAAGTGATTTGAGAGGAAAGAGACATTGTAAGAAAAGAATTTGCGAAGAATAGTATAGTGTGAACTTGAATTGTTCTATAGAGTAGAAAATAAAGAAATAATTTCACAGAATAATTGTTTTATCTACTCGAGCCGTAGCTCGCATATTACATTATTATTAATAAGAAAGGAATCGGGGATATACTGGAGTTCGCCAGACGAAGTCTACGATTCCCCGATCACTATATGATATAGTTGATACTACCCATGATCCCTAGAACTAAATCCTCTCAATACATAATTCCCAAAACACATCACTATTCCTTACAGTTACATAGATGAGGGGAACACAACGGGCCCAATGGAGGCCTAAGTGAAGAGCATAAGCTCATCCTCTTAAACCAACCAACCCAACCAGCTCCAATAATGCAATTTTGCTTGTTGACATAGCCGCTGAACCAAAAATGAGCCTGAAATGCTGAAACATAACAATTGGAAAAAATATCATTGCTATATGGTCACCCTTTATTAGTACTGAGATACCCTGTATATTTCTGAGTCTGCTGTACTTATTTTAGTTTTAAGAGGTTTTTCTTTTTTTATGCTGCAAACTCTAACTCCATCTTCCGGATAATACAAAATGTGCCTCAACTGCAATCCTCACACAGCAAGAACTATTTCTCATAAGGCTGTGAAAATCTTATCAATATGTCATGCAGTGGCACTGTTTTCTTCGCAAAATACTACACATTTTGATTCGAATGAATAAGATTATGGTACATATTTCTCAAATACTCATCTAATCCTACAAGGAGAATATAATCGGCTGTTGCTGAGGTGTACTTAAAGTGTGCTAACAAATCATTCGAGAGCGCTCGCCAACATCATGGTACATACTATTACTTTCCTTATTCTTTGTTCTTACGCTCACCGTACGGTTGTTGGATATCTCCTCTTTAGTAAGAAATACACGAAACAATCGTTGTACAGCCGTTGTACCGACCTAGGTTGGTACAATATCGGTACAGCCGTTGTATGTAGCACACACACTATACAATATGAATGCGATTGGTCGTTCACAGGCTTTCAAAGAGTGCGGACGTGTTTTGGCTTTTAATTTAAAACAATAGTGTTCTCTAGTAAATGATTAGACAGCATTCCTTCAAGTGCCGAGTTAGCCTAGTGGGAGTGGTAGTGACCCGTGAACCCAGGGACTTGGGTTCAATTCCCAGCCAGGGAAAATTTTACTCCGGACTTTCTTTTTTTTTTAATAATTAAACACAAATGTGAATACAACATTCATAATAAATGAGAATCAGGTGGTGGATAATGAGCTGTCCGCTCTCCCATTAGCGGGACCAGCTAATAAGAAAACAGATGAGGCAGTCACATCAGGCCACCCAGTAACAGTGGCAACTGAAAGTACGGAAAAAAGGAGAAGGAAGTTAAAACCATCTCCCAATTTGGTAAAGCGTCCCTTCACGTGACTTCCAGCTCAACAGCTGCCAGGTGGAGCGAGGGAAGGGGCGCCGATCACAGCAACAGAGGAAGCAGCAGATAAGAAGCGGCAGAGGTCGGGTGACTCTGTCGAGTTAGCGTACATCTACGACTGTGGGGAAGGCCACTACGTTGGAGATAAAAACAACAGCTTCGAATCGAATGATGAAGAAAAAGAAGTTGAGAGTCTAACTAGCAGCATCAGGCAGCACGAACAAAGTTTGCATGCCATAAAGGCTAAACAAATGGCTAGAAGAGAGAGCAAGCGGCAACAAAAGCTCCAGTCCGCTCAGCAACACCAACAACTACAGCAGCAGCCGCCAGAAAACCAGCGGCAACCGCCAATAGCCGCAAATACTGCAGCCGAAGCAGCAGCAACAACAACAGCTGAAAAAACAGCAGCAACTACAACAAAAACGCAGCAAGAAATAAGACAACAACCGCAGCAGCAGCGAAAACAGCAGCAGCAGCAGAAACAACAGCAACAAGAACCGCAGCAGAAGCAACAGCAACCGAAGACGACGACAAAAGCGAGGGTACCGCCAATAAACACGTACAAGATTGAGCTTATGGACACCATTAAACTATGTAAGTCGGCCATAGGCAACAATTTTTCTATTAAACTTGAAATAGAAAATGAAGACAGGCACGCTATCCACTGCAATACAGTGTAACAATATGAAAAAATTAAAGATTTGTTGAAGGACACGACGACGGAGTTCTTCTCCTTCACCCCGAAGGGTGAAAAGCGGCAAACAATGCTGCTGAGGGGGATAGACCCGTCTACTGATCCGGAGACGCTCCTTGCGCTGCTTAAAGAGAAAGAGTGCAACAAGCTCGAATTCGTAGGGGTCAAGCCATTCACCACAGCTAGGGCCAAAAGGGAGAAACGGAAACTGCCGTTCTTCCTTTTTCAGCTTTCACCCAATAGCAAGCTGGATGGTCTAAGGAGTACCAAAGTCATAGGCTACCAGGTTATCGCCTGGGAAAAATTAAGAAGGAGCGAAAACATTTTACAATGTGTTCGCTGCCAAAGGTTCAGACATGCCGCGTCGAACTGCGAAATGCAGCCTCGATGTGTCAAGTGTGGAAAGAAGCACAAAGCAGAGGAATGCACTCTGGGTAAGGGTGAAGTGGCATATAAGAGGCAGCTCTCGTGTGCTTTATGCAGGAAATCGGGACACACTGCACACTGTCGGGGTTGTAATAAGTTCCAGTATATTAAGAAAGTAAATCTGGTTCGTAGTGAAACGTCCACCCACTCCACTTCAAACACAATCTGTGATTCCCCAAGTAACCTACGCCCAAATGGCGGCAGGTCGAGGAAACGCGGAACAGAAAAGACCGAAGGTTGCTTCTCAGGCCCCAGCGCCTAAAGCACCGGAGGCTCAAACTGACTTGCAGGCCATCTTGCTCTCTATCCAAGGGCAGATGGAGCAGCTTCACCGTCAGGTACAGGAGCAGGCGAAGCGGGTGGACCAGATCTACGCATTCCTGCCGAGCCTAGCGCACCTCCAGTCGTAATGGGTACGAACATGGAGGAGCAATCCTTGAAGATCTTTGCGGTGAATGTGAATTCACTGATTAGGATCGAGAGAAGAGCTGTATTGTTTAAGTTGCTAGAAGACCAAACCCCTTATGTGCTTATGGTTAGCGAAACAAAGCTAAACCAGAAACACAAATTGGGGCACAATAAATACAATATTGTCAGAAGTGACCGGCCCAACACCACACAAGGAGGAGGTGTTGCGATCATCATACGAAAACAACTGCAATTTAAATTAATGTACAGCGGTGAAGTGCTGGAAGCGTGTATCGTGTGCATCCCTCTCCGTAGTGGAAAGAGGATATACTTGGTCGCACTCTATGCACCTGAAGCTACTCAATCTATTTTATTTATTTCAGAGCTTGAGACACTTTTTCGATGCCTAAGGCTGGAGTTGGAGGAAAATTATTTCATCATGGCCGGATATATTAACGCCAAACATATAGATCGGGGAAATAACACACCTAATCCTAGAGGGAACCTACTATTCAATTGGTGGGGTCGGCACAGTGTCGAGTATAAACTCGATTTCAAAGCTACAGATAGTCCGTCGTTTCCTAGAAGCGGCTCCTATCTGGATCTTATGCTGTTCGACGTACGGTTACAACTGACTGACATGGACCGACAAACTATAAACTGCCTGCACACATTTGTGTATGACAGTGACCATTGCGGAATGCCGTAATAACCACTCCCAACGAAATTGCGGGGTTGGAGGAGTTTGTCCAAACGTACTCCTACAATTATAGTAGTACGCATTGGACTCGCTTCTCAAGAATTTTGACAAGAGCTCTCTCCTCGAATTCGTCCAATAGGAATCTGTCAAACGAGAAGATTGACTGGTACCTAATACAAATGGACGAGACAATTAAACGAACTATAGACAATACGATACCTCGGTATCAACATACTGACAACGCAGACATATTACGCAATGCAACAATTGACGCACTACACCAACACAAAAGTAGACTGCTGTCGAGACTAAAAACCTTGTACATAGAGCTAACTGACAGACAAAACTCGGAGGTTAGGATGCTGAAGTCGTTGATTAAAAACCTCCAGAAATTAATCAAGGAAAACTATAGACTTTCTGTGAATTTGCATTGGAACAACAAAGTGTACAAGGTGAATGATACCATTTGCCCGAACCACGATTTGAAAAATCGCGTCCTTCAACATCAGCAAGGTATTTGAAAAAGTGATCAATAGAGCCCTGCTTAAGAGGACTGAGAATAGTAATATAATTCCGGGTAACCAATTCGGTTTTAAGGTGGGGCATGATACAATACATGCCGCGTCTAAATGGTGTCGAATATACAATGGAACAAATGCAAGAACCAATGCACGGGTGCCTGTCTGATTGACTTGGAGAAGGCCTTCGACACTGTATGGCTAGAGGGACTTTTCTACAAGCTGAGCAGGCTGGGTATAAGCAAGCCACTGCTGTACATACTTCATAACATGCTCACCAGTAGACAGTTCATTGGAAAAAATGGCAATGTGACTTCTGCTGGAACATTTCTAATTAAAAACGGTCACCGATCCTTTTCAACATTTAAACGAACGATATCATAGGATCACTTCACCATGCCATAGCATTCGCAGACGACTTAATTGCGTACAGACCAGGACCGAAAATCGAGGTCATTGCAATTCTCTTGCAACGTGACTTGGATAAGATTCAGCGATATTGCGATAACTGGAAGTTTAAGATCAACTTCCAGAAACCGGAAACCATTCTTTTTAGGACGCCGTTGGATACCAGAAAGAATTGGTGAAACTTCTCAATCGTGGGGCCACACAGATTCGGGTGTTGGAGAGGGCTTGCCCTCATTTATACAGAACACCAGAGTCAGAATACATAAAATTCTATCCCAATGAGGTAATGTACAACAGGGCTAGCCTAATAAGAGTGGATAATTTCGTTATCAAGCTGATTCGAAGGCACATTGAAAGAGCAATGAGCTCGACGAACAACCTGATCTCTGGGGCTTATTACCCCAATTGCGAGTATCACGAGAGAGTTCGCCTTAACGGCTTTGTTCCCCCAGAGGCGTTCCTTTATTTTGATGAGAAGGGTCTGATCCAGGACAGATTGGCAGTGCCTCTAATCTTACACGTTTCTCGGACAGTTGTGGCCAGGCGACACAACTGCGACAGAGACGTTGCGCACGGCAGTGTGAAGAGTTTTATTATAATAATAATAATAATAATAATAATAATAATAATAATAATAATAAACGTTGCGCACGGCAGTGTGAAGAGTCTCCGGTTTAGTAGGGCGGTATCGGGTCGCGATATTGATGACGTACAACTTCAGTACGGACATTTCTGGTGGCCAGCCGAAAGAGAGGAAACTCTTTCGTCGTTTCCCAATAATCCAGTTTAGTCTGTTGGATGTTTGAAGTTGACTCTTTGTTGTCCATGGCCGACTTACATAGTTTAAGGTCTACGTATTGTAAGTATTTATGCTCTAGGTGGATAATAATAATAATAATAATAATAATAATAATAATAATAATAATAATAATAATAATAATAATAATAATAATAATAATAATAATAATAATAATAATAATAATAATAATAATAATAATAATAATAATAATAATAATAATAATAATAATAATAATAATAATAATAATAATAATAATAATAATAATAATAATAATAATAATAATAATAATAATAATAATAATAATAATAATAATAATAATAATAATAATAATAATAATAATAATAATAATAATAATAATAATAATAATAATAATAATAATAATAATAATAATAATAATAATAATAATAATAATAATAATAATAATAATAATAATAATAATAATAATAATAATAATAATAATAATAATAATAATAATAATAATAATAATAATAATAATAATAATAATAATAATAATAATAATAATAATAATAATAATAATAATAATAATAATAATAATAATAATAATAATAATAATAATAATAATAATAATAATAATAATAATAATAATAATAATAATAATAATAATAATAATAATAATAATAATAATAATAATAATAATAATAATAATAATAATAATAATAATAATAATAATAATAATAATAATAATAATAATAATAATAATAATAATAATAATAATAATAATAATAATAATAATAATAATAATAATAATAATAATAATAATAATAATAATAATAATAATAATAATAATAATAATAATAATAATAATAATAATAATAATAATAATAATAATAATAATAATAATAATAATAATAATAATAATAATAATAATAATAATAATAATAATAATAATAATAATAATAATAATAATAATAATAATAATAATAATAATAATAATAATAATAATAATAATAATAATAATAATAATAATAATAATAATAATAATAATAATAATAATAATAATAATAATAATAATAATAATAATAATAATAATAATAATAATAATAATAATAATAATAATAATAATAATAATAATAATAATAATAATAATAATAATAATAATAATAATAATAATAATAATAATAATAATAATAATAATAATAATAATAATAATAATAATAATAATAATAATAATAATAATAATAATAATAATAATAATAATAATAATAATAATAATAATAATAATAATAATAATAATAATAATAATAATAATAATAATAATAATAATAATAATAATAATAATAATAATAATAATAATAATAATAATAATAATAATAATAATAATAATAATAATAATAATAATAATAATAATAATAATAATAATAATAATAATAATAATAATAATAATAATAATAATAATAATAATAATAATAATAATAATAATAATAATAATAATAATAATAATAATAATAATAATAATAATAATAATAATAATAATAATAATAATAATAATAATAATAATAATAATAATAATAATAATAATAATAATAATAATAATAATAATAATAATAATAATAATAATAATAATAATAATAATAATAATAATAATAATAATAATAATAATAATAATAATAATAATAATAATAATAATAATAATAATAATAATAATAATAATAATAATAATAATAATAATAATAATAATAATAATAATAATAATAATAATAATAATAATAATAATAATAATAATAATAATAATAATAATAATAATAATAATAATAATAATAATAATAATAATAATAATAATAATAATAATAATAATAATAATAATAATAATAATAATAATAATAATAATAATAATAATAATAATAATAATAATAATAATAATAATAATAATAATAATAATAATAATAATAATAATAATAATAATAATAATAATAATAATAATAATAATAATAATAATAATAATAATAATAATAATAATAATAATAATAATAATAATAATAATAATAATAATAATAATAATAATAATAATAATAATAATAATAATAATAATAATAATAATAATAATAATAATAATAATAATAATAATAATAATAATAATAATAATAATAATAATAATAATAATAATAATAATAATAATAATAATAATAATAATAATAATAATAATAATAATAATAATAATAATAATAATAATAATAATAATAATAATAATAATAATAATAATAATAATAATAATAATAATAATAATAATAATAATAATAATAATAATAATAATAATAATAATAATAATAATAATAATAATAATAATAATAATAATAATAATAATAATAATAATAATAATAATAATAATAATAATAATAATAATAATAATAATAATAATAATAATAATAATAATAATAATAATAATAATAATAATAATAATAATAATAATAATAATAATAATAATAATAATAATAATAATAATAATAATAATAATAATAATAATAATAATAATAATAATAATAATAATAATAATAATAATAATAATAATAATAATAATAATAATAATAATAATAATAATAATAATAATAATAATAATAATAATAATAATAATAATAATAATAATAATAATAATAATAATAATAATAATAATAATAATAATAATAATAATAATAATAATAATAATAATAATAATAATAATAATAATAATAATAATAATAATAATAATAATAATAATAATAATAATAATAATAATAATAATAATAATAATAATAATAATAATAATAATAATAATAATAATAATAATAATAATAATAATAATAATAATAATAATAATAATAATAATAATAATAATAATAATAATAATAATAATAATAATAATAATAATAATAATAATAATAATAATAATAATAATAATAATAATAATAATAATAATAATAATAATAATAATAATAATAATAATAATAATAATAATAATAATAATAATAATAATAATAATAATAATAATAATAATAATAATAATAATAATAATAATAATAATAATAATAATAATAATAATAATAATAATAATAATAATAATAATAATAATAATAATAATAATAATAATAATAATAATAATAATAATAATAATAATAATAATAATAATAATAATAATAATAATAATAATAATAATAATAATAATAATAATAATAATAATAATAATAATAATAATAATAATAATAATAATAATAATAATAATAATAATAATAATAATAATAATAATAATAATAATAATAATAATAATAATAATAATAATAATAATAATAATAATAATAATAATAATAATAATAATAATAATAATAATAATAATAATAATAATAATAATAATAATAATAATAATAATAATAATAATAATAATAATAATAATAATAATAATAATAATAATAATAATAATAATAATAATAATAATAATAATAATAATAATAATAATAATAATAATAATAATAATAATAATAATAATAATAATAATAATAATAATAATAATAATAATAATAATAATAATAATAATAATAATAATAATAATAATAATAATAATAATAATAATAATAATAATAATAATAATAATAATAATAATAATAATAATAATAATAATAATAATAATAATAATAATAATAATAATAATAATAATAATAATAATAATAATAATAATAATAATAATAATAATAATAATAATAATAATAATAATAATAATAATAATAATAATAATAATAATAATAATAATAATAATAATAATAATAATAATAATAATAATAATAATAATAATAATAATAATAATAATAATAATAATAATAATAATAATAATAATAATAATAATAATAATAATAATAATAATAATAATAATAATAATAATAATAATAATAATAATAATAATAATAATAATAATAATAATAATAATAATAATAATAATAATAATAATAATAATAATAATAATAATAATAATAATAATAATAATAATAATAATAATAATAATAATAATAATAATAATAATAATAATAATAATAATAATAATAATAATAATAATAATAATAATAATAATAATAATAATAATAATAATAATAATAATAATAATAATAATAATAATAATAATAATAATAATAATAATAATAATAATAATAATAATAATAATAATAATAATAATAATAATAATAATAATAATAATAATAATAATAATAATAATAATAATAATAATAATAATAATAATAATAATAATAATAATAATAATAATAATAATAATAATAATAATAATAATAATAATAATAATAATAATAATAATAATAATAATAATAATAATAATAATAATAATAATAATAATAATAATAATAATAATAATAATAATAATAATAATAATAATAATAATAATAATAATAATAATAATAATAATAATAATAATAATAATAATAATAATAATAATAATAATAATAATAATAATAATAATAATAATAATAATAATAATAATAATAATAATAATAATAATAATAATAATAATAATAATAATAATAATAATAATAATAATAATAATAATAATAATAATAATAATAATAATAATAATAATAATAATAATAATAATAATAATAATAATAATAATAATAATAATAATAATAATAATAATAATAATAATAATAATAATAATAATAATAATAATAATAATAATAATAATAATAATAATAATAATAATAATAATAATAATAATAATAATAATAATAATAATAATAATAATAATAATAATAATAATAATAATAATAATAATAATAATAATAATAATAATAATAATAATAATAATAATAATAATAATAATAATAATAATAATAATAATAATAATAATAATAATAATAATAATAATAATAATAATAATAATAATAATAATAATAATAATAATAATAATAATAATAATAATAATAATAATAATAATAATAATAATAATAATAATAATAATAATAATAATAATAATAATAATAATAATAATAATAATAATAATAATAATAATAATAATAATAATAATAATAATAATAATAATAATAATAATAATAATAATAATAATAATAATAATAATAATAATAATAATAATAATAATAATAATAATAATAATAATAATAATAATAATAATAATAATAATAATAATAATAATAATAATAATAATAATAATAATAATAATAATAATAATAATAATAATAATAATAATAATAATAATAATAATAATAATAATAATAATAATAATAATAATAATAATAATAATAATAATAATAATAATAATAATAATAATAATAATAATAATAATAATAATAATAATAATAATAATAATAATAATAATAATAATAATAATAATAATAATAATAATAATAATAATAATAATAATAATAATAATAATAATAATAATAATAATAATAATAATAATAATAATAATAATAATAATAATAATAATAATAATAATAATAATAATAATAATAATAATAATAATAATAATAATAATAATAATAATAATAATAATAATAATAATAATAATAATAATAATAATAATAATAATAATAATAATAATAATAATAATAATAATAATAATAATAATAATAATAATAATAATAATAATAATAATAATAATAATAATAATAATAATAATAATAATAATAATAATAATAATAATAATAATAATAATAATAATAATAATAATAATAATAATAATAATAATAATAATAATAATAATAATAATAATAATAATAATAATAATAATAATAATAATAATAATAATAATAATAATAATAATAATAATAATAATAATAATAATAATAATAATAATAATAATAATAATAATAATAATAATAATAATAATAATAATAATAATAATAATAATAATAATAATAATAATAATAATAATAATAATAATAATAATAATAATAATAATAATAATAATAATAATAATAATAATAATAATAATAATAATAATAATAATAATAATAATAATAATAATAATAATAATAATAATAATAATAATAATAATAATAATAATAATAATAATAATAATAATAATAATAATAATAATAATAATAATAATAATAATAATAATAATAATAATAATAATAATAATAATAATAATAATAATAATAATAATAATAATAATAATAATAATAATAATAATAATAATAATAATAATAATAATAATAATAATAATAATAATAATAATAATAATAATAATAATAATAATAATAATAATAATAATAATAATAATAATAATAATAATAATAATAATAATAATAATAATAATAATAATAATAATAATAATAATAATAATAATAATAATAATAATAATAATAATAATAATAATAATAATAATAATAATAATAATAATAATAATAATAATAATAATAATAATAATAATAATAATAATAATAATAATAATAATAATAATAATAATAATAATAATAATAATAATAATAATAATAATAATAATAATAATAATAATAATAATAATAATAATAATAATAATAATAATAATAATAATAATAATAATAATAATAATAATAATAATAATAATAATAATAATAATAATAATAATAATAATAATAATAATAATAATAATAATAATAATAATAATAATAATAATAATAATAATAATAATAATAATAATAATAATAATAATAATAATAATAATAATAATAATAATAATAATAATAATAATAATAATAATAATAATAATAATAATAATAATAATAATAATAATAATAATAATAATAATAATAATAATAATAATAATAATAATAATAATAATAATAATAATAATAATAATAATAATAATAATAATAATAATAATAATAATAATAATAATAATAATAATAATAATAATAATAATAATAATAATAATAATAATAATAATAATAATAATAATAATAATAATAATAATAATAATAATAATAATAATAATAATAATAATAATAATAATAATAATAATAATAATAATAATAATAATAATAATAATAATAATAATAATAATAATAATAATAATAATAATAATAATAATAATAATAATAATAATAATAATAATAATAATAATAATAATAATAATAATAATAATAATAATAATAATAATAATAATAATAATAATAATAATAATAATAATAATAATAATAATAATAATAATAATAATAATAATAATAATAATAATAATAATAATAATAATAATAATAATAATAATAATAATAATAATAATAATAATAATAATAATAATAATAATAATAATAATAATAATAATAATAATAATAATAATAATAATAATAATAATAATAATAATAATAATAATAATAATAATAATAATAATAATAATAATAATAATAATAATAATAATAATAATAATAATAATAATAATAATAATAATAATAATAATAATAATAATAATAATAATAATAATAATAATAATAATAATAATAATAATAATAATAATAATAATAATAATAATAATAATAATAATAATAATAATAATAATAATAATAATAATAATAATAATAATAATAATAATAATAATAATAATAATAATAATAATAATAATAATAATAATAATAATAATAATAATAATAATAATAATAATAATAATAATAATAATAATAATATAATAATAATAATAATAATAATAATAATAATAATAATAATAATAATAATAATAATAATAATAATAATAATAATAATAATAATAATAATAATAATAATAATAATAATAATAATAATAATAATAATAATAATAATAATAATAATAATAATAATAATAATAATAATAATAATAATAATAATAATAATAATAATAATAATAATAATAATAATAATAATAATAATAATAATAATAATAATAATAATAATAATAATAATAATAATAATAATAATAATAATAATAATAATAATAATAATAATAATAATAATAATAATAATAATAATAATAATAATAATAATAATAATAATAATAATAATAATAATAATAATAATAATAATAATAATAATAATAATAATAATAATAATAATAATAATAATAATAATAATAATAATAATAATAATAATAATAATAATAATAATAATAATAATAATAATAATAATAATAATAATAATAATAATAATAATAATAATAATAATAATAATAATAATAATAATAATAATAATAATAATAATAATAATAATAATAATAATAATAATAATAATAATAATAATAATAATAATAATAATAATAATAATAATAATAATAATAATAATAATAATAATAATAATAATAATAATAATAATAATAATAATAATAATAATAATAATAATAATAATAATAATAATAATAATAATAATAATAATAATAATAATAATAATAATAATAATAATAATAATAATAATAATAATAATAATAATAATAATAATAATAATAATAATAATAATAATAATAATAATAATAATAATAATAATAATAATAATAATAATAATAATAATAATAATAATAATAATAATAATAATAATAATAATAATAATAATAATAATAATAATAATAATAATAATAATAATAATAATAATAATAATAATAATAATAATAATAATAATAATAATAATAATAATAATAATAATAATAATAATAATAATAATAATATAATAATAATAATAATAATAATAATAATAATAATAATAATAATAATAATAATAATAATAATAATAATAATAATAATAATAATAATAATAATAATAATAATAATAATAATAATAATAATAATAATAATAATAATAATAATAATAATAATAATAATAATAATAATAATAATAATAATAATAATAATAATAATAATAATAATAATAATAATAATAATAATAATAATAATAATAATAATAATAATAATAATAATAATAATAATAATAATAATAATAATAATAATAATAATAATAATAATAATAATAATAATAATAATAATAATAATAATAATAATAATAATAATAATAATAATAATAATAATAATAATAATAATAATAATAATAATAATAATAATATAATAATAATAATAATAATAATAATAATAATAATAATAATAATAATAATAATAATAATAATAATAATAATAATAATAATAATAATAATAATAATAATAATAATAATAATAATAATAATAATAATAATAATAATAATAATAATAATAATAATAATAATAATAATAATAATAATAATAATAATAATAATAATAATAATAATAATAATAATAATAATAATAATAATAATAATAATAATAATAATAATAATAATAATAATAATAATAATAATAATAATAATAATAATAATAATAATAATAATAATAATAATAATAATAATAATAATAATAATAATAATAATAATAATAATAATAATAATAATAATAATAATAATAATAATAATAATAATAATAATAATAATAATAATAATAATAATAATAATAATAATAATAATAATAATAATAATAATAATAATAATAATAATAATAATAATAATAATAATAATAATAATAATAATAATAATAATAATAATAATAATAATAATAATAATAATAATAATAATAATAATAATAATAATAATAATAATAATAATAATAATAATAATAATAATAATAATAATAATAATAATAATAATAATAATAATAATAATAATAATAATAATAATAATAATAATAATAATAATAATAATAATAATAATAATAATAATAATAATAATAATAATAATAATAATAATAATAATAATAATAATAATAATAATAATAATAATAATAATAATAATAATAATAATAATAATAATAATAATAATAATAATAATAATAATAATAATAATAATAATAATAATAATAATAATAATAATAATAATAATAATAATAATAATAATAATAATAATAATAATAATAATAATAATAATAATAATAATAATAATAATAATAATAATAATAATAATAATAATAATAATAATAATATAATAATAATAATAATAATAATAATAATAATAATAATAATAATAATAATAATAATAATAATAATAATAATAATAATAATAATAATAATAATAATAATAATAATAATAATAATAATAATAATAATAATAATAATAATAATAATAATAATAATAATAATAATAATAATAATAATAATAATAATAATAATAATAATAATAATAATAATAATAATAATAATAATAATAATAATAATAATAATAATAATAATAATAATAATAATAAATAATAATAATAATAATAATAATAATAATAATAATAATAATAATAATAATAATAATAATAATAATAATAATAATAATAATAATAATAATAATAATAATAATAATAATAATAATAATAATAATAATATTAATATTAATATTAATATTAATATTAATAATAATAATAATAATAATAATAATAATAATAATAATAATAATAATAATAATAATAATATAATAATAATAATAATAATAATAATAATAATAATAATAATAATAATAATAATAATAATAATAATAATAATAATAATAATAATAATAATAATAATAATAATAATAATAATAATAATAATAATAATAATAATAATAATAATAATAATAATAATAATAATAATAATAATAATAATAATAATAATAATAATAATAATAATAATAATAATAATAATAATAATAATAATAATAATAATAATAATAATAATAATAATAATAATAATAATAATAATAATAATAATAATAATAATAATAATAATAATAATAATAATAATAATAATAATAATAATAATAATAATAATAATAATAATAATAATAATAATAATAATAATAATAATAATAATAATAATAATAATAATAATAATAATAATAATAATAATAATAATAATAATAATAATAATAATAATAATAATAATAATAATAATAATAATAATAATAATAATAATAATAATAATAATAATAATAATAATAATAATAATAATAATAATAATAATAATAATAATAATAATAATAATAATAATAATAATAATAATAATAATAATAATAATAATAATAATAATAATAATAATAATAATAATAATAATAATAATAAATAATAATAATAATAATAATAATAATAATAATAATAATAATAATAATAATAATAATAATAATAATAATAATAATAATAATATAATAATAATAATAATAATAATAATAATAATAATAATAATAATAATAATAATAATAATAATAATAATAATAATAATAATAATAATAATAATAATAATAATAATAATAATAATAATAATAATAATAATAATAATAATAATAATAATAATAATAATAATAATAATAATAATAATAATAATAATAATAATAATAATAATAATAATAATAATAATAATAATAATAATAATAATAATAATAATAATAATAATAATAATAATAATAATAATAATAATAATAATAATAATAATAATAATAATAATAATAATAATAATAATAATAATAATAATAATATAATAATAATAATAATAATAATAATAATAATAATAATAATAATAATAATAATAATAATAATAATAATAATAATAATAATAATAATAATAATAATAATAATAATAATAATAATAATAATAATAATAATAATAATAATAATAATAATAATAATAATAATAATAATAATAATAATAATAATAATAATAATAATAATAATAATAATAATAATAATAATAATAATAATAATAATAATAATAATAATAATAATAATAATAATAATAATAATAATAATAATAATAATAATAATAATAATAATAATAATAATAATAATAATAATAATAATAATAATAATAATAATAATAATAATAATAATAATAATAATAATAATAATAATAATAATAATAATAATAATAATAATAATAATAATAATAATAATAATAATAATAATAATAATAATAATAATAATAATAATAATAATAATAATAATAATAATAATAATAATAATAATAATAATAATAATAATAATAATAATAATAATAATAATAATAATAATAATAATAATATAATAATAATAATAATAATAATAATAATAATAATAATAATAATAATAATAATAATAATAATAATAATAATAATAATAATAATAATAATAATAATAATAATAATAATAATAATAATAATAATAATAATAATAATAATAATAATAATAATAATAATAATAATAATAATAATAATAATAATAATAATAATAATAATAATAATAATAATAATAATAATAATAATAATAATAATAATAATAATAATAATAATAATAATAATAATAATAATAATAATAATAATAATAATAATAATAATAATAATAATAATAATAATAATAATAATAATAATAATAATAATAATAATAATAATAATAATAATAATAATAATAATAATAATAATAATAATAATAATAATAATAATAATAATAATAATAATAATAATAATAATAATAATAATAATAATAATAATAATAATAATAATAATAATAATAATAATAATAATAATAATAATAATAATAATAATAATAATAATAATAATAATAATAATAATAATAATAATAATAATAATAATAATAATAATAATAATAATAATAATAATAATAATAATAATAATAATAATAATAATAATAATAATAATAATAATAATAATAATAATAATAATAATAATAATAATAATAATAATAATAATAATAATAATAATAATAATAATAATAATAATAATAATAATAATAATAATAATAATAATAATAATAATAATAATAATAATAATAATAATAATAATAATAATAATAATAATAATAATAATAATAATAATAATAATAATAATAATAATAATAATAATAATAATAATAATAATAATAATAATAATAATAATAATAATAATAATAATAATAATAATAATAATAATAATAATAATAATAATAATAATAATAATAATAATAATAATAATAATAATAATAATAATAATAATAATAATAATAATAATAATAATAATAATAATAATAATAATAATAATAATAATAATAATAATAATAATAATAATAATAATAATAATAATAATAATAATAATAATAATAATAATAATAATAATAATAATAATAATAATAATAATAATAATAATAATAATAATAATAATAATAATAATAATAATAATAATAATAATAATAATAATAATAATAATAATAATAATAATAATAATAATAATAATAATAATAATATAATAATAATAATAATAATAATAATAATAATAATAATAATAATAATAATAATAATAATAATAATAATAATAATAATAATAATAATAATAATAATAATAATAATAATAATAATAATAATAATAATTATAATAATAATAATAATAATAATAATAATAATAATAATAATAATAATAATAATAATAATAATAATAGGAGCGAGGGAAGGGGCGCCGATCACAGCAACAGAGGAAGCAGCAGATAAGAAGCGGCAGAGGTCGGGTGACTCTGTCGAGTTAGCGTACATCTACGACTGTGGGGAAGGCCACTACGTTGGAGATAAAAACAACAGCTTCGAATCGAATGATGAAGAAAAAGAAGTTGAGAGTCTAACTAGCAGCATCAGGCAGCACGAACAAAGTTTGCATGCCATAAAGGCTAAACAAATGGCTAGAAGAGAGAGCAAGCGGCAACAAAAGCTCCAGTCCGCTCAGCAACACCAACAACTACAGCAGCAGCCGCCAGAAAACCAGCGGCAACCGCCAATAGCCGCAAATACTGCAGCCGAAGCAGCAGCAACAACAACAGCTGAAAAAACAGCAGCAACTACAACAAAAACGCAGCAAGAAATAAGACAACAACCGCAGCAGCAGCGGAAACAGCAGCAGCAGCAGAAACAACAGCAACAAGAACCGCAGCAGAAGCAACAGCAACCGAAGACGACGACAAAAGCGAGGGTACCGCCAATAAACACGTACAAGATTGAGCTTATGGACACCATTAAACTATGTAAGTCGGCCATAGGCAACAATTTTTCTATTAAACTTGAAATAGAAAATGAAGACAGGCACGCTATCCACTGCAATACAGTGTAACAATATGAAAAAATTAAAGATTTGTTGAAGGACACGACGACGGAGTTCTTCTCCTTCACCCCGAAGGGTGAAAAGCGGCAAACAATGCTGCTGAGGGGGATAGACCCGTCTACTGATCCGGAGACGCTCCTTGCGCTGCTTAAAGAGAAAGAGTGCAACAAGCTCGAATTCGTAGGGGTCAAGCCATTCACCACAGCTAGGGCCAAAAGGGAGAAACGGAAACTGCCGTTCTTCCTTTTTCAGCTTTCACCCAATAGCAAGCTGGATGGTCTAAGGAGTACCAAAGTCATAGGCTACCAGGTTATCGCCTGGGAAAAATTAAGAAGGAGCGAAAACATTTTACAATGTGTTCGCTGCCAAAGGTTCAGACATGCCGCGTCGAACTGCGAAATGCAGCTCGATGTGTCAAGTGTGGAAAGAAGCACAAAGCAGAGGAATGCACTCTGGGTAAGGGTGAAGTGGCATATAAGAGGCAGCTCTCGTGTGCTTTATGCAGGAAATCGGGACACACTGCACACTGTCGGGGTTGTAATAAGTTCCAGTATATTAAGAAAGTAAATCTGGTTCGTAGTGAAACGTCCACCCACTCCACTTCAAACACAATCTGTGATTCCCCAAGTAACCTACGCCCAAATGGCGGCAGGTCGAGGAAACGCGAACAGAAAAGACCGAAGGTTGCTTCTCAGGCCCCAGCGCCTAAAGCACCGGAGGCTCAAACTGACTTGCAGGCCATCTTGCTCTCTATCCAAGGCAGATGGAGCAGCTTCACCGTCAGGTACAGGAGCAGGCGAAGCGGGTGGACCAGATCTACGCATTCCTGCCGAGCCTAGCGCACCTCCAGTCGTAATGGGTACGAACATGGAGGAGCAATCCTTGAAGATCTTTGCGGTGAATGTGAATTCACTGATTAGGATCGAGAGAAGAGCTGTATTGTTTAAGTTGCTAGAAGACCAAACCCTTATGTGCTTATGGTTAGCGAAACAAAGCTAAACCAGAAACACAAATTGGGCACAATAAATACAATATTGTCAGAAGTGACCGCCCAACACCACACAAGGAGGAGGTGTTGCGATCATCATACGAAACAACTGCAATTTAAATTAATGTACAGCGGTGAAGTGCTGGAAGCGTGTATCGTGTGCATCCCTCTCCGTAGTGGAAAGAGGATATACTTGGTCGCACTCTATGCACCTGAAGCTACTCAATCTATTTTATTTATTTCAGAGCTTGAGACACTTTTTCGATGCCTAAGGCTGGAGTTGGAGGAAAATTATTTCATCATGGCCGGATATATTAACGCCAAACATATAGATCGGGGAAATAACACACCTAATCCTAGAGGGAACCTACTATTCAATTGGTGGGGTCGGCACAGTGTCGAGTATAAACTCGATTTCAAAGCTACAGATAGTCCGTCGTTTCCTAGAAGCGGCTCCTATCTGGATCTTATGCTGTTCGACGTACGGTTACAACTGACTGACATGGACCGACAAACTATAAACTGCCTGCACACATTTGTGTATGACAGTGACCATTGCGGAATGCCGTAATAACCACTCCCAACGAAATTGCGGGGTTGGAGGAGTTTGTCCAAACGTACTCCTACAATTATAGTAGTACGCATTGGACTCGCTTCTCAAGAATTGTGACAAGAGCTCTCTCCTCGAATTCGTCCAATAGGAATCTGTCAAACGAGAAGATTGACTGGTACCTAATACAAATGGACGAGACAATTAAACGAACTATAGACAATACGATACCTCGGTATCAACATACTGACAACGCAGACATATTACGCAATGCAACAATTGACGCACTACACCAACACAAAAGTAGACTGCTGTCGAGACTAAAAACCTTGTACATAGAGCTAACTGACAGACAAAACTCGGAGGTTAGGATGCTGAAGTCGTTGATTAAAAACCTCCAGAAATTAATCAAGGAAAACTATAGACTTTCTGTGAATTTGCATTGGAACAACAAAGTGTACAAGGTGAATGATACCATTTGCCCGAACCACGATTTGAAAAATCGCGTCCTTCAACATCAGCAAGGTATTTGAAAAAGTGATCAATAGAGCCCTGCTTAAGAGGACTGAGAATAGTAATATAATTCCGGTAACCAATTCGGTTTTAAGGTGGGGCATGATACAATACATGCCGCGTCTAAATGGTGTCGAATATACAATGGAACAAATGCAAGAACCAATGCACGGGTGCCTGTCTGATTGACTTGGAGAAGGCCTTCGACACTGTATGGCTAGAGGGACTTTTCTACAAGCTGAGCAGGCTGGGTATAAGCAAGCCACTGCTGTACATACTTCATAACATGCTCACCAGTAGACAGTTCATTGGAAAAAATGGCAATGTGACTTCTGCTGGAACATTTCTAATTAAAAACGGTCACCGATCCTTTTCAACATTTAAACGAACGATATCATAGGATCACTTCACCATGCCATAGCATTCGCAGACGACTTAATTGCGTACAGACCAGGACCGAAAATCGAGGTCATTGCAATTCTCTTGCAATGTGACTTGGATAAGATTCAGCGATATTGCGATAACTGGAAGTTTAAGATCAACTTCCAGAAACCGGAAACCATTCTTTTTAGGACGCCGTTGGATACCAGAAAGAATTGGTGAAACTTCTCAATCGTGGGGCCACACAGATTCGGGTGTTGGAGAGGGCTTGCCCTCATTTATACAGAACACCAGAGTCAGAATACATAAAATTCTATCCCAATGAGGTAATGTACAACAGGGCTAGCCTAATAAGAGTGGATAATTTCGTTATCAAGCTGATTCGAAGGCACATTGAAAGAGCAATGAGCTCGACGAACAACCTGATCTCTGGGGCTTATTACCCCAATTGCGAGTATCACGAGAGAGTTCGCCTTAACGGCTTTGTTCATCCAGAGGCGTTCCTTTATTTTGATGAGAAGGGTCTGATCCAGGACAGATTGGCAGTGCCTCTAATCTTACACGTTTCTCGGACAGTTGTGGCCAGGCGACACAACTGCGACAGAGACGTTGCGCACGGCAGTGTGAAGAGTTTTATTATAATAATAATAATAATAATAATAATAATAATAATAATAATAAACGTTGCGCACGGCAGTGTGAAGAGTCTCCGGTTTAGTAG